>CM045728.1:126547297-126562297 GCA_024760905.1 Plotosus lineatus | reverse complement strand
ACTAGAATCTGTGGAGATATGCAGGCCTTTTCTTGTTGTTGTTCTTCACAAACTTGGTCACCAACTTATTTAAGAATTCCAAGGAGGTAGAAGCAAACCAACAAGGCATGGCAAAGCAAGCACGAAATGCAAATTTGCCAATAAGGTCAATGTTGGGGGGGTTGTGTTGTAAGGACAATGCAAATACTGACAGTCAAATAAAGTGGCTTCTCCTCAGGAATGTAATAAAGCTGGTAGTCTTTGCTCCTGGTTCAGGATGCTGGTCCTCAGATATCAGTGCAGTCTGGGCATTTTCCAACTGCGAGAACGAGATACAGCTCTCATGGTATAACTTTTATAATAGGATAAAAATATCAAAGTCCAGAATGGCATCTGGAATATTGGGTTATCAACATCTGGTCAAAAATAAAAGCATTTATTGTGTTGTTTAATTTAGAGTCTATTCCAAAAACCACAAACTTTTTAATTTAATTTAATTTTCAACTCCCCATAAAGCTCCTCAAGATGAATATTAAATATAATTTCTTGCCTCACAATGCACACAATCCTGTAGTGAGCATTAAAAAAAAAAAAACCCTTTAGCAGATGGTAGGATGAGCAGGTGAATCAACGTTATTTGTCCTCATAGACACCCATGCTGGCATTAAGATGCAGAGCGTCACAGCTGAATCCAGTAGTCAGAAACAAGAGCGTTAAAGGCATTATTTGATTGGAAAAGTGTATATAGCACCCTTTTTTATATAGCTTTCATGCTAATGAGCCTTTTATTTTAATAGACTTACATTTATTTTGTCTCTAAGCATTTAATCAACTTCCAAACAATGCTATTCAACCTATTAAAAGTAAAGAAAAAAAGACTTGAATTATTCCCAGGCTCGCATTCTAAACATAGAGGGCTCACATTTTGCTTGGGCATACATGTCATGACACCTGTCTCCAGTCAGTGCTGAATCGATTTGTTGGGTTGCTGATGATGTGGAGGAATTGCCATCGGCAAGGTAAGTCTTCTACTGAGAAGTCATATCAGGAACTTGCTGAAGAATAAATAAATTATAAAATAATAGTAATAACACAAAATAAAAGATACCCGCTATTGTGATCTGGAGTAAGGAAACAGAGACAGAGACAGAAAATCAGCTTTTATAAAATGTGGATTGTTGAAATTAATATTTTGCCAAGTTTAGCTTAAAAATAAAATGTGCTCCTGAACATGTGTTTTGAATAAATAAGGATTTAACTGGTTTAGCATTAGCAATGAAAAATCTCCACCAGCACAACGCTTACAGGAAATGATTCCACCCACTTGTTGGAAAGTATAGACAGGAGTTTGACTGCAAATGCAGGTTTATTGATGTAAATAGAAAAACAGAGACTAAAAGAACAAACAAGTGAAGGAGTCAAAGTTATTAAACAAGCACCGTCCACGTTAGAATAGACTGCACGCAATAATAAAGCATCGCTTATAACATTACAAGTGCACGAGCAGTCTTACTTTCCAAATATTCTGAATGGTGTGTGCATGTAAGTGTTTGTGTGTGTGTGTGTGTGTGTGTGTGTGTGTGTTTGTGTGTGTGTGTGTGTGTGTGGTATTGGGGTCATCACACTAGAGGTTTGATTCTCCAAATTTGTTGCAGCATCACATTCTTGTCATCTGGTTCATGAACTCATTGCAAATCATTGTAAACATGTTTCAAATATCCACAAATGTCACAAAATAAGCCTCTGACATGGATTAGTCTGCACATGTAGTGAGAAGTTGACAAAGTTGACGTTTTGCTTGCAAATTTTTATTATTATAATAAATTTATTTATTAAATAAATTATTATTTATTTATTTTATTTATTTATTTTTTGTTTCACAAGGAAAAACAACAAGTTGGGGAAGTCCATGTGGAAAGCTTGGGAATTGCTGGCACCTGCCATATTCTGTATATTTTGTAATCATTTTATTTTTATTTTATTTTATTTGTATTTTATTTTTTATACCAGTTCATTAACAGCTCATTATGAATATGATGACAGCAACATATCATAAATGGTAAGTGATACTTTAAAGAAACAGCTGGAGGTGCATTTTGCAAGTAATCTTTTTAATTGACAGAAAAGCAGTCACATGACTGGATATTAAAAGAAAGTCTGTGTGTGTGTGTGTGTGTGTGTGTGTGTGTGTGTGTGTGTGTGTGTGTGTGAGAGTATTTTTATTATATACAGTAGGCCTCCATTATTCGCGGTGGTTTGGTTTCGGCCCCTCCCGCAAATCAAGATAATCCATGACTTCTATACCTGGAAGTAAAACCCATGTATCATATTATATTGCCAATTACCAATGCAGAAGTAAAACCCTAAAACATGCTTCTTAAACACATTCTATAGAGTCTTACTCATTAGTACAGTATTAATGCAGTAAAATGTAATCATGATTAATCAAAAAAATTTTAATTTTGTACTGTGATAATTATTGATAATTATTGATAATACATACATACATACATACAGATATATATATATATATATATATATATATATATATATATATATATATATATATATATATATATATATATATATATATATATATATATATATATAATGTATGAATGATTAAGTAAAAGCAGGTGACAGTGTGAAACGGCAGAGAGTTAATTTATTATTCAAAGGGGAAGCACTTACACAGTGCAAACACAGTAACTACAGTACTGGTGATGAAGAGAAACACAATAAACATTAAACACTGGAAACTACGGAGCTGGAACCAGAAGCCAGAGAGAACACAGGAAAGCGGGGACGTGATGCGAGAAAATCTTGGTGAGGGTGTGGCTTGTGTTTATAGGGAGTAGATGACAGGAGTGAATTCATATGTGTGCTGCTGCAATCAGCTCGAGCAGCTCAGCCACGCCCCTGAGCCAGAGCTGGGAGAAAACAGAGAGCAGTGCCCCCAAAATCAAGTCCTCCCAAAACACAGACCATAACAAAAAGAACATAAAGGAACATGAAGTGTAATGAATTGTATAAACAAAACAAATAGATAAACATGCTACAGCACAGTACATAAAATCTCACACACAAACATTCTAAACATTAACTTAGGTACTGTACTGGAATACTAATTGAAAAAGACTTTAATACTACAGTGCTTTACAACAGTTCAGATGCTTATTCCTCTTCAGGCACTTCAGTGGAAACTGTCATTTCTTCTGGAGAAAGTTTTATTTCTTCAGAAGAAACATCCAATGTCATTACCTTTTTCTGGCACTTAGCGAGAGAAGATGCATAGTGTTTGAGTGGCATCATAGAGCTTAACTGGTAATTAAAACACACTAAAGAATGCACATTGACAACTTGTGCATGAATGAGAAAAAAAAGGGGGCATAGGCATCATCTCAACCAATCAGCAGGAGGGAGGGCAGCCATTGGCTGAATTTGAATCACGTGGCAGTTACTTCCGGGTCACTGCAATCTGCGAATATGTGGGGGTGCGAGTGCAAAACTGTGAATGGTCAAGGGCCTACTTAATTCAAGTTTGTGTATTTCATAGATGTGTGCGCTGTTTTACTGCAATGCTGTACATTCAGCCGGACCCAAAAATGCAGAACACAGAATGTGATGAAAACGAGTGCACTTTATTGTTCACAGGGAAGGCACTAGAGCATGGTGAAATCGTAGTCACTGTTAGAGATGTGGAGCAACACGGAAATCAAAGCAAAGCGGGAACTGGTGGAGCACAGAGCTCAGAGCCAGAGAGATCATGGGGAAGAGGGACAATCTTTTAGCACTGGGAGAAGTGTTCTGCTTGTTTTTATAGCCCTTGATTAAATGGAATTTGGTGTGTGTTTAGAACTCAACCCATGTGCGACAGCCATGCACGTCTCCAACAGACAGAGAGCGAGAGAGAGAGAGAGAGAGACAGACAGACAGAGAGAGAGAGAGAGAGAGAGAGAGAGAGAGAGAGAGATGCCAAAACCAGAGTCTCCCACAACACAGTTGCTAACATAGTTTTGTCACTTAATTTGGAGACCTATGGTATGAGTTATGGTACCATTAACTTCTGTTCAAAAGACAGTGAAACGGATTGTGACTATTTACATTATTTGTAATGGGAAAAGCGGATTCGGAATTTGACCAAATCAGAATTTGACCAGCTGTCGGAAATGGATTATGGTGGAGTACCGAGGTACCACACACACACACACACACACACACACACACACACACACACACACACATATATATATATATATATATATATATATATATATATATATATATATATAGTTAGAGTCCCCACAATGTTGTCACCGTAGTTTTTTGTCACTGTCACCGTCACTGTTATCAAAGGCGGGCCATGTCTCTCACTGTCTATGGTGAGAGGTTCATGTAAAAGGACTATTGCTGACTTTCGTAAAGAGGAACTGCAAAGTCGTCAGTGTGTTTCTGTCCCTTGCTAAAGTGTTGTGACAGGAAGGGTATCCGACGTAAAAACCTATGCCAACTCAAATGTGCGAATCAAATGATTCTCTGTCGAGAACGGGAAAAAGCTGGAAAGAGAAGAAGAAGATATATAATGTTCCTGTGGGTAAGGTTGGCTGTAATATAAATGCATAGAATATCTACTGAATTTGCTTTAATGTTTTACAATTTATCACAAAAATTAAATTGTAAAGAAACCAAATTGTTTCATCAGTGAGCAGGATTAAGCCTTTAAACAAATAATGAATAAACTGATGGATGATGTGAAATTAATTTTGTGGTTGGGCGGTGCAGTGGTTAACCTTGTTTCCTTACAGCAAGGTAGTCAGTGTACTGCAGAGTGCACATTAGAACAAACTCTAAATTTCCCATAGGTGTGGATGTGAGGGTGAATGGTTATTCATGTCTGTGCTATCCCGGCAGTATGTAGCCTCTCATCTGAAGTCAACTGCTATTAACTCCAGCTTTTCCCCATACCCTGACAAATGGGCTGAATAGATAATGGTTGGATAGATTTTACACACAGTGTTCTTTCTGAAATCAATAACAAAGAATCAGTTAACAGCATTGTACCCTAATAATGTAATTGATTTTCTGTTTATTCTCTCAGACTTGGACTGTCAATAGTAGTTAACAATTAACTAATACTCTAACAAGTCCATTTTATTTATGCCTTATGCCTGATAAGTTGATACATCATACATAGAGACTGATGCTGTTTTCATAGACTCATCATATGACATGGTTGGTTGGGGGATTCATTTTGCACAGGTGAGAAAAGATTTTGCAACATGTGAGACTCATGAGATAAGTAAAAGTATTAAACCAAGTCAGATTTGCTATTGTGGAAATTTGCTGACGAACAGTATCTAACTCTCACATTAAGAGTCATTGCTTGCATGTCATTATTTATTACCAGTAGCCTGTGACAAGGGTATCTTAAAATTCAAGCAAACTTAAAATTACACCAAAAACATACATGTTTTGCTATACCTAACATAATAGTCTTTTTCAGTCGTTTCTTGTTTCTTATTTTTGATTGATGGAAAGCCATCAACAAATTCTTGGTGTTTTTCTAAGTTCCAATTTACCAATTAATAATTTAGCCAATTATTCTTATTGGATATGTTGAATAACTATTGGACAATTGGTCCACTCCAATGTTCCTCCTCTTAATATGTATATGTATTATATAATATATCTTAATATATTTAATAAAAAATATATCTTAGATAAACTATGGCCCTCTGAAGATGGTTTAGCCTGTCCACCATCTTGGTTGGTTAGTACAATTTACAGTAAAGCACCACGGCCCTGAACCGTCAAAACGTAATCTTAGTGCTTCATTGTTTATGTCGTTATAAAAACATATCTGAATGAGTAAAACCATCCAAGACAGCAGTGCAGTCTTTAAGATGTAGCCTGTCTGTCTGTTCGTATGTATGTTCATACTCCCCCTACATCCAGAGAAAGCGAGTAAGAAAATTGATTTTGTGTAATATGGTGAAATATTCATATCTTGGAGTGTGATATCTGCCTCAGGTGATACATCCTTCATCTGAATAAGTGTTCATATTATGTGTTGCCGTATTCAATAATTGATTATTAAAAAGCTGCACAATAATACATAAAATATTTCATCTATTTGAAAAAGTCATAAATTGGTGTAAGGGCAGTGGTGGTCCAGTGGTAAGATGCTGGATTACTGATCCTGAAGTTGGGGGTTCAATCACTGATTGTTTTACCAGTGCAGCTAACTGAGTTATCAAAGGCCTGCCATGCCTATCACTGCCTATGGTGAGAGGTTCATGGAAAAAGAACCATTGCTGTTGTTTGTCAAGAGTAGCATACATAGAAATCAGCAGGTTTCTGTCCTGCAAAGGCCGGTAGAGCTGTCCAGGGTGTGCGCTGGCCTCACCCAGAGTCGGCTGAGATGGATGCCAGCCGCACCACGATGGATAGGCAAAGGAATGATGAGGTTAAACCGAATAAATATCGCATGTATCCCAGTTGGTCGAACATTCTATTTATTTTTTATTTTTTCTGTTAAAATACTGTACTTAGATGCCAGTCTGTCAGGCTAATAATATTTTGACTCGGCGAGACTTTCATTCCTTGTGAAAATTATAGGCGAAACTTGGAGAAATATAACTTGGTGAAAATGTTTCTGTGTTTATTAGTCATCATTTTAAATTTAATAACAAATTATCTAATTAGGCTTGTCAAATATAACTTCTGTCCAGTTGTTTAACATGCATGTGATTGACAAAAATATTCACTGAATATCTGATAATATTCTTAGTACTGTACTTATATTCAAAAACGCAGGATCATCGATTGCTTTTGTGTGTATTTTTAGAGTGTTTTGATATCATTAAGTTAAATTTAACACAAGTGCAGGGAAAATATATTCAAATGAATGGCAAAGGGCCATATTCTGAGTTTGCATTCAAAAGATTCATCAATCGACATGTTTTTGTGTGTGTGTGTGTGTGTGTGGGTGGGTGTGTTGATGTAGGTGTTTGTAAGGCATCAATAGCGTCTGGAACACCCTTTAAATCAAGAACTTGCTTTTATAACGGGGGAAAAAAGGTGAATCGTGAATAGAAAGCAGAAACTAAATTAGGTTTCATGAAGCAGATAGATGGATCTAAGTGTTTTTTGTGGTGTTAAAAGCAATGTTGCAGGCTTTAAGTCCAATAAATGGCTGAAATGGTGATATGCAGACAGGAATGTACTGGAAAAGGCTAAATCAATAAATATGGAGTTTCTGGGGTGAGGATTATGGGAGATGTATTCTGCAAAAAGTGTTGATTCTACTCCGATGATATATAAGACAAAAACAAACAAACAAACAAAACCTAAAGATTGAAAGAAACATTTAATAACAATACCTTATATTATAAATACAATAAGGCTGATTGTCATGAATAATCACTGTCGTATTCTCACATGGTGGTGCATGATGGTTTCATACTGTGGTGCATCTGAGCCTCAACTTTCCGCTTCCTTCCTCCCTCAGATGCTCATGTTTCTGATCAGATCTTGACATCTCTGGCGGATATCTTATCACAGATGGTAACTCATCTTCTGAAACTCAATCTCAGTAAAACAGGACTGCTATTCATCCCAGGTGATTCATTTCTATATCAGAATCTTCTGATCTTCCTGCAGAACCCTCATCTCATTCCTCAGAACACTCATAGGTGAACTGATAATGTGTCAATTTTAAAAGGTTTCATCTATTCAGTGCCAGACCATCCCAAGACTGGACTACCGCAGATAACTCCTGACTGATCTGCCTGTGACCACCATTGAGGTCTGCAACTTATCCAGGCTAAAAGTGTTTACTCTATTGGCTTCCTGTAGCTGACTGCATCAAATTTACATCATTAACTCGTGTCTTCAAAGTGTAAAAAAAAAAAAAAAAAAAAAAAGCAAAGAAAACACCAGCACCCAATGACCACAAAGCGTTCATTACACTAATGTTCCATCTGCTTCAGTTCGACTACCTGACTGGTGCCACCATGTCTCAGGGTAAAAGGAAGGCATGCATCATAACTTGCCTCTGTTCTGGCATCTAAATATTAAAATAAAATTCACTTAGATGTTTGAAAAGCTGAGTGACTGACTGTCTTCACACAATGTTTAAAGACCTTCCTTCTACCCAGGTACTTTTTAATTAACACTTGTGTTGATTGTATGCATTTTAACTATATTACGTTTCTAAAAAAACGTTATTAGTCTGATGATGGGGAATTCAAAGCAGCTATGTAAGTCACCCTCGATAAGAATATCTGCCTATTTTAAGGTGAGAGAAAGTGTTACATCCCTCCACAGGTAATTGGTTGAAGACTCCACCCAATGCCCAGATACTTCGAAAATGTCACGATAAATGTGGCAACATATACTTCTATATTAAAATTTAATAATGACCATAGATTATTAATCTTATTATTAATAACATTCATTCATTTACTTTAAATGAATTGTTATTTTTTAAAGGTTTTACAAAAGTACTGAGTAGTTTAGCTTTGTATATCCATGCACTACTGCTACAGCATTACGTTTTTGTGAGGATTCTTTTTAATCTTCTGATTGTTCATGAATTATGGATAATGAAGACAAAACCAATTGCTGTAATGATGGTACTCCAGTGCGCGTAGTACATTTCAATCAGCATCTTATCATCTTATGAACCCTCAGACCTCAGACGCACCAACAGAATTCCTTTTTTCTTATATATATATATATATATATATATATATATATATATATATATATATATATATATATATATACTTCCCCTTCCCTTGCACAGTTTTCCTATCTCACAAATGAAGACATCCAGTCCATTATCACTGGAACCAATTCCTTCCACAGTACTCCAGACTAT
This sequence comes from Plotosus lineatus, assembly GCA_024760905.1. Lineage (NCBI taxonomy): Eukaryota > Metazoa > Chordata > Actinopteri > Siluriformes > Plotosidae > Plotosus > Plotosus lineatus. The sequence continues at coordinate 126,553,434 of CM045728.1, read as the reverse complement.
CTCTCAAGACATTCTTCCATTTACACTCACTATCATCAATAACTCCATATCATCTGGTCAGGTACCAACAGTGTTCAAGAGAGCCAGGGTTTTACCCATCTTAGAGAAACCCTTTCTGGATCCATCAGACATCAACAACTACACACCGGCATCACTGTTTTCTTTCCTTTCTAAAATTCTTGAACACACTATTTATAACCCAAATGTCTTTCTATCTTTTGCAGAATAACCTCCTTGACCCTAATCAATCAGGACTCTCTTGTCCATTCTCAGGAGTCTAGGAATTTGTGGTGCAGTGTGGCAGTGGTTTGCTTCCTACCTGGAAGGACACTCATGTGAGGTTACACGGCAGAGCTCCACATTATATCCACCCTAACTTTGCACTAGTGTTTCCCAGGGCTCAGTTCTCAGTCCACTTTTGTTCTCTCTTTATACTAGGTCCTTTGGTGATGTTATATCCTCACATGGGTTCTCACACCACTGCTATGCAGATAACACTCAAGTTGGTCTCTCTTTTTCTTCTCTCAGACACTCATATTTCTGTCTGGATCTCTGAATGTCTTGCAAGCATCTCCTCATGGATGGCAGCACACCAGCTGAGGCTTAATCCAAGCAGGACTGAATTTCTGTTCACCCCAACTGACTCATCCCCACATTAAGATCTTGCAATCTCCTTTGACAATGTTGTGATCTCTCCTTCAGGCAGTGTGCGAAGCCTTGGAGAACCGATGGACAATTCTCTGTCCTTCTCGTCTCAAATCACCAATCTTTCTGGATCATGTCTATTTCTTCTGTTTAACATCCAAAGGATTCATCCATTTATTTTCACTAAGGCCACTCAGATACTTGTTCAATTCCTTGTCATCTCAAGACTAGATTACTGCAACTCACTCCTGGCAGGTCTAATTTGAGCACTATTCATCCTCTGTGAATGATCTAGAATGCCGCAACATGGCTTGTTCTCCACCTTCCCAAATTTTTCCACACCACTCCACTGCTAAATTCTCTCCACTGGCTTCCTGCATTCTTTTGCTGTGGTTTGCATTCAATTTAAAACAGTAATGCTTGCCTACAAAGCCAAAAATGGACCTGCACCTTCCTACCTCAAGGCACTTATCATACTTTACATTGCACCATGTTCTCTCAGCTCCTCTAGCACTGCTAGACTGGTCCCTCCCTCTATCAAGGGAAAAGGGAAAATGCATTTAAACTGGTCTCTGTTCTGGCTCCAAGGTAGTGGAATGAACTTCCTCTGGATATCCGGACAGCTGAGTCACTCGGTATTTTCAAACGAAGGATGAAAACATACCTTCTTTGGCAATACTTAGATCAGGGATCACCAACGTGGTGCCCGTGGGCACCAGGTAGCCCGCAAGGACACTATAAGTTGCCCGCGGACCTGTTCACTGCTAGTTTTAGGACAGGCCCACAGCTCCATAGCGCCACTCTCCATTGAGCTGCATCTAATTTTTTTGAATATATTTTAAATCAAATCAATATCTTCACATAGATAAATATCATTAATTATTAATGATAACATATAATTAAAGGTAAATTGAGCAAATTTGTAATTTCAGAGGTGTGTTTTGACCTGGTAGCCCTTCGCATTAATTGGTACCCAAGAAGTAGCTCTCGGTTTCAAAAAGGTCGGTGACCCCTGACTTAGATTAAGCACTTTTCTGTACACACACACACACACACACACACACACACACACACACACACACACACACACACACACACACACACACACAAACAAAACCTCCATGCAATACCTCCCAGCAGAGTTTGACTGACGATTATACTTAGTCTGGGTTCAACCAAACCAGTAGAAGAATATATTCACTGATACTGACTTTAAAGTATGCCTGTAAGTCACTCTGGATAAAAACCTCTGTTGAATTCTGTTAATGTAAATTTAAATGTAAATGTAAATGTAATGCTTCTCTGGCACTCAGAATAATTTATTTTAAGCCTGAGCGAGTGGATCATTCAAATGGTACCATCCTTATGTAGTATATGCTAATATCAATCATCTTGAGCTAACACCTATCAGATCAGTACAGGTCCTTCTCAAAAAATTAGCATATTGTGATAAAGTTCATTATTTTCTGTAATGTAGTGATAAAAATTAAACTTTCATATATTTTAGATTCATTGCACACCAACTGAAATATTTCAGGTCTTTTATTGTTTTAATTCTGATCATTTTGGCATACAGCTCATGAAAACCCAAAATTCCTATCTCAAAAAATTAGCATATGATGTTCAGGTAGTGTAAACGAGCTATTAACCTAATCATCTGAATCAACCAATTAACTCTAAACTCCTGCAAAAGATTCCTGAGGCTTTTAAAAAACTCCCAGCCTGGTTCATTACTCAAAACCGCAATCATGGGTAAGACTGCCGACCTGACTGCTGTCCAGAAGGACATCATTGACACCCTCAAGCAAGAGGGTAAGACACAGAAAGAAATCTCTGAGCGAATAGGCTGTTCCCAGAGTGCTCTATCAAGACACCTCAGTGGGACGTCTGTGGGAAGGAAAAAGTGAAAGAAGGGCCGATTCCAGACGTTGGGGGACCTGTGGAAGCAGTGGACTGAGTCTGGAGTAGAAACATCCAGAGCCACCGTGCACAGGCGTGTGCAGGAAATGAGCTACAGGTGCCGCATTCCCCAGGTCAAGCCACTTTTGAACCAGAAACAGCAGCAGAAGCGGCTGACCTGGGCTACAGAGAAGCAGCACTGGACTGTTGCTCAGTGGTCCAAAGTACTTTTTTCGGATGAAAGCAAATTTTGCATGTCGTTCGGAAATCGCGGTGCCAGCGTCTGGAGGAAGACTGGGGACAAGGAAATGCCAAAATGCCTGAAGTCCAGTGTCAAGTACCCACAGTCAGTGATGGTCTGGGATGCCATGTCAGCCGCTGGTGTTGGTCCACTGTGTTTTATCAAGGGCGGGGTCAATGCAGCTAGCTATCAGGAGATTTTGGAGCACTTCATGCTTCCATCTGCTGAAAAGCTTTATGGAGATGAAGATTTCATTTTTCAGCACGACCTGACACCTGCTCACAGTGCCAACACCACTGCTAAATGGTTTACTGACCATGGTATTACTGGGCTCAATTGGCCTGCCAACTCTCCTGACCTGAAGCCCATAGAGAATCTGTGGGATATTGTGAAGAGAAAGTTGAGAGACACCAGACCCGACACTGTGGATGAGCTTAAGGCCGCTATCGAAGCATCCTGGGCCTCCGTAACACCTCAGCAGTGCCACAGGCTGATTGGCTCCATGCCACGCCACATTGAAGCAGTCATTTCTGCAAAATGATTCCCGACCAAGTATTGAGTGCAGAACTGAACATAATTATTTGAAGGTTGACTTTTTGTATTAAAAACACTTTTAATTGGTCGGATGAAATATGCTAATTTTTTGAGATAGGGATTTTTGGTTTTTCTTGACTTTTTTGCCCAAATGATCAAAATTAAAACAATAAAAGGCTTGAACTACTTCAGTTGTGTGTAATGAATCTAAAATATATGAAAGTCTAATGTTTATCAGTACATTACAGAAAATAATTAACTTTATCACAATATGCTAATTTTTTGAGAAGGACCTGTATATATTATGTGCTTGGTTATTTAATTCATTTGTATTTTATTTCCAGGCCTTGCAAGCTAGTGATCACTACTTTCTTTAGTGATATTATCACCTCCTCATTGACAGAAGGGCATAATTCTACTAGTGGGGTCACGGGGAGACTGGAGCCTAATTCAATACAATTCAGTTTTATTTGTATCTCGCTTTTTACGACTGATATTGTTGCAAAGCAGCTTTTCACAGTAAAAGTAGGAGTTTACAAAGTATAAACAATTTAAACATTTACTCCAACAACCTACACATCCCTAATGAGCGTTGCCCATGGCGATGGTGGCAAAGAAAAACTCTCTCAGTTGTAGTGTGGATGAAACCTTAAGGGGAACCAGGCCCAAAAGGGAAACCCATCCTCATTTAAGTGAAACCATAAAGCTACATCATCATCATGATCATCATCCTCTGCTTAATCTGGGGTCGGGTCGCAGGGGCAGCAGCCTAAGAAATGAGGTCCAGACATCTCATCATCGGATGAGAGTCACCTGCAGTACACCCCTGGAGCCAGGCCTGGAGGAGGGGCTTGAAGGCGAGCACCTGGTGGTCTGGTTTCTGCCCATGGAATGAAGTGTGAGCTCGGTGGCAGCCGAAGGCAGAACAATCCTCAACTACTGATTCTGACTCCTGGGACATGAAATGTCACCTCACCATAAAGATACAAACCATCTATATGAGCACTTCATTACAGTGCAAAATGTAGTCCGGTTGGACATACAGCAACAGTGTTCATGTTACTGGCAAAGCTGAGGAAAACATTTAATACAGTTAATTAACCTGATGTGCATGTCTTTAGACTGTGGAAAGAAACTATTATACTCAGAGGAAACCCAGGGGAAAACAAAAAGCCTATGCATAACTGCCCAAGCCCCCAAAATGCCCAAACCCAGTGAAACCAAGTACCTGTTTATGCTGAGACAGATGTGCTAAACATTATGCTACTTTTTTCAGTAGTATTGCTATTAGTACTACTAATTAGTAGCTTATCTTTGAGATGGTATTGATTTTAGTGATGTGATTTAATAAAAAAAAAAAACAAAACAAAACATGTAATTGTGAAAAGAGACGGAGAACACACACACACACACACACACACACACACACACACACACACACACACACACACACAAACACACACACACACACGCACGCACACACTCAGAGAATACACACTTTGCTAACGAACACAAGTGGCTGTCCTATTCATTAGGAGTCAAGTTTAGAATAATCCCAATAACAGGACAAACGTTCATCTCTCTCAACACGTCAGTCCTAATGTATTTGAAATACAATGAGATGAGCCCTGCTTGTCCATTTATATCAGTCACTACTGATCTGCTGAACTTTTAAATAGGATTATTTGGTACGGTTGGGGGAAATCAGGTCCATCGTTAAGACCCCCCCCCCCCCCCACACACACACAACAACTTCAGCCAAGTATACCGGGGTTATTTTTAACACTCCTATTCATATTCATGCATCTTTAAAATCTCTTTCGTGTTTATCCCAAATGGCTGCTACAGTACATCCGAGGTGAAGCTGACCACTAATGGGTGTTGCTTGAAAATGCATTTCATTAGTTATGAAGAAAGAGGAAACACCTGCTAGCTCTCTGCAGTCTGACAGGAGGGGAACCAAATGGTGCGGAGGAGAAAGTCTGTAATTAATGTGGTATATCTCAATTCAGTGGAAATCTCCACATCAGACAGAAGGTTTAACAATCTCAGTTTGTTGGTGAACATGTCCTATGATGCAATCCACACTGAGAATCTATTTTTAATGCGATGTTCCTTCGGCATATCTAACTGCTGGGTGATGATTAAAGAGAGTGCGTATCAGTCGCTCCATAGTGTCATTATAGCAATATCATAGGGACTCCAGTGCAAAGAATCCTCACACTATGTATGCTTGGTGTGATTATAAGGACCAACAACAGACACACAGAAAAAGCAATTCATAGTTTAATCCAATGCATAGATGGATCGATGTGCCAGGTCAGAGGCAAAGCCATAATTCCCACATAGTGTAGATCTATAAAGCCTTGGAATACATTATACTGAAATACCATTGCTGCATAATATCTCTGCCCTTGGTGCTCCCTCAGCTCTTGGACACTCACTTATGCTGGTGAAAAACCTCCCAAGAGTCAGTACCTTTCTGTTCAGAGCAGACAAGTTTATATTTGAGTTGAGATTAGGACTTGAGTAGTGAAAACACGGTCTGAATTGGGGTAAATGGAACACTTTTACCTCTAGCTCCTCTGTATTGGTAGTAAGAGTGAGTGCTGCGGCAGCAGTCAGTGTAATCCATTAGCCTCAAATAAATCAGCCTTACCGTCGTCCCAGCGCAATCGCAAATCTAATGGAGGTCAGCAAAGTGGAAGTTCCTATGCTCAGGCCATCATGGTGCACTGAACTTCTGCGGAAGTGGATGTACTCAAGGCAAGAGGGCTGGCACTGGTGAACACGAGATCACTACAACTGTTCATTCATT
>CM045728.1:126457297-126542297 GCA_024760905.1 Plotosus lineatus | reverse complement strand
ATCCAGAGCAATGGAGAGTGTGGAAAAGAGGTGAAGAAGTGTGTCCAGGCTGGTTGGAATGGTTGGAGAAAAGTGTCCGGTGTGATGTGTGATAGGAAGGTATCGGCAAGAATGAAAGGAAAAGTGTACAAGACGGTGTTGAGGCCAGCGATGTTGTATGGTTTAGAAACAGTGGCCCTGGGGAAAAGACAGGAGGCAGAGTTGGAGGTAGCAGAGATGAAAATGTTGAGGTTCTCTTTGGGAGTAACGAGGATGGATATGATCAGGAATGAGTCCATCAGAGGGACAGCACATGTAAGATGTTTTGGAGACAAAGTCAGAGAGGCTAGATTGAGATGGTTTGGACATGTACAGAGGAGAGATAGTGAGTATATTGGTAGTAGGATGCTGAGGTTGGAACTACCAGGCAGAAGGCCTAGAGGAAGACCAAAGAGAAGATTGGACGTGATGAAGGAGGACATGAAGGCAGTTGGTGTAAGAGAAGAAAATGCAGAGGACAGAGTGAGATGGAGGCAGATGATTTTCGACCCCTGAAAGGAACAGCCGAAAGGAAAATTATATATATACTTCTTCTTCTTTTCCTTTCGGCTGTTCCTTTCAGGGGCATATATATATATATATATATATATATATATATATATATATATATATATATATATATATATATATATATATATATATATATATATATATATATATATATATATATATATATATATATATATATATATATATATATATATATATATATATATATATATATATATATATATATATATATATATATATATATATATATATATATGGGCAGTGGTGGCCTAGTGGTATAGGGGGCTGGATCGCTGATCGTAAGGTTGAGGGTTCGAGTCCCACTCTTCACAAGGTTGTCACTGTCCCTCCAGTGCAGATGTTATCAAAAGCTGGCCATGTCTTACTGTCTCTGGTGTGAGTATGGTTGCATATGGGTACTTTTCCCTAAGTGAGTATACATGCCAAAGAATACATGCTCTGATTGAATCCTGTACTTGTCTGGGAAGGTATTTTATAAGGTGATGCTTTAAGCTATGCCAGTCTACCTTTATTATTAATGTTATTATTTTTTTTAATCCTCTCTGAGTCAAAACCTTAATTCTGCCCTGAAGCCATGGTAAGAGCTTTACAGCTAAAAAGCGTCTCATAGAGTGTCATCTGCCAAAGGTTATTCCAGCACTGTATAATTATCCCCATTTATTTTAAGGCCTGGATGGCGTTTTAATGAGAAATGCCAGAAAAACACATTACCAGGCTGATCATTAAAGCCTCCTAATTATGAAAATATACACATATTAAATAAAGCGACATGACAACCAGTAGGTTTAGAAATTATGGTATTTCATCTGGACCCCCCCCCCCCCAATCTTTCCAGTTTAGAACAGGAAGCTGGTGAGGATTTAGGTAATAAACAATGTTGTACTTAAAACTTTAGCTTATACACACTTAGTCTCAGTCCTTTGCCAAATTGCTTAATCCTATTATCTCACTGAAGGTGGGTTACACTCTAAACAGTGTGCCAGAACATCATAGGCCCAACACACACACACACACACACACACACACACACACACACACACACACACACACACACAATATGCTTACAAAGCATGCAAGTGTGCCTGTGGGTGGCATGGTGGTGCAGTGGTTGGCACGTTCGCCTCACAACAAGAAGGCCTGGATTCCCAGCTCAGTCGGTTCTGGTGGACTTTGTATGTTCTTCCCCGTGTTTGTGTGGGTTTCCTCCAGGTACTCTGGCTGCCCCCTACAGTCCAGAAGCATGCACAGTAGGTTGATTGGTTGTTCCATATCGCTACTAGGTATGAGTGTGAATGGTTGTGTGAGTGTTGGCCCTGCAATGGCGAGGCGAGCTGTCCAGGGTGTACCTCGCCCTCACCCAGAGCTGGCTGGGATGGGTGCCAGCCTCCCCGTGACCCTAATTAGGATGAAACTGTTCATAAAATGAATGAAACGTTTGCATGTATTTGCACAATTGGGAGGAACCATGGTACCCACAGGAGTATCTGTAAACTCCACACAGAAATACGCAGAGTCCAGCACTTGGACCCTGGACCTTCTTGCAGTGAGGCAGAGGGCCTAACCACTATGTCACCGTGCCACCCAGTGGTGTGGTATCTTTAGAGCACTCTGTACTGTGTGTATGCTAGATATACTCAGTGCACAAATCCTGACCTTAGCTTATAAGGTTCTAGCTGGACTATAAAGCAACATATAGTAGAGCGCTGTAATGCTAACGTGATTAAAATGTGCTGTGACTGCTACGTTGTGCAACCTGAGAGCAGCTGACAACACAGTTTCACATTTATTTTTGGGGTGACTAAAATATTTTTACAGACTTTCCTGACCTTTGTGCAGACAGGTTTATGAATGTGAGGGTTCCTATGTCCAGAAGAAGGTCTGCTGCCTCAAACACCAGTGTGGGAACCTGCTGTGTTAGTTCACACATGTTCTCCTGGGTCATGGTGGGTCTATCCTGACAAAAAGAAGCATACGGTAATAATAAGCATTGGTGAATTCTGTACTTACTGCATAACAGCAGAAATCCCAGAACACTTAATACCTCTCAAACTTTGGTGATTTTCCTGAATACAAAATATTATTCATTCATTCATTTTCTAAGCCACTTAATCATAATTATGGCCACAGGGAAGCTGGTGCCCATCTCATCTGACTCTGGGTTAAGGTGAGGCCATATCAGAGCAACATACATACAACCATATACACTTAAACTCACGCCTTGGAGTTATCCAGAATACATATTTTTCCTGCCAACTAAAACCTTACACTTGTTTTAATCTAATTTTGGGGAACTAGTTTAAAAAAAAAACAAACAAAAAAAAAAACCTCACATTATTTTTATTTATTTTTTTTTCTATCACATCGAGTTTGTATTCTGTTCCATGTTTACCTGTGGTATTGTTGGCTATGATTATTTACAATGATGCTTAATAGCTCCTGCTATAATTATTCACTCATTCCTTTTTTGTGAAACATTTAATCCTAATTCAGGTCATAAGGAGGCTGACACCCATCCCAGCCCACACTGGACTAGGGTAAAGTTCAATCTGGATAGCTCACCAGGCCATCATAGGGCCGAACCACACCAACAGCTATGCATCTTTCAGATGCCTCTCACCAACGGCAGGAAGAAACATGGCCTGCTTTTGATCGCCCAGTCAGTTCCACTGGTGGGACAGCAGTGCCAACCCATTGATAGTGTGGCTTGAACCCTCAACCTTGGGATCAGTAATCCAACACTTTTCCCTCGACTACCATAGGTTATTATTATTATTATTATTATTATTATTATTATTATTATTATTATTATTGTTGTTGTTATTATTATTATTAGTAGTAGTAGTAATTTTTAAGCTGCTTAATGGTAATTCATATCACGGGGAGGCTGGTGCCTATCTTAGCTGACTCTGGGAGAAGGCGGGGTGCACCGTGTACAAACCACTGCAGGGTCAACACACACACATACACACACACACATACACACACACACACACACACACACACACACCATTCACACTCACATCTATGGGTGATTTGGAACATCCAATTAATCTAGTGTGTTTTTGGACTTTTGTAGGAAAACAAAAGTACTTTGAAGAAACCCACAAAAGAAAATCAGAGGAAAATGCAAACCCCAGGCCTTCTTGCAGCGAGGTGCACATGCTAACCTCTGCACCAACATGCCATCACAGTCATAATTATTAATATCTTCAACATCTTCATTTTCTTCCACTTGTTCTTTTGGTCAAATGGATAACCTAAGAAATAAGGTCCAGACATTCATCACCCCATCACTTCCTCTATCTCTTCGGGGGGGGGATCCCAAGGCATTTCAGGACCAGCTGAGAGACATAGTACCCCTAATGTATTCTGCGTCAACTCCCGGTTGGACATGCCCTAAACACTACACCAGGGAGGTGTTTGGGAGGAATTCTAATCAGATGCCCGAGACTTCTCAACTGGTTCCTCTCAACACAGAGTAGCAGCGGTTCTACTCTGAGCTCCTACTCTTGTCGAAAGTCAGAAATGGTTCTTTTACATGAACCTCACACCATAGACAACGAGAGACATGGCTGGCCTTTGATAACCCAGTTAGCTGCACTGGGGGGGAAAGTGACAACCCATTGAGAGTGGGGCTTAAACCCCCAACCTTCGGATCAGTGATCCAGCACCATTAGACATTCTATTCATAAAACTCATGAACAGAACTGGTAACAAAGTACAGCTTTGGCGGAGTTTGAATTTGTGAGCAGAGGAGGTTCTTTACCACTACAGGGGATTTTAGAAGGAATATACAGGATGAAAGATTTACAAACTGCATTTAAATCAAGGACACTTCCTTCAGATTTCTATTCTGCTACAAAAAAATATGATGTGAGCCAAGGACAAACAGCGCCATATATAACCCTGCATCAAAGCTCATTAAAAGTAACAAAAAAAACAAAACAAAAACAAAACAAAACAAAAAAAACACCCATGTCCTTTCACTAAAATTGCAATTTGAAGTGTAGAGTTTCAAGCACTGTGAATCCAACTTTTATTAATTTATTTTGAATTTACTGTATTCATCCCATAAGGGAGATTATTATAAGTGAGCACACACACACACAGATTAGATGAATTGCTCAAAGGCACTCCAGTCATTTATGTCGAGGAGAAGCTGCTGCTCACTCCCCACTGCCACACATTTTTCATGCTGGATCACGAATTGAACCTGCGACCTTTCGGTCCCAAAACCGCTACTCGAAGCATTAGGCTACGGTTGCCTCTCATGTAAAGTGATGTATTTTTCATCATATTTGTCACTGAAGAAAAAAAAAGACATTAAACCAGTAATTTCCATTTATGGTCACATATTTAGGGATCAAATGAATTCCCATGTTGTTCCCTATTGAGGAACAGTAAATGCTCAATACCATAGAAATCCTGTCACACACCATGTTCAACATTTCAATATGAAATCATAGACTGATGCCCTATAATGTAATAGGTGACATTAACTGGGTGTGTGTAGTCAGGACGGGGAGCATTTAACAAAGTTAAGGAAAACGCCACTAAACAAGGCCAATTATAAAAAAATAAATAAAAAAAAACACAAAACAAAAAACAACCCAAACCCTCCCATCAAAACTACTTACACTTTTATGAGGTGCACATCTGAGTGTGTGCGTCTGTATGTGTGTATTTATATTTTATTTACATTTTATGCATTATTATTTTTTAATGTTTAATTGTTATTATAAGCATTTATAGCATTAAACATGTATTTATTGATATTATATACACATATACATGTACGTATACGTCAGTCGGGGGGATGGGGGTTGATCCTACTTCATGGAATTCGGTAGTCGTGGGGGGGATCTCGGTCCCAATTAACCACGGAAAGTGAGGGATCCCTGTTTTTTTGTTTGTTTGTTTGTTTTGTTTGCTTGTTTTAAATCATACATGTTACAGGAATAGCAATGGTGCATTTAATGGGAGGGTTTGGGTTGTTTTTTGTTTTGTGGTTGTTTTTTTTTTGTTTTTTTTTTGGATAATTGCTCTTGTTTAGTAGCGTTTTCCTTAACTTTTACCCCCTTTTTCCTAAATTTCCTTATTTTGTAATTCAATGACTATTTAAAAAACAAACAAACAAAATAAACAAACAAACAAACGCGATGCATTGCAGCCCCATGAAATGAGCGTGACATAGCAAGGGGTCTGTGTATATCTAAAGGCTGAGCTCAAGTAGTCTATTTATTCACTCATATTCTTTAACCACTTAATCCTAATTAAGGTCATGGGGAGGCTGGCGCCCATCCCAGCCGACTCCAGGCAAGGGCAGAGTACACAGGGCAGAGTGTATATGCATTCGTAGAAATTGCTAAGCTGAATCTGTTCATTGTGGCATTTCAATGCAGATATTAATGTTCATAAGTAACATTAGATAGATTGCTTATCCATCGGGATCATGGCTGAGCTGGAGACAATCCAACTCGCCAGAGCATTGCAGGGCAACACACACACACACACACACACACACACACACACACACACACACACACACACACACACAAGCAATCTGGAACAGCCAGTCATCTTTATTTTCAGATGACGGGGTATAACTGGAGTACCTGGAGGAAACCCAGGCAAGCAGAGGAGAGCATGGAAGCACCACACAGAAATGGCTGAGGCCGGGACCCGGACCCAGGATCTTACTGCTACTGGACATGCTCACCACTATGCCTACGTCACAACCTTAACATTTCAAAGCTAATATTCAACCATGACATTTTATCATTAGGTGAGAATTAAAGTACTGCTAATCTTTGTGGGGAGGGGCACACATTAGTTTCTATTCTTCAGTGTTGCTTGTCATGATGCCTTCACTGGGGCTGTCTTCTCATCTATTGCATATAGAGAGCTGAACTCTGTTCTTTATCTCCTAAGCGTGATGTGACCCCTAACCATTTCAAACTCTCTTTAGCATAGCTATAAACAGTACCTTCCCGATAAAACTTAATCATATTCAATTCCCAGTCATCAGGCTGTTCTTCCCAATTACACGACACAACATGTTTTCTCCAAGGCATGCAATGCTTTGCTTGTAAATAACAGGGAAGAGCGAGTCTGCCCTCCCTCCCTATAAGCTTGTCTAATTATAGATGACTGTATGCATCACCTGGGGCATGAACTCACAAACTCCAGATGACAAGGTGGATGCTTTTCTGCTGCATCACTTTGGAGCCCCATATGTAACATGACTTGTACAAATTTTAACTGAGACACTCTGATGAGAAAGCTTAAATATAATTCATTACAAAACATATATATATATATATATATATATATATATATATATATATATATATATATATATATATATATATATATATATATATATATATATATAGCACAAGTTAAGCTTAACGCCACAATCTATAATCTGAAACAGTAAATAAATAGGTACACAGTAGCCACATGCTATGCACAACCTGTAGTCCTTTAGTTACGTTATCCCAGATCTTTATTTTGTTATTATTTATTTACAAGGAGAGAGAAAAAAAGTTTTTAAAATAGGTATGGTGCTAAAAACAGTATGTCTGAATGTTGCAAGCAGCCTGAGTGAAAGAGATCCGTCCCTGAGAGAGCTGACTTTGCCTTAAGCGTCTGATGAGGTGAGGTGAAATTTTTCTCATAACAGTTTGCTTTTGTGTGAAATCTCTGTGAAAAAACAAAACAAAACAAAAAAACAACCAGAGTTAGAGTCAAGGTTTGAAATTACCAGCCTAGAAAGAGAACACAATTACATAGACATGTTTTAAGTTGAGGCAGCATGGTGGTGTAGTGGTTAGCATAGCTACGTAGCCTACAGAAACAAGGTCCTGGGTTCGAATCCTGGGCTGGGGTGTTTCTACGCGGCGCGTCCTAGTGTGGGCATTCTTTTGGTACTCAGGTTTTCTCCATGAGGCTAAGTGGCTGTTTTAAATTACCCCTGGTGTAGGTGTGTAAATGGTTTGTATGTGTGTTGGCCCTGCAAGGGTCTGCAGCAAGCTATTCAGTGTGCATCCAGCCTTCACCCACTGATGGCTGAGAAAGAGATCAGCCTCCCTGTGAACCGAATAGGATTAAAGCGGTTCAGCAAATGAGGGTGTGATTTAAAGAGCACCTGCATTGGTCATCATTACACCATTATTTGTGTGTATGTTTATTTCCTGTAACCGCTTAATCCTAATTAGGGTTGCGGGGAGGCTGGTACCCATCCCAGCTGAGTACTGGCGTGGGCAGAGAACACCCTGGACATCACATCGCGGAAACAAGCTGACGGCTTTGCAGCTACTATTGTCAAAAGTCAGCAATGGTTATTTTATAGCCTCACACCATAGACAGTGAGATTCACGGCCGGCCTTTGATAACCCAGTTAGCTGCACTGGGGGGACAGTGACAACCTTGTGGAGAGTGGGACTTGAACCCCCAACCTTAGGATCCAGCACCCTTTATCACCAGGCCACCACTGCCCATTATATGTTTAGGTAATACATACATTTTTTTTTTCTTTCTTTTTTTTTTTTTTTTTTTTTTTCTTTTACTTTTTACTTAAATGACCATAAAAGCATAAAATGTGTTGAACTGCGGGGATAAGCAGTAGTTTTGCCCAGAAGTGAAATCAATACGTTGGGCGAGGTTGACGTCTTTTGTGGACACAGTGAAACGTCACATTCCAGTGACTCTGAGAATAAGAAGGCTTCCAGAGATAAGTTGATCGTTCATTGATGACTCTGGGTGAGGGCAGGGTACACCCTGGACAGCTCAGTAGGCAACAGGATGGAAACATGCTGACAGCTATGCAGCTACTCTTAAAAGTCAGCAAAGGTTCTTTTGCAGCCTCAGACCACAAACAGCGAGAGACATAGCTGACCTTTGATAACCCAGTTAGCTGCACTGGGGAGACAGTGACAACCCACTGAGAGTGGGTTTGGAACCCCCAACCTTAGGATCAGTGCTCCAGCACCTTTACCACCAGGCCACCACTGCCCCAGTTGGTTTGGGAACATAAAAGTTGTGTTTTCCTTGATTTCTTCATTTGTTGTGTTCTGCAGCTCAACACTGGCCTATAATGTCTTCATGAATCACTGACACAGCCCAACCAATCTGATGAATTCATGTCACTACCAGCATGGAGAGGACGATCAGAAAGCAACATGCCTAGAGTCGTAACACTCGCACACACTTTGAAAACGGGCAAAGGCTGATGCTGCTGGAATTAATCACTGATGTTATACATGATGATTTTAAATAGCCAGTAAGACTAATTCATCACAGCTACACTTTGGGTGTGTCTGAGTCATAACTGTTTACATTCTGAACCACATTAGCTGTAATTTTTTTCTTTAGTTTTTGTCCCTAAGGTGTAGTCTGTAGACAAGGGGTTTCAGTGTAACTCCATTACTCATGACCTTTTTAAATATTATAAATCCTTTCAGACTAATCTTGGAAATAAATAAAAAAATAAATAAATATTTTGATGAAGATAAGTCAGCTTTTGAATTTGCATGCTGGAAAATTGCACACACACTGGGCTTTCGTCACCCTAGTTGCATCTCTAATAGAGTTCAGTGCAAGCCCACAGTTTGAAACCGAATTTAATTATGTCTTTAAGTATTGTGCCATCTTAAATCTACGCTCCCAAATTAGCAATACAGAGAATTACACCATCCAAGCTCCACACCCCACCCCCCTACCGGAATAGCAATATGGACTATGGTATGATTTCAAAAAAACATTTCAACTCATGCCATTTGATAATACTTCAAATACTTTTTTTTTATTTTAGTGAGTAGTAAACACTTGAAGCTAATGTTTGTTTGGCCATCATGAGGTTCAATAACTTCTGATTTCAACATTGAAACATTTTTTTATTTGAAGCTGTATTTAAGTCAAGTCTAAAAAAAGGAATTTATTTATTTATTTTTTATTTATTTGTTCATGTGATTATACCACTTAACTGCTGGGTGAACTGTCACCATTCACACCTGGAAGGCATCAAACAGGTCAGATATCTGTTGTGGGACTAATGCGCAGAGCCAGGCAGTTATTCACACTCATGTTCTTTGGCTAATTTAACGTTGTTGGATCATATACAGTATATGTTCATTTGCATTCCAGTCTCAGGGGCGCTCAGGATGAGATCAAAATGATATAATGACAAATTTAGTTAACATTGACCTGACCCTTTATGTTTAAATAGATATGTGGTCAGATTAAAGAAAATGGTAAACAAACCTATATCTAACATCCTCCTGAAATGAGAAGACACAGTAAATTGAGAAAGTTGGTTGATTCATAGTGGTGAGTTGGGTTCAAGCTTCAGATCACTGTCCTGCTGGACAATCCAATGATGGCACAACTTATTTTTCCAACAAGATTTTAATTCAAAATGTCCAAGTATTTAATGATGCTATATGTCCAAACAAGTGTTCCATTGCATTTGGTGGAAACACAACCACATACCAGCACAGAACCTCCATCAGCTTTTTTTTGTTATACTAAAGACCTTTTTACTTTTGCTCCAAATCAACATTATCTCTTATTTAAAGACCTCAGTTCCAGTCGACATTGTAGTAAACCCCAGGCACATACAGTATAATATATTTGTAATTATCTGACGAAAATGGCTTATTTCTGGAAAATCTTACAAATAACCTGGTGGCATATAGGTGTCATATAATTACTTTTTACAGACTCGGCAACCTCAATATTTTACATTACTGGCAATTAACCAACAGTAATCCTTGGATATTTTTCCCACTTCCCTTACCTCCCTCATTACTGCACATATGCAAATTAAACTTGGGTCCTCTTTCAGGCAAGTTTCCAACAGTTGATGTCAATATTTTACATTATAGCCCTGTACGTAGACACATAAGTTCTAGTAGTTATTTTTATAGCCGTTATTTGGCTGATGAAAGCCAACACACTCGCTTATTTTGGTTATGTGCTAATTAGATGACCTTAGGAATTTGACCTTGCCTCATATTTGTTCCCCAGTTAAGTTGAAAGTCATGGGTTGAGGCTTGAAAGCTCCTACATAGATCAATCAACTTAAAAATCAAGAATGCAAATGGGAAACATGCTTTATTTACTTTGTGTCCACTATAAATTCCAAGGGTGTCAGTAATCAGGCACATACATACATACAATCATGTGGGGAAAAAAAAAAAGTAGGACGTAGGACACCCAATTAAAAAAAAAATTAGGACGTAGGACACCCAATTAAATAGTCTAATCTTTATTAAGATATGTTCACATAATGCCTGGGCCATTCCATGACTCTCCATTTAGTTTTCAATCAGCCCTTGGTGGATTTACTGGTATGTTTTGGGTCATTGTCATGTTGCTGTGTTCAGTTCCACTTCAGCTTTTTTTTTTTGTTTGTTTTTAACAAATGGTTTCACATGCATGTCAAGCACCCTCTGATACACAATAGAATTCATGGTGGATTCTATGATGGTGAGCTGGCCAGGTCCTGCTGCTGCAACAAAGCAACCCCAGACCATAACACTTCTATACTTCACAGTTGGTACGAGGTTCTTTCCCTAGAATGCTGTATTTAGTTTCTTCCAAACATGTCTTCTGTTCTGGTCTCCAAATAATTCAACTTTACACTCATCTGTCCAAAGAACATTATTCTAGAAGACCTGGTCTTTGTCCATATTCACTCTGGCAAACTTCAGTTTGGGCTTAATGTTCTTTTTAGAGCGCAAAGGTTTCCTCCTTGCACACCTCCCATGAAGGTCAAACTTGCGCCAGCTCTTTCTTATAGAACAGCTGTGCGCTTTCACATCAGCGGTAGTGAGAGCCTACTGTAGCTCCTATGATGATATTTTAGGACCTTTGACGATTTCTTTTAGCATCTTGCGGTCTGCTCTGGGGTGAACTTGCTTGGATGGCCAGACCTGGGCATGGTGGCAGTTGTTTTGAATGTCCTCCACTTGTAAACAATTTTCTGGATGGTGGAATGGCTGATGTCAAATTCTTCTGCTATCCTTGTAAATGTGATGCCATTGGTCGGACCCAAAAACACAGGAGACAGAGTATTATGAAACGGATAAGGTTTATTGTTCACAGGGAAGGCACTAGAGTACGGGAAAATCATGGTCCCGTAGAGATGAGGGGAACCACGAAAACCAAAAACTAAGGGAAACTTCTGAGCGGGAACTGGTCGAGCATGGAGCTGAGAACCAGGAGCCAGAGAGATCACGGGGTAAGGAGATTGCGAAGAGAAACAATATTCTAGCGACAGGAGGAGCGTGCTGCTCGTCTTTATAGCCCGGTGATGGCTGAGTGGAATCAAGTGTGTGCTCTGCACTCTGCCCGGGTGTGACAGCCACGCCCCTTGCCAGGACCTGCAGTGCATAGAGAGAGAGAGAGAGCGAGAGAGAGAGAGAGAGAGAGAGAGAGAGAGAGTGAAAAGTCGCCCAAAGCAGAGTCTCTCCTAACACAGACCATAACATTAAATTCCTTACCAGACTCATTAGCAGCCACAATATTCTTTCTGAGGGCCTCAGACAGCTCTTTGGCTCTCACCATTCACTTCAAAAGACAGAGCCACACAAAACTAAATGTCTGAGGTTTAAATAAGGTAAATTCTTCATAATGCTGGGTAATAATGTTTTAATCATGATATCCCTGTGTGTGATTATATACATTTTCAGTGGGGGAAAAGGTGTGTGCGTCTTAATTTTTTTCCTCCATTGAAATACACACTGTTGTTCATATCTTTTGTTTGGTGAGTAAAATATATATTAATTTATGTTCTTTAATTACAATTAAATCACTTTCTTTTTCACAAATCTGGATACAGTGACAATGAAGTCCTTTATATACTGTATGATTATTTTTCCTTTTTTTTTTTAATGTGCTACAGCAAAGAGTAGATTATTTCTAACTGTTTTTATTATTATACTGAAATGTATATATTTGAAGCATGCAAGCAAATGCCATCCTTGAGCCATAACCTGCAACCAATCAAAAGTTGAGCATTACAAATGATTTCCTGAACCTGAGGACATTTTGTGTAACCTTCAAACTCAAATTTTATACCGCAGCCTAATGTGTTATATACATGCTGCTTGAGGGCAACCATCTACAGCTCTCCAGAGACACAGAAGACAGAATAATTAAATTCGAAGCAAACTCCAGATCTGCCCTTGTTTTTTTGTTTTCTTTTTGTTTCAGTCCACTACTGAATGCAAACTCATATTCTCTGTTTGCAGTCTGAGAACTGCTGTGATTTAAACATTGCTTGCCATGATGTATGTGCAGCATTACGACATGATGTCAAATATTCTTCCCCCGTAGCACAACTCAGTCGAAATAAAAACTCAAGTAGATTGATAGCTATGCAAAAATTCTCAATGACGCTCATTCATTTCCAGCAGACAACATAAAAGATGGGCAGAGAGAATTTGAAGACAATTGAGGTGATTTCTTATCAAAATTTCTGATCTGGTGTTCTAACAAGAGCTAGGCGTAAGAAACAACTCCAATGTGATCAGTTAATATAACTCAACATTTTTTCTGAAAATTAAATTTTGACCAATACCGATAAGGATTAAAGTTTGTAAAAGGGCAACCTATGCCTAATTAAAATGCATCAGTCAGTAATTTGGGGGGGGGCGGTGGCATACTGGTTAGGGTGGTGCACTCATGACCCGGAGGTTGTGTGTTCAAATCCCAGTTAGACCCCTACTGCACTAAGACCCCCATTCAAGGTCTCAACCACAAGTGTGTCTCTGTTCACCCAGCAGTATAAATTGGTCCCAGTAAAAATATACTCCACTGGGAAGGTTACCTGTGATGGACTACTGCCTGATCCAGAAGTTGTACTCCTAGTCACCTCACCCTATGGTAACCAGGGATAAGCACTGGCTCATTAGACCCATTTTCTCCCCAATTTAGTCATATCCATTTCCCACGCATCAAGAATTGCCTTCCCTATCACACGGCCACCAATAACCAGGGCAGAACGAAAGCATGCACACGCCCTCTCTGTGACATGCAATGCTAGCCACCCACCTTTTTTTGAACTGCAGCACATGCGTATTTGGGGGGCTAACACACTCGGAGAGAAGAAGCTATTCGCCCCTCCATACGAATGAGCTCACAGATGCCCATGATTGACTGGCGATCACTGTGAGTAACAGGGAGGTGAGCATATGCCATCTCTCCCTCCCATGAGAGCTTGACCAATTATCTCCCAGGTACTTCCAGACATGAATGACTGTGGCATTAAACCGGACTCGGATTAATAGCCATGCGCATTGTTTGCATGTTACCCCTGTTCATGTATGGATTTCCTCCAGGAACTCTGGTTTCTTCCCACAGTCTAAAAACACGAACATTCGGCTAATTGGCCTGTCCAGATTCACAGGAGTGTGCATGTACGTGTGAATAGTTGTGTGTGTTGCCCTGCAATGGTCTGGAGAGATGTTTAATGTATACTTTGCTTTCACTTATTGTCGGCTGAGATAGGCACTAACTTCTCTGTGACTCTAGAAGGATTAAGCAATTCTGATGTATTGGAGTGAATGAAAGAGTAATTTTAGAAGGGGTGGGGTTAACTGCAGCCAGAAACTGCACAGAGAAACACAGGCAAGACAGAAACAGGACAGCAAATGCTCAAAATTCAGTTCAGTTCATTTTCTGTAACCACTTAATCCTAATTAGGGTCTCAGGGAGGCTGGCGCCCATCCCAACCCACTCCGGGCAAGGGCAGAGTACACCCTGGACAGCTCGTTAGGCAATCGTAGGGTGGAAACACGCTGACGGCTATGCAGCTACTCTTGTCAAAAGTCATCAATGGTTCTTTTATAGCCTCACAGCACAGACAGTGAGCGACATGGCTGGCCTTTGATAACCCAGTTAGTTGCACTGAGGGGTGGGGAAGGGGGGGGGGGGGGGGGCAACCTGTGGTAAGTGGAGCATCAGATTTTATTCCCTTATAGAGACAAACTCATTTTTAGTTTGTCTAATCAATTGGTTAATGGATGCAAACTTCACACAGTGGTTAGTAAGTCTGTTTGATAACAAGAAGGCATGGCTTTGATTCTTTGGCTTTGGTGTTTCTTACATGTTCTCCCTGTGCTTTGCATGGGCTATCCCTGGGTACGTTGGTTTCCTCCAACAGTCCAAAAACATGCACAGTATCCCATTTGGCTGTTCCAGATATTCTAGGTGTGACTTAAGTGGAAATGGTTCTCTGTGTGTTGGTCCTACAATGTTCTAATGAGCTGTTCTGGGAGTACCCTTTCCTTTGCCCACAGTCATCTGCGATAGGCGCCATCCTCCCAGTGACCCTTATTAGGATTAAACGTTTTAGAAAATGAATGAAAGATGATATATACTTGTACCTGAGTTTGGTGTGCATTTTGTCTTCCTCTGATCAAGCCTATGAGTAACCACATTTCAGACTCTTGCCCCAGTTTACTTCCATTCCCAGGATGATGATTAATATATAATAGACGTACATATAGATACAGAGGAATAGAGGCTGGCATGCCACCAAACAGTGAGATGGTCCTGAGCTTGAATCCTGATTTCAGTAAGGACATTTCTCTGTGGAGTTTGCATGTCTCCCCAGTGCTTGTATGGGTTTCCTCCAGAGTTCTCTATAGATACTCAGATTTTTCGCCCACAGTACAATGTAGGCTAATTTGGCTGTTCAATTTGCCCCAAGTTGTGACTGGTTGTGTGTGTGTGTGTGTGTGTGTGTGTGTTGGCCATGCAATGGACTGTCAAGGGTGTAACACCATAGCCCAGAGTCAGCTGAGATGGAGCACAGTTTACCGTTTCAGTCAGCATGACAGGGGTATACTATAATGTCCTTCAACGTGAAACCTTAGCTTTAGATTAATGAGTTCTCAAGAGTTTTTTTTTTTTTTTTTTTTTTTTTTTTTTTTTTTGATGGTCAAGCATTCTTCTGTTACTGAAAATAATATACCCTTAATCATCATCCATTTTCTGTAACCACTTAATCCTAATTATGGTAGTGGGGAGGCTGATGCCCATCCCAACCAACTTCAGGCAAAGTGAGAGTACTCCCTGGACAGCTCGTCAGGCCATCGCAGGGCAGAAACATGCTGATGGCTATGCAGCTACACTTTTCAAAAGTTACAAATGGTTCTTATGGTTCACACCATAGACAGTGAGAGACATGGCCGGCCTTTGATAACCCAGTTAGCGGCATAGGGGGGGGGGGGCACTGACCACCTGTTGTTAGTAATGCTTGAACCCCCAACCTTAGGATCAGTGATCCAGCACCTTTTACCTTCAGGCCACCACTGCCCCATCTACCTTTTATATGAAGGCAAATATGTTTATCTACCACTGAGCATTTTAAGAAACTTATACTAAAAGCCAGAGGAGTTTATTGGGAAAGAAATCGTTTTCTTCTTCTTCTTCTTTTCCTTTCGGCTGTTCCCTTCAGGGGTCGCCACAGCAAATGATCTGCCTCCATCTCTCCCTATCCTCTGCATCTTCTACTCCTACTCCAACGACTTTCATGTCCGCCTTCACTGCATCCATAAATCTTCTCTTTGGTCTTCCTCTGGGCCTTTTGCCTGGTAGTTCCAACCTCAGCATCCTACGACCAATATACTCACTATCCCTCCTCTGTACATGTCCAAACCATCTCAATCTAGCCTCTCTGACTTTGTCTCCAAAACATCTAACATGTGCTGTCCCTCTGATGTACTCATTTCTGATCCTATCCATCCTCGTTACTCCCAAAGAGAACCTCAACATTTTCATCTCTGCTACCTCCAACTCTGACTCCTGTCTTTTCCCCAGGGCCACTGTCTCTAAACCATACAACATTGCTGGCCTCATCACCGTCTTGTACACTTTTCCCTTCATTCTTGCCGATACTCTCCTATCACACATCACACCGGACACTTTTCTCCATCCATTCCAACCTGCCTGCACGCGCTTCTTCACCTCTTTTCCACACTCTCCATTGCTCTGGATTGTTGAGCCTAAGTACTTAAAATCCTCCACCTTCTTTATCTCTGCCCCTGTAACCTCAAAGTTCCTCTTGGGTCCTTGTCGTTCACACACATGTATTCTGTCTTACTAAGACTAACCTTCAATCCCCTCCTTTCCAGGGCATACCTCCACCTCTCTAGATTTTCCTCCACTTGGTCTCTGCTCTCACTACAGATCACAATGTCATCTGCAAACATCATAGTCCATGGAGATTCTTGTCTAACCTCATCTGTTAGCCTGTCCATCACCATAGCAAACAAGAAGGGGCTGAGAGCTGACCCTTGATGTAGTCCCACCTCCACCTTGAACTCTTCTGTCACACCGACAGCACACCTCACCACTGTCTTACATCTATCATACATGTCCTGCACCACTCTAACATACTTCTCTGTCACTCCAGACTTCCTCATACAATACCACAGTTCTTCTCTCGGCACCCTGTCATATGCTTTCTCCAGATCCACAA
The DNA here is from genome assembly GCA_024760905.1 of Plotosus lineatus. Lineage (NCBI taxonomy): Eukaryota > Metazoa > Chordata > Actinopteri > Siluriformes > Plotosidae > Plotosus > Plotosus lineatus. Next base: position 126,525,235 of record CM045728.1, on the reverse strand, counting down.
AGGCACAATGCAGCTCCTTCTGACCTTCTCTGTACTTCTCTATTAACATCCTCAAAGCAAACACTGCATCTGTGGTGCTCTTTCTTGGCATGAAACCAAACTGTTGTTCACAAATGCTGACCTCTGCCCTTAGTCTTGCTTCCACTATTCTTTCCCATAGCTTCATTGTATGGCTCATCAACTTTATCCCTCTGTAGTTGCCACAACTCTGTACATCGCCCTTGTTCTTAAAAATGGGCACAAGCACACTTCTCCTCCATTCCTCTGGCATCTGCTCACTTTCTAAGACCTTGTTGAATATTCTTGTCAGAAAATCTACTGCTACCTCCCCTAGACACTTCCATACCTCAACTGGTATGTCATCAGGGCCAACTGCCTTTCCACTCTTCATCCTCTTCAATGCCCTCCTCACTTCTCCCTTACTAATCTTTGCTACTTCCTGCTCCTCAACGGTCACCCCTTCTACTCTTTTTTCTCTCTCATTTTCCTCATTCATCAGCTCTTCAAAGTACTCTTTCCATCTTCCCAGCACACTTCTGTCATCAGTCAATACATTTCCCTCTCTGTCCTTTATCACTCTAACTTGCTGCACGTCTTTCCCATCTCTATTTCTCTGCTGTGCTAACCTGTATAGATCATTTTCTCCCTCCTTACTGTTCAACCTATCATACAAGTCATCATACGCCCTCTGTTTGGCCTTTGACACTGCTACCTTCGCCTTACGCTGTGTCTCCCTGTACTCCTGTTTACTCTCTTCGGTCCTCTCAATGTCCCACTTCTTCTTGGCTAACCTCTTCTTTTGTACACACTCCTGCACTTCCTCATTCCACCACCAAGTTTCCTTATCTACTTTCCTTCCAGAGGACACACCAAATACTCTCCTACCGGTCTCCCTGATCACATTGGCTGTGGTTGTCCAGTCCTCTGGAAGCACTTCCTGACTACCCAAAGCCTGTTTCAACTCCTCCTTGAAGACAACACGACACTCTTCCTTTTCAGCTTCCACCACTTTGTCTTCTGCTCTACCTTTGCCTTTTCACCTTTCTCACCATCAGTGTCATCCTGCACACCACCATCCTATGCTGTTTGGCAACACTCTCACCCACTACTACTTTGCAGTCACTGACTTCCTTCAAATTACATCGCCTACACAAGATGTAGTCTACCTGTGTGCTCTTACCTCCGCTTTCATAAGTCACCCTATGCTTCTGTTTCTTCTGGAAGAAAGTATTCACCACAGCCATTTCCATCCTTTTTGCAAAATCGATCAACATCTGTCCTTCTGTGTTCCTGTCCTGGATACCAAACCTGCCCATCACTTCCTCGTCCCCTCTGTTGCCTGCACCAACATGTCCATTGAAGTCTGCTCCAATGACCACTCTTTCACCTCTGGGGTACTCTGCATCACTTCATCTAACTCACTCCAGAATCTCTCCTTCTCTTCTAGCTTACATCCTGCCTGTGGGGCATAAGCACTAACAACATTGACTATCACGCCTTCAATTTCTAACTTGAGACTCATCACTCTGTCTGACACTCTTTTCACTTCTAGAACATTCCTGACAAACCCCTCCTTCAAGATGACTCCTACTCCATTTCTCTTCCCATCCACACCATTATAAAACAGTTTAAACCCTGCTCCTAAGCTTTTCCTTTCCACCTTGTCTCCTGAACACACAGTATGTCCACCTTCCTCCTCTGCATCATGTCAGCCAGCTCCCTATCTTTTCCTTGCATAGTTCCAACATTCAAAGTCCCTACTCTCAGTCCGAGGCTCATGCATTTCCTCTTCTCTCTCTGCCTACGGACACGCCTCCCGCCTCTCCTTCTTCGACGTCTTCGACCAACAGTAGTCCAATTTCCATCAGCACCCTGTTGGTTGACAGCACTGATGGCGGTCGTTGTTAACCCGGGCCTCGACCGATCCGGTATGAATTTTGTTTTGGTCATTTGCATTTTTAAATGTGGCAGAAGTTTTACGCCGGATGCCCTTCCTGTCGCAACCCTCTGCATTTATCCGGGCTTGGGACCGGCATAAGGGGGAGAGACACTGGTTAGTGCCCCCCCCGCCTCATGGCTGCATTGGGAAAGAAATCGTTTTGCCAGTCAATAAATATTGATAGTAAATCTTCCAGATTATGGGAGGCTTTGGAGATTAGAAGCCATCACTGTCCACAAATCTGTGCATTCTCAAATCTCTTATTAATTAACATTTATATGCATCTATCTCATTTTCAACAAACACAGACCAAATCAAAGATAATAAATATCTAAGTCTTCAATGGAAATTAGCAAGTGATTAAATATTAATAGCAAACATCCATTTGAGTACACATCTGGAATGTCAAAGGATTTTTAATTGTAATATACTTAACACTTTCTGAAATTCTAGAAATCAAATTGCCTCTATTACTTCATGCAGGCCAAGAACCATACGGCATATTGAAAATGTACAGAGTGAATTCACTTCCAATGCAGATTGAGATATTTGCTCAACTGTAGTATCACTGAAAACATCACTGATTAATTATTCACACTAATCCTATTCAGTACTTGCTTTGGGCTTTAATTCCTTTGTTGGTATTCATGACTTTTGAAAGTTTAAAACAAAACAAAAAACAAAAAACAAACAAACAAACAAAACAAACAAGAAAACCCATAAAAATAAAGTAGATGCAGTGTTTCAGGATCTGTGGGTGACCTGTCCCAGGGTAGAAACACCAGGAATAGTATAGGTCAATGGGTATTGGCAAGGGGTGATGCTGTAACAGAAAGTCTGGGTCAATTAGCAGTGTATAAGTCATGTGACACACTAGCAGATCACCTTGACCCAAATTCAGAGACAGAGGGACATGACCAACCCCCATAGAGCACTGCAAAGTGATCCATTCCATTACATGGAACATCCCAAGATCATTTCACGCAGCAATCTGGTGGCCTAGTGGTATAGGACACTGGCTCACTGATCTTAGGTTTGGGGGTTCAAGTCCCACTCTCCACAAGGTTGTCACTGTCCCCCCAGTGCAGCTAACTGGGTCATCCAAGACCGACCATGTCTCTCACTGTGTATGGTGAGAGGTTCATGTAAAAGAACCATTGCTGACTTTCGTAAAGTGGAGCTGCAGAGCGTTCAGTGTGGTTCTGTCCCTCGCTAAAGGGTTGTGTCAGGAAGGATATCTGACATAAAAACTTGTGCCAAATAAAGTGTGCGAATCAGATGATTTACTGTGGTGACCCCTGAAAAAGGGAAAAAGCCGAAAGAAGAAGAATACATTATCTCTACTAGTTTTCCTTCAGTACTCAAGGTAGGGCTGGAGACAATCCCAGCTGGCTTAGGGTGGAAACATACTATAATATATAATTTCTCCATGATTGCAGGGTTCAAACCCAGAACTTTATTACTGTGAGGCAATGCTGGTAACTACAGCACCATTGTCTTTTTCCTCATATATGTACCTTTCCCCAGATTCCTGTTCTTGGCTGACCAGAGCAGAACCTGATGTGGTCTTATGTGGCTGTAGCTCATTTGCCTTTAGGTTTACTTTCACATGATTGACATTTCATTTTTTATACAGTAGGCCCTCGTTATTTGCAGTGGTTTGGTTCTGGCCCCTCCTGCGAATGAAGATAAGCCGCGAGTTTTGTACCCAGAAGTAAAAGCCCATGTATCATATTACATGCGTGAATGCTCAACCGGAAGTAAAATACTATGTATAAAATATGCTTCATAAACACATTCTATAGACAGTCTTACTCATTAATACAATATTTATGTAGTAAAATGTAGTAATGATTAAGGAAAAACTTAATTTACTAACTAATTTTAATAACTTAATATATATAAGGACACCTTTCAGTGTGTTTTCCTTGAAAAATACAGCACTGTAGTTTTCAAAAATGCCCACTAGATGTAGGTATTGCATTAGGCATGAGCTGACTGAATTCAGGGATGAACTGCATTCAGTCTGAGCAGCTCAGCCATGCCTCTCAGCCAGAACGGGTAGAAAACAGAGTTCTAGAGGGAGAGAGTTAGAGAGCGTTACAACCCAAAGAAGTGGTGATGTGATGCAAGTTAATCCTCTGGTGCAGAGGTGAGCATGCTTTTGTTTATTGGGAGTAAATGAGAATAGTGAATTCAGTTGTGAGCCACCGAGCAGCTTAGCCACACCCCTCAGGCACTTCAGAGGAAACTGTCATTTCTTCTGGAGAAAGTCTTATTTCTTCAGAAGAGACATCCAATGTCATTACCTTTTTTTCTGGAGCTTAGTCGACATTTGAGTGGCATCATAGAGCTCAACTGGTAATTAAAGCACATTAAAAAAAAAAAAGGCTCATTGACAACTTGTGCGCGAATGAGGAAAAATGGGCATTACATAATCTCAACCAATCAGCAGGAAGGAGGACAGCCATTGGCTGAATTTGAATGATGTGACAGTTGCTTGGCAGTCCGTGAATATGCAAAACCGCGAATAGTCAAGGGCCTACTGTACAATGTGTCAACCAAAAATTAACAAAGTCTATCTGCCATTTGAATGAAATGATAGATAGACCTTGTTAATTCTTGGTTGATGAATAGTTAAGGGTATTTTTCAAAGGCCCAGCAGAAGCAGGTTTCTGATACTGGAGCATGGACATTCTAATCAACAACCCAGAGCCTTTACCACTGAGCCATCATCTCCTGTCTTTGATTTGTGGCAGACCATATTCAAAGATGCTTTTCTGCTCCCAACTGTAACGTCAAGGTGGTAATTTTGACTTTCCATGGCCTTCTATCTGTTCAAGCCAACCTAGTTATTCCTCTTTGGCTGCTCTTTTCAAAACGGAGTTTTCGCCAACAGAACTGACACTCAGTGCATCATCCTGTCTAAACCCTAGAGATTGTTCTGTGTAAAAATCCCAGGGGATCAGCAGTTCCGGAAATAAACCAGCCCATCTGGCACAAACAACCGTATCAAATATAAAATGTCTGGCTGGGAGGTCCTTTCTGTTAGAATGTTAAACCAGTTCTAAAGCCTACTTTAGGACTGTAGAAGGAACGTGGAGTACCTGATCGAAACCCATGCAAGAATGGGGCTGAACGTGGAAGAATGTGGACCCTCCACACAGAAATGCACTCACTAAGCGCATGACCTGAACTTGGACCATTTTGCTGTGAGGTGGACATGCTAAATGCTATGCCACAGTAGAGTACATCAACCTGCCCTGTGTTATTAATTAATGGCGTTATTTAAATGTGTACAGCAGTACTTGCTTGGCTTGTCTTGGTTTGTGATAGCCCCTACAGTCTGCATGGTTACTTCTTCCTCCTCTTCCAGTCTGCATGGTTACTTCTTCTTCCTCCTCTTCTTCTTCTTCTTTTCCTTTCGGCTGTTCCCTTCAGGGGTCGCCACAGCGAATCATCTGCCTCCATCTCACCCTATCCTCTGCATCTTCTCTTACACCAACTACCTTCATGTCCTCCTTCACCACATCCATAAATCTCCTCTTTGGCCTTCCTCTATGCCTTCTGCCTGGTAGTTCCAACCTCAGCATCCTACTCACTATCCCTCCTCTGTACATGTCCAAACCATCTCAATCAAGCCTCTCTGACTTTGTCTCCAAAACATCTTACATGTGCTGTCCCTCTGATGTACTCATTCCTGATCCTATCCATCCTCGTTACTCCCAAAGAGAACCTCAACATTTTCATCTTTATCTTACGGTTACCACAATTCCCAAAATATCAGCAGCTTCAGAGGTAGTCTTGGCCTAATGGTTAGAGAAGCAGGTTTGGGACCAAAAGGTCACTGGTTCAATTCCCAAACCAGCAGGAAAAATGTGTGGTGGAGGTTGGGGGAGTAAGTAGCAGCTTTATGGTTGAAGTGTCCTTGAGTGAAGCACCTAACCTCCAACTACTCTTATTGTGTGGCAGCCCACTGCGCCGTGTGTGTGTTCACTTTAGGTGGATTAAATGCAGAATCTAAATTTCCCTTGTGGGATTAATACACTATATCAAAATCAAAATAAGTCACCTGTCATCATGGCACCTGTTCCTAATCAAGGACGTTAGTTTTTGCCAGCTGAGTCCTAATTTCAGTGACATTTCCCTTCATAGGATACAAAGAATGCAGTCTCTGAAGAAGTTGACCTGCATGACTTCCTTTATGAATCATTATGAGCCAAGAGGTGTTAAATGAGATAAAGTGGTCAAGACAATAATATTTGCATTCCCTTGCCTTTAAAACATGCTAATCCCATCACCACCTAGCATCTTTTACAGCTGTCACACGTTAAATAAAATGTAATGGTGACATGCAATGAATCTCGGGAGAGGTCGAGACATGAAGAATCCACACGTCGGAGCCTCCAGAGCATGAAGAAAACAAGGCTGCACCTCTTGATTGCATTTGAAAGAAGTTGTAAAATGGGGCTGCCTAGTCATGCGTCAGATTTGGAATTCAGCAGTTGTTTGCTGTGAAGGATACGCGCTGTATTTTCGTGCTCTTGCCAAGCCTTTATTATCTGCAGTGATCATGTCGTTTTTGACTCATGTTGTGTGTTTGAATTTTCGACCTTGTCTTTGTTTCTAATAAATTATTTCTGACCTGACCTTGGGTATAATTTTGAGATTTTGAATATTGCTTGTTTTTTTTGTTATTCTTAGTGTCTGCGATAACATCTTCGTTTTGCGTTTTTAACTAAAAAAAACCTAAAACCCCCCCCCCAAAAAAAAAACCCCAATAACGTCATTGTTTTGACCGAATGTAGCTGTGACATTTGAGTTGTCCAGACTTTGAATGGAAATATTGAGTGTAATCATATTAAAGGCTGGGCCCTTGCAGTAATGGAATCAGATAGAATAATGCTGCCTAATAAGTGTCCCTGGCTCAATTAAATCTGGGAACACAATTAAAATGTCATGTTATTTTTTCTCCTAAAAGTTTTAGCAGCTCATTTTAGTATTGAGAAACTTTTTTTGCAAGAGCAAAAATTTTAAATTTTTTTTAAAGCTTTCATAAAAGTCCCATCTAGCACATAAAGCATTAAATGAACTACACCATGGCCTGGTTATTAACCGTTATTTCTATTATGAGCTGCTATTAGGTGAAGAATCTCTCTCATGGAAATTCTAGTCCTATTTTAGCCATTTCACTCCAGAGCAATAGTTATACATTTATTTTATATTGGGAAATATTTATTCTTTATAATAATAATAATAATAATAATGCTTAGAATTTAGTAAAATGTATAATATCTTTCTCACTGATTCATATACTAAACCTAACCTTTGCTAATCCTACTAGCGTTGCGGGGAGCTTAAAGCAAACACCCACACCCGTCCAACCCCCAGTTCACCTCACCCCTACACTACCCTACACAGAAAAAAACATTTACAACTACACCTACAGCCAAGCAGAAGCAGTCAATTAGTCTTTCGTCCATGTATTTTGACAGTGGAAGGACACTGGAGTACCATGAAGAAACAACGCAACAACCAGAAGAACATGCACAAAGAAAAACTCCACAGAGAAACACCCTCACCAAGCCTGGGACTCAAGCCCAGGACCTTCTTACAATATGAGGTGAATGTGCCAAACACTAGGTCACCCTACCTCCCTGCTCCCTATCTGAAAGTGTGACAATACTTTGATGAAAATTTGACTTTTGAAGTTTCTCTACATAATAACACGTTTCTTGTTCGCAGTGTGGTTTGACAGAGGGCGCTGCATATGCAAACTGTCAGCCGGGCGTATGGGATGAGTTCAAGCAGTTAACACTGACGTCTGGATTTAGTCATCTGAGAACTGAAATGCTAGAACTGTTCAGAAATTCAGACAAAATAAGATCTGAACAAGTTCTTAAATTTGTAGCAATGGGCTACAGCTCTGTGCATTACATATTGCTGGTGCCTTCAGTCCCAGGATTCAGGGATAAGGGCTTAATTGTATGTTCTGGAATTTCTAGGCTCAGTCAGTCTTTTGAACATTACACTTCATTCTTCCATGTGTCCCGGTGAGATAATCATCTGCGTAATTTTGACTTTTTAACTTTGAATTGGGGAAACTGGCAAAAATAGGACAAAAGATCAATCTCGGGTATAGCTGCTGTGACATTGAAAAAAAAAAAAAACCCTTGCAACCAGATTTTTTGTAATTCTTCTGATATTGTATTAATCCTGCAAGTGAAATTATAACTTTTGCATTTAACCCACTCACACACACACACACACACACACACACACACACACACACACACACACACACACACACACACACACATATTGATGCGAGGTGGCTGGAGCCTATCTTGGCAGACAATGAGCCAAAGAAGGTAAACCCTGAGTAGCTTGCGAGACCATCACGACATACCTCTTCACAAAACAGAGGAAAACAGAGTTCAGGTGAAGGAAACCCACACAGGCACTGGAAGAATATACAGACAAACACCCAAACCCGGGACTATCTTGCTGTGAAGCGGCTGAACTAACCATTATCCCACCTTTCACCCTTAAGCCAGACAATGATACTATAAATAGTTAATGATGTGAAATGTCACTATATGATATATTAATACAGGGTAATTGTTGAGAAATTGGTTGGGTTTAAGAGGTTGAAACACTTCAGGGTTTGTTACAATAGGAACATTAATTCTGTGGTCATTTGTGATCATTTTTAATGTGTGCTGAATTTGCATGAAGTACTGCCATCGGATTTCCCACTGGTGCTGTATAAATTCAGAAATTTGATATGAATGACCTACTTCACACTTCAATTACATGAATTAATTTAGTATCTCACTTAATTAATCCAGGGATGTCTATGAGGCAGCATTTCTACATGAATTTTCATAACCCTGGGCTGCCATCACCTATAAAATTACTAAATAAAGACTCATCATCACAGTTATATACACTCAGGAAACATGCAACTTGATATATATGTATATGTATATATGTTGTATGTATATATGTATGTATGTCTCTCTCTCTCTCTCTCTCTCTCTCTCTCTCTCTCTCTCTCTATATATATATATATATATATATATATATATATATATATATATATATATATATATATATATATATATATATATATATATATATATGTGTGTGGGTGAACGACAAGGACCCAAGAGGAACAGTGAGGTTACAGGGAGCAGAGATAAAGAAGGTGGAGGATTTTAAGTACTTTGGTTCAGCAATCCAGAGCAATGGAGAGTGTGGAAAAGAGGTGAAAAAACGTGTGCAGGCAGATGGGAATCGTTGGAGGAAAGTGTCCGGTGTGATGTCTGATAGGAAGGTGTCGGTAAGAATGAAAGGAAAAGTGTAATAGACGGTGTTGAGGCCAGCGATGGTGTATGGTTGAGAGAGGCTAGATTGAGATGGTTTGGACATGTACAGAGGAGGGATAGTGAGTATATTGGTAGTAGGATGCTGAGGTTGGAACTACCAGGCAGAAGGCCTAGAGGAAGACCAAAGAGAAAATTTATGGATGTGGTGAAGGAGGACATAAAAGTAGTTAATGTAAGAGAAGAAGATGCAGAGGACAGGGTGAGATGGAGGCAAATGATTCTCTGTGGTGACCCCTGAAGGGAACAGCCGAAAGAAAAAAGAAGAAGAAGAAGACAGAGTGGCCTAGTCAAAGTCCCGACCTGAACCCTATTGAGATGCTGTGGCATGAGCTTAAAAAAGCTGTTCATGCCCGAAAACTAGCAGATCTGGTTGATCTTAAAGAATTCTGCACAGAAGAGTGGACCAAAATCCCATCACAGCGATGTGAAAGACTCGTCACCTCTTATTGTAAATGCTTTACTGCAGTTATTGCAGCAAAAGGTGGTTCAACCAGCTATGAGGTTGAGGGGGCAATTACTTATTCACATAAGTCCTTGTAGGTTCAGATGTTTTTTCCCCCTTAATAAATGCGATTGTCACAGAAAACTGAATTTTGTTTTTAACTGTGTTTTATATTTGTATAACATTCAGGTTTGCTTGATCTGAAATGGATGACAGTGACAAACGTTCATAAAATGTCGGAAATTGGTCAGGGGGAAAAAAACTTTTGCACAGCACTGTATATGCAATTGCATTTATATATTCTACCAGTAATATTCATGTAGAAACCAAATATGAAGCATCATTATCTTCCATTTACTCTGATGTACTTTTATATGCATGTCAAACAAATCATGATCACTTATTAACTTTCATCACGTGCACAGTGATGTAATGGTTAGCAGGTCTGCCTCACATCAAGTAGGTCCTGGGTTCGATTCCAAGCTTGGGCATTTCTGTGTAGAGTTTTCATGTTCTCCCCAAGTTTGCATGGGTTTCCTCCCTTGACAGTCTAAAAATATGAACAGTAGATTAATTGGCTGTTCTCCCCTAGGTGTGAATGGTTGTGTGAGTGTTGGCCCTACAATAGCCTGGCGAGAAGGTTGTACGCCGCCCTTGCCAGAGTCAGCTGAGATGGGTGCCAGCCTCCTTGTGACCCTAATTAGGATTAAGTGGTTTAGAAGATGAATGAATGGAGCTTGAATCACAAACAATAATTGAGTATTAAATACATTATGACATGAACCAAATTCAATTACAGTCTTGTACCAAACATGGAAAATGGCATTTATCATCCAGCAAAACTGAATTAACTCAAATAAGCTGCACAACTCAACTGAATTAATAATAATAATAATAATAATAATAATAATAATAATAATAATAATAATAATAATAGCAACTTCTATAATGGTAGTATGTGATTTGTATGTCCGCCTCATAGCAAAAGGTCCAGGATTTACATTCTGGGCTCAGCTCCGCGGGGATGTATGGGTTCCTCGAGGAACTCTGGTTTCCTGTCACACTACAAAGGTGTGCACAATCAACCAATAAGTTCTTCCAAACTTCCACAAAGTGTTCCTGTATGACTAGTTGTGTCTGTATTGGCTCTGCAATAGACTGGTATGAATACATTCAGGATGGAGATATTCCCGTCATCATCCAGAGTCAGCTGAGAATCCCTGTATCCCTAATAAAGGATAAAACATTTCAGTGAATGATTAAAAATATGAGCAAATAAATTCCTATATTGTTCGGGATATCTGAATAATACAACTTATTGTTAAACATATGACTTTCCAAGGAATTGTCCAAGAACTTTGATATTGTGGGACCCAACGGAAATGTGCATGTATTCCTAACCTGTAATGGATGATCTCATGCAAAATAAATATTAAATGCATCCGTGCATAGTGCAGAATTAACATTATACTGTATTTCTTTAAAGTGTGGAAATTGAATTGTATTGTCTGATGTTCGGTGCTGTTATAGTTGGCTGTGACAAGTGGAGTTTCATTGTTATTATTATTTTTTTAAACCTGTAAATGTGGAAATGTGTTTAAAATGTCTATTTGTATAAATTTCCCTGCATATTTTTAGATGTAGCATCACTTAGAAACATGTCAGCTTCACCGGATTGTTTTGGAAAGACGGATCGGTTCTTTTGTGCATTCTGAAGTATTTAAGGTATAAAACCAAAATTAACTCTTTCTGTTGTTTCCTTGTTGTTTACTGTCTGTCTCCTGCTGTTTGCTGCCTGAGAATTCAGTCTCCTACTGTGTAATCACAAATATATCCATCATTATGAAAGACATGGCATCTCTGATTACCCTCTCTCTTGCTCTCTCTCTCTCTCTCTCTCTCTCTCTCTCTCTCTCTCTCTCTCCCACACACACACACACACACACACACACACACACACACACACACACTTTCCAGATTTGTTATTCACACTCAAACATTGTTGTTCATTGCTCTCGCTGGATTTACATGATGATAATTTAATCCTACACATATGTTGCAGTATCTCCTGCCTCAGGCTTGATGGGTCCATCTGACTGCTTCATAACTGCCAGTATTTAGGTCACCTTTGCATATACTACATAATAACTGAATAATACAGCCTTCTGTTCGACAAGAAATTAGTCATAACAAGGCTATGTAGTTTCAAGGGCACAAGGACATTACAGTTTATGTTCCATCCCCTGTAGGTGCAGACTAGTACAAGTACAGTACAGCACATCAGGGTATCGATATTGATTCCACATCATTGTTAAAGGCTTCATTCTGATTTGTCAAAAAGGACTTTGAATAATTTCCCAAGGTTTATATTATTGTTTCTATAGTAACAACATACATGCGGTTTCTTATGGGAGATGTTCCATGCAAGCAGATACAATTATCACATTTCATTGATTATATTTAAGGTTCCTTTGCTTGGCCATTGTCAGAATTTGAAACAGTCAGAGATAATACTGGAACTTTAATTACATTTTTTTATTAATTTTTTTTTTTTTGCAAGTGACTGGAAGTTTAGAGCTGCTCTATAAAGTGATACTAGAAACTTGCTTATTTTGGGGATGCTCCACAACATTAAAAACGTCTAATATATATATATATATATATATATATATATATATATATATATAAATTTTTTTTTCTTTTTTATTCTATTTATGCCCACTAGATATGAGTAATGGGGGCGTGGTGCCCAGTGGTAAGGTGCCAGAGGGTGGCACGGTGGCGTAGTGGTTAGCATGTCCGCCTCACAGCAAGAAGGCCTGGGCTCGATTCCAGGCCTGAGTGTTTCTGTGTGGCGTTTGCATGTTCTCCCCGTGCTTGTGTGGGTTTCCTCCGGATACTCTGGTTTCCTCCAACAGTCCAAAACAGACACTGAAGGTCAATTGGCTGCTCCAAATTGCCCGTAGGTGTGAGTGGGTCCGTATGTGGCCTGGCAAACCATACGGTAGATCATTGTGATCACAACAATGAGCATCATTCAAGCTTCAGGGATCGACGTCCATTCCTTGTGATTGGATGTAGACACAGAAAGAAAGAAAAGGTGCCAGAGCACTAATCCCAAGGTTGGGGTTTCAAGCTCCACTGTGAACAGTTGTCACTGCTGTCCCCCCCAGTTCAGGTAACTGGATTCTCAAAGGCCGGCCATGTCTCTCACTGTCTGTGGTGAGAGGCTGGAAAAAAAAAAAAAAAAAAAAAAAAAAAAAAAACTTGCTGACTTTCATCAAGAGTAGATGCATAGCCATCAGTGTATTTCTCCCCTACGATGGAATGGTGAGCTGCCCAGGATGTACTCTGCCCTCACCCAGAATTGGCTGAGATGGGCGCCAGCCTCCCCATGACCCTAATTAGGATTACAGGGTTTAGAAAATGAATGACTCATCATCATCATATCTTATCCCCGTAGTGTACTGAAGCAATTGGTCTCTTCCGGAGAAGATTAACCCGGACGCAGGAACACTTGCTACTTGTCCCCAAAAACACGCTGACAGCTTTGCAGCCTACTCTTTGCGAAAGTCATCAATGGTTCTTTTACCTGCCTCTCACCATAGACAGTGAGAGACATAGCCCGCCTTTGATAACCCAGTTAGCTGCACTGGGGGGACAGTGACAACCTTGTGGGGACTCAAACGCCCAACCTTAGGATCAGTGATCCTGCGCCCTATCCACTAGACCACCACTGCCCTAATGAATGAATAAATGACAAATCTGAGTGATCATGCATTCTCATTGGCTAAGCTACTACTTAAGTTACTACTTGGATATCGCAGTGTGTACCACAATAAGTGCATAAATACAGGGGTGGGGTAATGAGGTGGTCACAACTTGTGCTACACTAACTGCTAACACAACCAGTCAGCTCCTTCTTTCTTTCTTTCTTTCTTTCTCTCTCTGAGCAGCCCACCAGGCCATCACAGGGTCATCACTCACACAATTCACACTGACACCTCGGGGCAATTTAGAGCAGCCAATTAGCCTACTGTGCTTAGTTGTGGTAGAAATCAGAGTACCCACATTACCCAATACCAGAATACATAGTAAGCACTATGCCACCGTGCTGCCCCTCCTACATTCAGTACATGAAAGCTACAAAATTTGGAAAGAACCTTTGATGGTTTTGATGAATTTGATGGTAAGAATGTACCTTTATATTTTAAATTAAACATTTTTTCTTGCACCAAATATGACTTTGCTGGCCTGTTGTGAGTATCAGACAAAAGACAGAGTACCGCTAATACCCCCATTTCACTAGACTACAGTATGCAAGAAACATAGCGGAAAGGCGCGGAACAGTCTACAGAAGAGCTTCGGCATCTTTACACGGAAAATGGTGAAAATCTTACGGAAACGTGGAAATTGTTACAGTGTCAGAACATTCACAGCATGTGCAGAACAGGTACGGAAAAGTACGCCAAAGTGATCCCACGGAACTCTCACTAATTTTTTTTTCCATGAACGTGCTTTTGAACATGTTCAAAAGCATGTTCATGGAATATTTTGGCCTGCCGGAAGCATACGGAAGTGGAGGAAGCCTTGAGGAATAACTACGGAATGACAAGGAATGACACGGAATAATTGCAGAACGTTTGCGGATGACAACATTTTTGCTTCTGTAAGTCTGCCGTGCTCCAGTAACATGGGGGTATTAAATAGCTCAGCTGTCACTGGGGGCAAGCCAGGTACACTCAGAAGATCTTGTCAGACCATTGAATCCACCTTGGGTCAATTTAGAACAGCTAGCTAGCTTAATGTGCATGTCTTTGGAATGTTCGAGGAAACTGGAGTACCCAGATAAAACTTACGTAAGGACGGGGAGAACGTGCAAACTCAACACAGAAACAACAGTCTTGGGATCCAATCCCAGAACCTTCAGTACTGGGCTTAAAACCCAATACCATCAGTTTTGGTTTGTTTACATCGGTTCTCATCATTCATATGTATTACTATAGCAAACAGTGTGCCTCAGATAATGTCAACATCAGCTGAATTATATCATATAAAGAGGCGGTCAGGAAGACTGCATTATGATCAGATTCTCATGATAATCAGAGTTTGGTTGCAGTGAGCAAAGCCAAACTCCAGACTTCTCTTATTCCCCTTTCCTGACCTCTAACATGGAGGCCATGTTGTAAATTATATCCACCAGACACCCTAATTTTCGTCCACGAGTGACCCATAACCCTGATATGACCATTTTACACATATAATATAAGAAAATCTTGAGATGGAAGATATTTTTTTTCCACAAGCCCAATTCAGGTGTTATTCTTTGGCAGATAATATATCACAGAAACAGCAGATCTGACATTCTCTGGATACTTTATTATAGGGGGCAGTCAGAAAATAGATTATTATGCATGACTACTGTGAGGTTTGTGCCAAAAGGTTCTCGGTTATGTGTCAGGTTTTAGAGAACGCTTGTTCCATGTGTTTAGATCTTTTGGCTCCTCTGGGTATTCTATGTACAGCTCACAGTTAGGAAATATTTTTGATAACCATTTAAAGGACGAATGCCTTAGTAAGGTTTATATTTAACTAACAAACACACACACACACACACACACACACACACACACACACACACACACACACACATATATATATATATATATATATATATATATATATATATATATATATATATATATATATATATATATATATATATATATATATATATATATATATATATATATATGTT
The DNA here is from genome assembly GCA_024760905.1 of Plotosus lineatus. NCBI lineage: Eukaryota > Metazoa > Chordata > Actinopteri > Siluriformes > Plotosidae > Plotosus > Plotosus lineatus. The sequence continues at coordinate 126,509,705 of CM045728.1, read as the reverse complement.
CACAGTATACACACACACACACACACACATACACATATAGAGCCACACCAGGCAGCTTGCCGGAGAATCAAAGGGATACCACACACAACCATTCACACTCCACGCTCAAGGGACAACTTACAACATCCAATTGAGGGGCAGAGAACCAGAATGGTCTACAAAACAGAACAAAAAGCTGTTAATACTCACAACAGGAACCAAGGCCATAGGAAAGAGGAAGGGACCATCTTGGCATACATAGATTTTATCCACAGCTGTCAAAATATGACCTTTGAGGTTTGTTTTGCAGAGTTTCCTAGTCTCTATCTCTCTCTCTCTCTCTTTCTCTCTCTCTCTCTCTCTCTCTCTCTCTCTCTCTCTCTCTCTCTCTCTCGCTCTCTCTCTCTCGCTCTCACACACACTCACTCTCTTCTTTTCCTTTCGCTTTTTCCCTTTTTCAGGGGTCGCCACAGCGAATCATCTGATTCGCATGTTTGATTTGGCATAGGTTTTTTTGTCAGATGGCCTTCCTGACACAATCCTTTAGCAAGGGACAGAAACACGCTGACACTGGGTGAAGGCAGTATACACCCTGAACAGTCATTCAGTTTGGGGCTGTTGATGAGCCTCTGAAATCTTTGGCAGGAAACTGGAGTACAGAGAAAACCAGGGCAGTTTTGTATGGATATATATGTGCGTTTATATTTAACTTTTAAAGTTTTTGTAGCATTAGTGTTACTGTATTAAATCTTTTATGAGTAATAGTTAAATTGACCTGTTAAAAGTTTAATATCATTCAGGACATGAAGAAAAGATCATTAAAAAGAAAAGAAAAAAATCACAAAATTTGAACAAGCAAAGAGTTTTTTAATAAAACTCTCAAGTCATTAAGATTAAAATCATTATTCACACCTCTACTCGAAATTAAGCCATTTATATTTTATAAGGTTTCACTCTGGCTGTAAATCTTAAAATTAAATGAGCGATTTGATTACCTGCAGTAAAACTGAGCAGTGGCTTCAGTAGACACAACCCTATATATATATATATCCTCCTCCCACCTTTTCCCTTCTTAATATAATCCACTGTAATTTACACACACTGTGCTCGATTTAAGGAATTGCCTCATAACCGTGAACATTCGTCTAAAATACTGAGCTCTGTCTCAGAGAATATCTGTGTATTGATGTGGGGAAATCCTTCACATGACTAATTCTGACGTTTACAGGAGATATAGTTCTGAACCTGTATTACTGACCTGAACTGCAATACAGTCATATATTAAAAAAGACACACACACACACACACACACACACACACACACACACACACACACACATATATATATATATATATATTTATGAATGAGTAAAATGTCACCATTTTTAATTCAGTGGATGGAGATGATGTACTTTAATACCACCACAGGCAAAATTAGATTCTTCAACCTTGACTTCATTCAACCAAATATAAGCATCACTCTTCCACTGATGCACTCAACTGTTCTTTTTGCAATCTACTCATTATAATAGGATCTCAGGCAGGATGGAGCCTATGTCAGCTGACACTGGAGAAAGGTGGGGTATTCCCTGAACAGTGTGCCAGCCCAGTGCAGTGCTAAGAACCCCCCCCCCCCCACACACACACACACACACACACCCCACACACACACACTTACACATCCATCATGGAGCAATTTGGAGCAGCTAGTTATCTTAATGACCATGTCTTTGGATTCTGGGAGGAAACTGGCGTACCCAACATGGAGAGAACATCCACATGCACCAGTAAACCAACACCAACATGGGAAGAACATGCATATTCCATACAGGAATACACAAGCCCATTCATATCAAAGGCCTTCTTAAAATAGGTATCAATAAGTATAACATTCTTCTGTGCATATATTTATTGTTTTATCACCAAAGGTGCTTCATGATAATACAGAAAACAAAACAAAACACAACGACTAATAAATCCTCAGACAGTGTGCATTGTACAGCATCAAGTCACACTTGACTCCTGTGCAACACTCTGTAAGCACAGAAGTAATTTGCATTGCATGAATTGAGGCGTTGCTTTATTCAGCCGTGCAAACAAACAGGCACCTATCTGATATATGTTAATACAATGAAGTCTTATTTGCAGATGTGCTTAGTTTTATTTTCTTCAAGAGGTTCACAGGTTTTTTGTTTTTTTTTAAGTTTACAACCTGTATACTGTTATTTTTGCTGTTATCTTCACTTTTAAGAACTGCCACATCAACATGCTGTTCTCCCAATTTTGTACATTCAAAAAGTGAAAGTGCCTGTAAATAGTGGCTTTTTAAAACAAACTAATGCAAACTATCAAACTAGTTTATACAGACTGCAACTTCAAAAATGTAAAGAAAAAAACACCAGATAAAAATAAATAAATAAAACAAACATACTTTTATTGTGACAGGAAAGTTTGTAAGGCTTTCCTTTCACTTAGTTTCAAGAATTCATATTTACTCATTGCTGTTGTGTGCAAATAAAAAAAATGCATTGTTTGTTGTCTTCACTGTATTGTAACTTGACACATGCAAATTCTTGTCATTTAAACATTCCTTCTGAATAATTATTGTTCACTGAAGTGTAAACAGAATTATGTAGTTATTTGTTCTTGATGAGCTGCATTAAACACAAACCATCAGTGTGACACTTCAAATTTCAGGGCTGGTAATATTACTGAATCAAGATATTTTTGACTTGATGGAATGAAGACGGTTTGATATTCTTCATGCGTTACCATGAGCCATTTGTCTGACAGGGTGTGAGTTTCATGAGGGAAAATAAGCATGTCACCTACCATGACATGAAGAATACCAAGCTTTCAGCATGGAAACTGCTCTCTCTATTCTGCTGACTTTCTCTTGAAGAGCAGTCGGGGGGAAAACATGCATTATAGCATTCTCATCAAACACATTCACATTAAACGAGAACCTGTATCTTATGTTGGAAAAAATTAAATTATATATATATATATATATATATATATATATATATATATATATATATATATATATATATATATAAGCGCTACTTTGCACTTCAATTCATGTGGATTCAGTGCATCGCGGTTTTTAAAAAATAAATAATTTAAGTAAAAAAATTAGGAAATTAAGAAAGAATAGGGGGGAAAGTTAAGGAAAATGCCACAAAAACAAGGCCAATTATGTAAAGAAAAAAAACCCCTCTAAACCAAACCAAAACAAAAAACAACCCAAAATCTCCCATAAAATCTATTTAAAAACTATTTACATTGTTGCATCTCTGTGTGCACGTGCATCTGCGTGCGTTCGTGCGTGTGTGTGTGCACACATATGTATATGTGTTGTCTTCTCAGGCAATACTATGTGTATGTGTGTATTTATATTTTGTTTACATCTTATGTTAATTTTTAATGTTTAATTGTTACTATAAGCATTTATAGCATTTAATATGCTTTTATTGATATTATATTCACATACATGTACATATACATCAGTCAGGGGGATGGGGGTGGGGTGATCCTACTTTGCCGATTTTGATGGTCGCATGGGGATCTCGGTCCCAATTAACAACAGAAAGTGAGTAACACACACACACACACACACACACACACACACACACACACACACACACACACACATACACACACACCGTATTTTGCAGGCCATAAGGCGCACTGGACTACAAGGCTTAATAGCAATGAGCAATTATTGAACAGTCTCTGTCCACACATAAGGCACACCGGATTCTAAGGCGCATTAAGCTAAACAAAAGAGTCAGATAAGACAAAATTAATTCAACTCTCACAATAACTGTCATCATTGCTCAGTCGTAACACACAAAATATAAAATAATACACTTTACAATAACTCTCAACATTGTTCAATTGTAATAATATAAAACAAAAAACACACTTTTTCAGTTCATTCCTCTTCCACAAATCCATCAAATTCTTTATCTTCACTGTCTGAGTATAACAATTACGCGAGTTAGACATAAAGCCCGGATCCATCTATTACTTTTTATTATTGTATTATATTATATTATATTATATTATATTGTAATATTTTATTATTTATTATTCCCCTCACACATGGAGTCACAGATCAGCAAAGACAGATTAGAAGTCTTCTCGGGGGCGAACTTCTCTCAGCCACACCCCCTTAAAGCATCATCACAGTAACAAACACGGCGGCGCTTATTCGCAGCCTGACTATTGTGTTCATTACCGAATGGAAATAATTACTCTTAAGGAGCTGTATCAGCGTAAGTTTAAATTAAAGAAGGTTAATCCCAGCTCTCAGGAAGAGACCTGTAGCAGTGCTTTATCCTGGTGATGAACGTGAGACTCTTTAAGCCAGCTGAGCATCCTGAGATGCAGAAGCATCCTTAAAACAAGACAGATGGTTGGTCGAGACAGAGATTAGGTGGAAAAAAACACTCACGCATTATTCAGCGAATCATCTGACCATGCTAGCAGTAATATTGGAATTTGGACATAAAGCCCGGATCCCTCGAACTTTGGTTAATCCACCTGAATGATGGCAAGCTCTGAATTAATTTGTTTCACTTCAGTTTTTATCAGTGAGATGGAGTCTCACGACTTCATCCCCATATAAGGCGCACCTGATTATAAGGTGCACTGGCAATTTTTCCAAGATTAAAGGCTTTTAAGTGCACCTTATGATCCGAAAAATACAGTGTGAGTTTATATAAATAGTGTATGCATTTCAATGTTACTCTTTTTTAATTATTCTCATAATTATATAAAATGAATGGCAATATGATAAGAAGCCCTCAGACATTAACCTTGTGTTTTAAATTGTCTTAATTTCATCATGATTTTACTTAAACGTTATATCATACATGCATATCAGTAATTAACATCTTCTATGCATTACATGCAGGGATACTTACTGCAATTTTCAAGGCAGGCAAAGCAAGTTGCAGTTCTTACTAAAATTTGTCATCAGAATGTTTTAGGAGTGAATTTTTGATATTATACAGTATAATATACTGCATGGCCAAAAAAAAAAAAAAAAAGCCCAACACACTATTATATTCTTTTAGAGCTTTTATCCTTGATATCAAGTGCAATCTCCATGGCATTGGTTTAAAAAAAGAAAAAAAAAATCTAAAGCAGCATAACATATATTTCCATCTCGTGTTGAGTTCATTTCACACTAACATCTTGAATTGAGGAGGAAAGAACTGAACCACTCCATAAAGTCTTCTTCAGAACCTCCTGAAAACTTTCAAGAGTGTTACACTCAGGACTCTGGGGGGACAATACATTTGCAAAAATGATTCCTCATACTCCTGAACCACTCTTTCATTATTTTATATCCATGCTATCATGGGAGAAAAAAAGATGTAATAATCTGCTCATTCAGTACATTCAGGTCATCAGCTGCTTCATTTTCTACAGTAATGTTGCTGAGTCTTGACCTGACCAACTGAAACATTGATGCCATGGAGACTTTGTGCTGACATCAAGTCTAAATTCTCTCTATAAAAAGATTGGCGTCTGTGACCTTTCTTTTGGCTGTGCAATTGTAATGTTTTGTATCCATTTGTACAACTGTTTATAAGATAAAGATGAGATTTTCTTTCGGCTTTTCCCCTTTATCAGGGGTCGCCACAGCGAATGATTCGCATATTTGGTTCATAGGTTTTTACATCAGATGCCCTTCCTGACACAACCCTTTAGCAAGGGACAGAAACATGCTGACGGCTTTGCAGCTCCTCATTACAGAAGTCAGCAATGGTTCTTTTACATGAACCTCTCACCATAGACAGTCACAGACATGGCCCGCCTTTGATAACCCAGTAAGCTGCACCGGGGGTGGGGGGGCAGTGACAACTTTGTGGAGAGTGGGACTTGAACCCCCAACCTTAGGATCAGCGATCCAGCACCCTATACCGCTAGACCACCACTGCCCCCGTTTATAAGATAAAGCTACATAAATAAAGCTGTATTCTTTCTTTCTTTCTTTCTGTATTCACCTGATCCCAATAGGATTGATGAGAGACAAGAGCCTATATCAGCCAAGTCTGTACAAAGGCCGAATATACTCTGAACAGCTTGCCAGATCATCACAGTGCCACCACACACACACACACACACACACACACACACGCACACACACACACACAACCATTTACACTTACTCCCAGTGGCAATTTCGAACAGAGGATAAGCCTCATATGCATGTCTTTGGACTGTCTGAGAAATCTGAAGTGCCAGGAGGCAACCTACACAGGCATGTGGAGAACATGCAATCTCCACAAATAAGTGCTCTCGCCAAGCCTGAGACTTGAACCTTCTTTCTGTGAAGTGGATGTGCTAAATGCTGCACCACTGTTCTGCCATGTCCAAAGTCATTCAAGTGGAAAACCCTCATGGAAAGATGGGACAAGCTCCAATAGCAGAGGAGTCAAAAGATTAATGACCACCTGCGAAGTCTTAGTACGAAACTTCATTACCTGATCCATGAAATTGTATCAGCTTGTACTTACTGCTCTTTACTAAAGACACCTCTGGAAACTCTGTGTGTTATTTGCCCCAGCAGGGATCTCATTATATAACTTCTGCTTGAACAATCAAGGTATGTAGTGGAGGCTTTATTCTATCCTACATGCATTGGGTTTTTAGTCTTGATGGTCAGCTGCCTGAATGCTATATCTTATTTTGTAAATGAATGCTAAGTAATTTCTGCCCAGCTATTTAGAAGTGGTTGGTTATGTGTGTATTCGGTGAATTAATTTGGATTACCCCCATCCCCTGTGGTTCCACATCAGAATCCACAACACATTACTGATTTAAGACCTAACCACATTTTTTTTTTCATGACATTTCACCTTCATTCACTCATATGGCACATGTGAAGAATCATTAATGAGCAGTAAACAGCTTGACATGGAGAAAATCTCAGGGGGAAAAAAAACACTCGACTTGACATAGATGATCAGGAGGGTTTATTATGTATAAAGACGCCCCAAAGACCCAAGCACCCTTATGGTTTTTGATCTCAAATCCAACCAGGTTTATTAAATATTCAAAGAAATTAGCTGGAAATAAGCTATGTTGTAGGTCAAAGCCTTAGAAACCATAACTATTAGAATTAACAAATGCAATTTGCATTTTTTTTTTCAAGTTTGTAACTTGTGTTATTTTGCTTAATCTGATAAAACTTAATTCTTACCTCATAACCATTTCTGAAGTTAACGACTAAATAGGCAACTTAAGGGGACAGTGGTGGCCTAGTGGTAAACGTGCTGGATCACTGATCTTAAGGTTGGGGGTTCAAGACACATTCTCAACAGGTTGTCACTGCCCCTGGTGTGAGGTTCATGTAAAACAACCATTGCTAACTTTCGACAAGAATAGCTGCAAAGCCGTCAGTATGTTTCTGCCCTGTGATGGCCCAGCAAGCTGTCCAGGATGTACTCTGCCCTTGCCTGGAGTCGGCTGGGATGGGCACAAACCTCCACGACCTTAATTAGGATTAAGTGGTTAAAGAAAATGAATGAATAAATACACTACTTGAGCTCAGCATTTAGATATACAGGGATCCTTTGTTATATCGCGCTTCAACTTATGTGGCTTCAGTGCATCAGGTTTTTTTTTTTTTTTGTGATATTCATTGAATTAAAATATAATAAAAAAAAAAAAACAAGGAAGGATAAGGGAAAAAGTTAAGGAAAATGCCACAAAAACCAAGGCCGATTATGCAAAAAAAAAAAAAAAACCAAAAAACCACCCTCAACAAACACAAAACAAAAAACAACCCAAAACTTCCAATCAAAACTAGTAACATTTTTGTGAGGTGCGCATCTGAGTGCGTACACATACATCTGCGTGCATGCACACGCATCTGCATGCCTGCGCACATGCGTCTGTATGTGTGTATTTATATTTTATTTACATGTTATGCGTTATTTTTGAATGTTTAATTGTTATTATAAGCATTGATAGCATTGAATATGTATTTATTGATTTTATATACACATATACATGTACATATATGTCAGTCGGGGAGTATATGGGGGGGGGGTATATACATATACGTATATGGAGGTGATCCTACTTTGCAGAATCGAGTGGTCGCGGGGGATCTTGGTCCCAATTAACCTGCAGAAAGAGAGGGATCCCTGACAACGTTTTTGACAACTTAAAATGAACATCAATCTTAGATCTTTAGTAACATTGTTTGCATTTAAATAAGAATATATAAAGACAAAAATATATTATAAGACATGTACTAGAGAAAAATGTAAAATACATCATCACCTAAAAATAAGCCCTAGTATCATATTTCGGTATGAAAATTAATATAAGCCTTTTTTTTTCAGGGAAACACGGTAGTTGCGCATGCGCCCTGGTGGCGGGTCAGGTGATGTGGAATTTTCCAGAATTCTTTCTGGAACTTTAGGAAATCTATATTAAGGACCTGTTGCCGACTGGCTCCAGTCTCTTTGAGTCTCTTTGGGTCTTTTCGGCACACGGATGATCTAAGGAAACTCATCGCGGCGGATCATCTCATCCAAGACAGATCATGGAACTCTCGCTACCCAAATTTCATCATTCGGGACTTCATAAAAGTCCATACTCCATGTTCACCCACAGCCCACATGAGGATTTTCATCATTTGTTTTTTTCAACAATCGGGATTCCAAGCCTTTCCCCGCCAGTGTGTGCCGTCTCTAAATTTACCCTGCTGCAGTTGCTTGGTAACTATGGGACCCTTTGTTTAATTTGTATGTTGTTTAGCTCTGAGATGTAAGTTATTACTTTGTCTTATTTTGTACATATTGTAAAATTGTATATAGTTTATGTAATGGTCTGTCGTGCTTTGCTGGTTTCACGAGGCAATTTCCATCTTCTAAATTCCATACGTAACAAAATTGGAGGCTCGTCCAGGATGGAAGCCATCTGGCATACACAACATATCATAGTTTAATAACAGATAAAGATATAAATAATAAACATATAAATAGCGGGCAGTGATTGTCTAGTGGATAGGGCGCAGGATCACTGATCCTAAGGTTGGGGATTCGAGTCCCCACAAGGTTGTCACTGTCACCCCAGTGCAGTGAACTGGGTTATCAAAGGCCTGGCCATGTCTCTCACTGTCTATGGTGAGAGGTTCATGTAAAAGAACCATTGCTGACTTTCGTAAAGAGGAGCTGCAAAGCCGTCAGCGTGTTTCTGTCCCTTGCTAAAAGGGTTGTGACAGGAAGGGCATCCAATATAAAAACCCATGCCAAATCAAACGTGCGAATCATTCTCTGTGGCGAACCCTGGAAAAGGGAAAAAGCTGAAAGGAAATCTCAGACACACACACACACACACACACACACACACACACACACACAAATATATACATACATATATATATATATATATATATAGAAATCTTCTGTAATCACCTGAAGAGAGGGGATGGTTTCACCACCCCTCGAAACAGATCTGTAGTGATAAATGGAGTTTCAATAGAAAGCCTTTGTCCTGTCCTTTTGTTTATATATATATATATATATATATATATATATATATACACATACATATATATATATACATATATATATATATATATCAGGTAATACTAAAATTCTTACATTAGACATTGTTAGCTATCTTCTTTTCCTTTCGGCTGTTCCCTTCAGGGGTCGCCACAGCAAATGATCTGCCTCCATCTCTCCCTGTCCTCTGCATCTTCTACTCTTACTCCAACGACCTTCATGTCCGCCTTCACCGCATCCATAAATCTTCTCTTTGGTCTTCCTCTGGGCCTTTTGCCTGGTAGTTCCAACCTCAGCATCCTACGACCAATATACTCACTATCCCTCCTCTGTACATGTCCAAACCATCTCAATCTAGCCTCTCTGACTTTGTCTCCAAAACATCTAACATGTGCTGTCCCTCTGATGTACTCATTTCTGATCCTATCCATCCTCGTTACTCCCAGAGAGAACCTCAACATTTTCATCTCTGCTACCTCCAACTCTGACTCCTGTCTTTTCCCCAGGGCCACTGTCTCTAAACCATACAACATTGCTGGCCTCACCACCGTCTTGTACACTTTTCCCTTCATTCTTGCCGATACTCTCCTATCACACATCACACCGGACACTTTTCTCCATCCATTCCAACCTGCCTGCACGCGCTTCTTCACCTCTTTTCCCCACTCTCCATTGCTCTGGATTGTTGAGCCTAAGTACTTAAAATCCTCCACCTTCTTTATCTCAGCCCCTGTAACCTCAAAGTTCCTCTTGGGTCCTTGTCGTTCACACACATGTATTCTGTCTTACTAAGACTAACCTTCAATCCCCTCCTTTCCAGGGCATACCTCCACCTCTCTAGATTTTCCTCCACTTGGTCTCTGCTCTCACTACAGATCACGATGTCATCTGCAAACATCATAGTCCATGGAGATTCTTGTCTAACCTCGTCTGTTAGCCTGTCCATCACCATAGCAAACAAGAAGGGGCTGAGAGCTGACCCTTGATGCAGTCCCACCTCCACCTTGAACTCTTCTGTCACACCAACAGCACACCTCACCACTGTCTTACATCTCTCATACATGTCCTGCACCACTCTAACATACTTCTCTGTCACTCCAGACTTCCTCATACAATACCACAGTTCTTCTCTCGGCACCCTGTCATAGGCTTTCTCCAGATCCACAAAGGCACAATGCAGCTCCCTCTGACCTTCTCTGTACTTCTCTATTAACATCCTCAAAGCAAACACTGCATCTGTGGTGCTCTTTCTGGGCATGAAACCAAACTGTTGTTCACAAATGCTGACCTCTGCCCTTAGTCTTGCTTCCACTATTCTTTCCCATAGCTTCATTGTATGGCTCATCAACTTTATCCCTCTGTAGTTGCCACAACTCTGTACATCTCCCTTGTTCTTAAAAATGGGCACAAGCACACTTCTCCTCCATTCCTCTGGCATCTGCTCACTTTCTAAGACCTTGTTGAATATTCTTGTCAGAAAATCTACTGCTACCTCCCTAGACACTTCCATAGCTCAACTGGTATGTCCTCAGGGCCAACTGCCTTTCCACTCTTCATCCTCTTCAATGCCCTCCTCACTTCTCCCTTACTAATCTTTGCTACTTCCTGCTCCTCAACGGTCACCCTTCTACTCTTTTTCTCTCTCATTTTCTTCATTCATCAGCTCTTCAAAGTACTCTTTCCATCTTCCCAGCACACTTCTGTCATCAGTCAATACATTTCCCTCTCTGTCCTTTATCACTCTAACTTGCTGCATGTCTTTCCCATCTCTATTTCTCTGCTGTGCTAACCTGTATAGATCATTTTCTCCCTCCTTACTGTTCAACCTATCATACAAGTCATCATACGCCCTCTGTTTGGCCTTTGACACTGCTACCTTCGCCTTACGCTGTGTCTCCCTGTACTCCTGTTTACTCTCTTCGGTCCTGTCAATGTCCCACTTCTTCTTGGCTAACCTCTTCTTTTGTACACACTCCTGCACTTCCTCATTCCACCACCAAGTTTCCTTATCTACTTTCCTTCCAGAGAACACACCAAGTACTCTCCTACCGGTCTCCCTGATCACATTGGCTGTGGTTGTCCAGTCCTCTGGAAGCACTTCCTGACTACCCAAAGCCTGTTTCAACTCCTCCTTGAAGACAACACGACACTCTTCCTTTTTCAGCTTCCACCACTTTGTCTTCTGCTTTGCCTTTGCCTTTTCCACTTTTCTCACCATCAGTGTCATCCTGCACACCACCATCCTATGCTGTTTGGCAACACTCTCACCAACTACTACTTTGCAGTCACTGACTTCCTTCAAATTACATCGCCTGCACAAGATGTAGTCTACCTGTGTGCTCTTACCTCCGCTTTCATAAGTCACCCTATGCTTCTGTTTCTTCTTGAAGAAAGTATTCACCACAGCCATTTCCATCCTTTTTGCAAAATCGATCAACATCTGTCCTTCTGTGTTCCTGTCCTGGATACCAAACCTGCCCATCACTTCCTCGTCCCTCTGTTGCCTGCACCAACATGTCCATTGAAGTCTGCTCCAATGACCACTCTTTCACCTCTGGGGGTATTCTGCATCACTTCATCTAAATCACTCCAGAATCTCTCCTTCTCTTCTAGCTTACATCCTGCCTGTGGGGCATAAGCACTAACAACATTGACCATCACGCCTTCAATTTCTAACTTGAGACTCATCACTCTGTCTGACACTCTTTTCACGTCTAGAACATTCCTGACAAACCCCTCCTTCAAGATGACTCCTACTCCATTTCTCTTCCCATCCACACCATGATAAAACAGTTTAAACCCTGCTCCTAAGCTTCTAGCCTTTCTACCTTTCCACCTTGTCTCCTGAACACACAGTATGTCCACCTTCCTCCTCTGCATCATGTCAGCCAGCTCCCTATCTTTTCCTTGCATAGTTCCAACATTCAAAGTCCCTACTCTCAGTCCTAGGCTCACACATTTCCTCTTCTCTCTCTGCCTACGGACACGCCTCCCGCCTCTCCTTCTTCGACGTCTTCGACCAACAGTAGTCCAATTTCCATCAGCACCCTGTTGGTTGACAGCACTGATGGCGGTCGTTGTTAACCCGGGCCTCGACCGATCCGGTATGAATTTTGTTTTGATCATTTGCATTTTTTAAATGTGGCAGAAGTTTTACGCCGGATGCCCTTCCTGTCGCAACCCTCTGCATTTATCCGGGCTTGGGACCGGCATAAGGGGGAGAGACACTGGTTCGTGCCCCCCCCCCGCCTCATGGCTGCATTCGACATTGTTAGCTATATAGTGTCTAATCGCTAATGTAAGAATTTTAGTGTTAGGCAGCTAACCTGCCAGTTTCACCACTTAAAATTAATAAAATATTTAATTAATCAAAGAAGGTGCCACTCTGTGCACTTTAGTGGTATTTTTTTTTCATTAGCGATAGACAAAATTTGACCCTTAATCTCTCATAAGACAAATATATTGTTTTTAGGGTGATAACCTGTTTTTTTAAGACATTAATTGGAGGTTATTCAAGCTAACGGCTAATTCCAGTATTTAGTATTTACCCCAAAGACAAAAAGGACAGTAGTGGAATTTGTGAACATTTTTCGGACATCATTCTCAGCATAATTGTGTATGTTTACACTTTTGCAATTTTGTTTTGAAGTGGCTGAATGTCTGAGCTCGCTTGAAAGGTCAGGTTTTTGTCTGTCCTTGTTCATGCTAGCTCCAGTTAGCATGCTAATTCCAGTTGAACTACAGTAGGTTCAGTGAATGCCGTTCTATGTATAAAACTCATTAAACTCCAGATATTTAACTATGAAGGGCCTCATCATGTGATATTTTAACACTTTTTGGCTACTGCAGATTTGATACCTGGACAACAAATTTGAAAAATTATTTAAAAAACAAAAAACAATTAGTTGGTAAAATTGCACTCTGTCATTTCACTCACTGGTTTGCTGGCTAATTAACGGGCAGCCATTTCCTGTTTCCCAAAAGCATATACAAATATGATTTCCCCTTTTTTGCTCTTCAATAAACCCACAGTGGGTAAACCTTGCTGTATAAGGAAGGACATTACAGGATGGCTCGAAATATAAGTCACAGTGAACGAAATCACATTTTACTGTTCAGGCTACACACGAGCATCGGACACTGTCGACTGAGATAGCGTTCAGCCTCCTCGTGACCCTGGCCTAGTGGTTTGGCAAATGAGTGACTGAGTGAATAAGTGGAAAACTGGGGAACTCTGCCCTCAAGTAGCACAATTGTAGATGGAGTAGTTTGCAGGAATTGTAATGAGGGTGAGACTGAAGTAATTGGAGTTAATGTAAATTAAGTTGAATAATAGTTCAGTTATATTAGCTTGAAAGAAAAATACACTCGGTCCTTGATTCTAAGGACCCTGGTTTACTGTGTTGAGCTGTGGACAAAGTCTAGAACAGCCAAATTATCTGGGAGGGCTCAGAGGTTGGTGGTCAAAGGCCACCGATGTCTCTCACTCTGGTGTGAGGCTGTAAAAGAACCATTGCTGACTTTTGACAAGAGTAGCTGCATAGCCATCGGCGTGTTTCCGCCTTGTGATGGCCTGGCAAGCTGTCCAGGGTGTACTTTGCCATCGCCTGGAGTCGGCTGTGATGGGCGCCAGCCTCCTCGCAACCCCTAATTAGGATTAGCCAGTTACATAAAATGAACTGCAATGAACATATTCAATGCTATAAATGCTTATAATAACAATTAAACATTAAAAAAAAAATACTGCATAAGATGTAAATTAAATATAAATACACACACACACATATTCAGACGCGCTCACACTCAGATGGGAATCTCATAAAAATGTAAGTAGTGAAGGGTTGGGGTTGTTTTTTGTTTTGTGGTTGTTTAGGTTTTTTTTTTTCTTTCTTTTTTTGCATAATTCGCCTTGCTTTTGTTGCATTTTCCTTAACTTTTATCCTATTCTTCCTTAATTTCCTTATTTTTTTAAAAATCTGATGAATATTAAAAAAAAAAAAAAAAAAAATTGCGACGCACTGAAGCCACATGAATTGAAGCACGGAGTAGCGAGGGCTCACTGTGTACTGTCACCTGAAATATCATTGCTGCAAAAAGAAAACAAAAAACAACAACAAAACCCCATAGAAACGGCTGTGACTCGTTCTTAGCAAAGCTTAGCCACTTGTTTTTTCTTAACATTCATTCAAGACTGAGTCCATGAAAAGGAACAACATTTTAAAAGAAAGTGTTTCATAGTAAGAATGTACATTTAATATTTTTAGGAATTTGAAGGTTTTTCCCACTAAAATTCAATTTTTTTGGACAATTGAACAATAATCCTTCAGCAAACAGTTAGCGCTGTGCTAACCAGCTCTCCGGTAAAACATTTTATCCAAAGACTGTATATATTTTTAATTTTCAAGAATACAATAATAAAAATGTGATAGTTTTTACAATCTAGAGGATAAAATAAAACAGTTAGACTCTGAGTCATTGAATAATTGTTCCATAGTATGGCATGATATATAGTTTATAGCATAATTTATTAAAGTGCCTCTCAGAGCCATAACTGAATTACAGCCACGTTGTTAACAAATGTAACAATTATTTTATTGTCTGAACCATTTTATGCTTCATTTAATCTGAAGCTGAAGTCCATCCAGCTCTGGGTGAAAAGCTCCCTCGTCCGTTGCATTATCTTTACAACCTGTTGATTGTGACTGCATTGGGATTTATCTCCTGCTTCATCTTTGCCTCAACTTTATTTCACCAGCGTGTCTCTCTCACCTCCTCATTTGTACTATCTACTTAAAGAGATTAGCTCTCGGAGGTTCAGATATCATGCTAATATCACCACCAATAACATCATGGGCTATCGTGTTGCAAATCACTATCTACCCAAACTGAGTCTCCTTTGCTGGGAAGATCAATGTGTATGTCTATTTCTTATACATTATTGTGCACACGGCTGATCAAACACAGCACTCGGAAGCACTGTTCAATTCAATCAAATTGTTAGCTGTTTATTTATTATCAACTGCAGCCTCACTTTCAGTATGAACAGAAGTAGGATATGAAGAGAAAACAAATGTCACAACTTACATTTGTTTAGTTTTTCTTTCGTCAGACTACACGGATACGAAACCACCTCTTTCAAGCAAATAGATGCAGCACATCAAACTGTTGGTTATTGCAAAAAAGGTTTCTATTATCATTATCACCACTGTAGAAAATTAAGGAAATGGAAAAGTGTCTAATGTAACCATGATGAAATTCTTTGCTTGAAAAACATCCACAAGAACGCTGGCAAAAGGCTGAGCAACAGTCAGTCTCTTTCTCTCTCTCTCTCTCTCTCTCTCTCTCTCTCTCTCTCTCTCGCAGGAAAGTTTGACCTTGGCATGCACTTTAAGACAGGTAATGCATTTTGATTGACTATAATGAGCATTCAAATGCACACAATACCGTTGATCCCAATTTCTCCTGAGCATATTTCACAGGATCATCAGAGAACTTTGGTAGTTTGTTGGTTTCATTGAGTGTGCGTTCGAACTACACACAGAAAAACAACCGATAAAAAGTCAGAGTATCAGAGTGTCATTAGTCCACAATAGAACAAAATTAGCTATAACATGGGACTAATATCGGAATAACATCAGACATGATCACCTTAAATCCAGATCATAATGGGTATTGTGGGAGCGCGGATTTATTATCTATAAAACACACCCTCTGAAAAGTATGAAATAAAATTGTATCAAAAATTTCTTTCGCAGTCAAAATTGTCAGAAATAAATATGCAATTCTTTCCCTGGATGGATCAGGGTAGCGTATTAAATATCACATTATACTTGATGTAGAACTTGAGTACTTTTGTTTTAGTCCCTATGTCTGTTGACATTTATATAATTTCATATTGTAAAGATTTCCCAAGACACTTTTTTGAGATATGCTTTATAATTCAGTCTTATTTAAAAGATGCCCATTCACTTCCTAAGCATATTAAATAAACGTGAAATACAATGGTACATCTCTTTAAAAAAATGAATATACCACAGTG
This sequence comes from Plotosus lineatus, assembly GCA_024760905.1. Classification (NCBI taxonomy): domain Eukaryota; kingdom Metazoa; phylum Chordata; class Actinopteri; order Siluriformes; family Plotosidae; genus Plotosus; species Plotosus lineatus. The sequence goes on along the minus strand of CM045728.1, from coordinate 126,493,148 downwards.
TCTTTCTGAAACCGTTTGTGTCCTCCTGTACACGAGTGCCACTGAACCCGGAAACGTGTATTATGTCATCTGTAAACATTGATATTCTTATATTGCACTTGAACTCGTTTGCCTTCTTTTGTTTGTTAACACTTGCTCTTGAACTCAGTCACTTTCTGCGGAACTGTGCTGAACTGCCAAGCTGTTGTGCATGTGTCAGGCAGTTCCACCAGTCTTGTAGTCTTGTTGTTATAAACAGACAAAAAAGCAAGACAAGATGAAAAACAGATGAATAAGGAGATTCTAAGCCTATGAGCTGAGGTGGTTTCATTGGGAAACACTTGTATTCATTCAAAATTGAAAACAAACAAACAAACAAACAAACAAACAAACAAACAACAACAACAACAATCCTTAAAATCGAAGATAAAACACACAGGCTACTTACTCATGAACTGATACCTAGTGATTTAATTTATTTGCCTCACTCACAAGTCCTAAACTTAATGCAACTCAATTTACTTAGATCTACAGCAATTAGCTATAACCTTTGAAAACACAGACATAAATAATTTCTTTGGTAAAGTATTTAAGAATAATAAAATTAAATAAAAAAAATCGATGGCCTGTCGGTGTAGTGGTTAGCACTGGACACAGAAGGAATTGGCACCGGGATGTTCTTTTTGAATGACAACTAGAACATAGAGGCAGTGATTACCATGGCTAATATTCTGATGGAAAACTCTGGGGACTTGCATTCAGCTCTATGTTACTTTGTTGGCACCAGTATCATCTTATGGCAGTGACTTCATTTAGCTGTAAAATGCCACACTACAACATTGTTGTGGAATGGCTTGAAGAGCATGGCGGAGTTCAACGTGTTTACTTGGCCTTCAATCTCTTGACGAGATCTCAAATCAATCAGGCATCCATGGAATATCCTGCCAGAAAGAAAAGAAAAAAAAAAAGTCTGATCCATGGAGACCCCATCTTGTAATTTAGAAGTCTTGGCAGAGCCTACCGCTTGTCAATAGATTCCACAGTATCCCTTCAGAGGCATTGCCGGTCTATAGGATGTTCTATTATGGCTCATCAATGTAGGTAATGAGGCGAATTGGTTAAATTAAAAAAAAAATCCATTAAAAAAATATGCATGTACCAGATAGCTCACAAGGTAGTCTTTATGTCTTTATCTTCACAGCAATTGCTCATATATATATATATATATATATATATATATATATATATATATATATATATATATATATATATATATATATATATATGTGTGTGTGTGTGTGTGTGTGTGTGTGTGTGTGTGTGTGTGTGTGTGTGTGTGTGTGCGTGTGTGCGTGTGTGTGTGCGTGCGTGTGTATGTATATATGTTTACAGTGCTCAAGGAAAATTTGGCCATGTAGTACCACATTATAAGCCACAAATTACAATAGTAACAAAACTGGCATGAGTATTTATATAGCATTTTCTTTACACCACTGTAATGGTGTTAAATAATCTGAGTTCATCAACTTAAGTTGTTCCATGGTCCTAACATACTCTTTGCTACCACTAAAGATTGCAAGATAAAATCCTAACCATATCTGGGAAAAAAACAAAAAACAATAATTCCATTCATATGAAAACTAATAATCAATTAAACTGAAAGCCAGAGATTTGAACAACATGCTGGTAGTGTTTTGAGCTTGCATATAGTAACAAATTAGGTATTTATATGTATAATGTATTATATAATGTTTTTTGGGGAAAAAGGCATGAATCCTCGTATTTTTTATCAAGAAATTGTTACACTAGGAGAAGCTTTTGGTTGCATCATCACTTCTCATTCAGTTGATTGTGATTAAAATTTAAGCATGGATAAGGCCCATTCTGAGCCTACAAGCTTCTAGTGCATGAAGGAAAACAATAAGAGATGACAACTTGGCAAGACATACTGGAACCAATATGCTAATTTGAATCAAGTGAAGATCTAAGCTGCAGCTTCCATGTGACTAAATGTGAAGTGAAGGAGCTACAGACGCTTCCTCTGATATGGAAATGGAAACCAATGCTCAAATGTGAGGATTATAAAAACATGAACATTTGTCTTATCTACTCAAATTTAAATAAAACACTGTTCAGTTTGATTAAAATTGAAATGGACAGAGCCACAACTCATGTTTTAGACTTTTCTAACTGGCATAGTGAGCAGTTCAAGGCTAGCAATGACGAACTTGTCAGAGTGTACTCTGCCTTCGCCTAGAGTCAGCTAACAGCCTCCAGCCGCCCCAGGAACCCAACAGAATTAAATGGTTTGCCAATAGAAAGATGTTCAGTCACATAAGAAACCACATCTGCTTTTTTTTTTAATAGTACGTGACACTTCCCAGAATTCAGGATAGCAAGAACTCAGAGACAAGCTCAAAACTCAATTTTTCAGTTCAACAAAGCTCAGAGTAGGCACTTTTCAATTGCCTTTTATTTATGTTGACATTTTACACAGAAACACACTATAAAGTAAACGTTCACTGACTGTTCCTCACACGCAAGAATATGCCTGCCTACAACTACGTGTATAGCTCTCTACATGCCAGCCTTTCTCAAGCCCACAAAACCCACATAAATAGGTGCAAGTAATTCCACAGGTGAAACTCATGAACATGCCACTTGATGGTTCTACTTGACTTCCCTCCACTTGTCAAAGGTACTTAATCATGCCTCACTGCCACACAGTGCTTAACTATATCATTTACAGTATACGCTTTGATTATCATGAATTTATAGTGTTTTTAAAATTCTCTGTACTGTATATATTTTTGATAGCCATTACACGGTTAAACACACACACACACACACACACACACACACACACACACACACACACACACACACATATATATATATATATATATATATATATATATATATATATATATATATATATATATATATATATATATATATAAAACACAAAATAGATGTTCACCAACTAAACAGACTCAATCAAAAATAGTTTCCAAAGAAAAGAATCAACTTCAAGCTCTGATTGCTGTTCGGCAGCATAGGCAAATCTGACATACAGGAGAAAGGATGAGATTTTCTAGCTAAAATTATTAACTGTCTTCAGTTTTAAATAGTTTAATGGAAAAAGAATGACAATGATCTTCAAATTATGTGGGCCAAAGCCCTGAGGGGATATCTCCAATTTACTGCTCAAAATCCAACTTGCAGAAATAAGTATGTAAGTTATTTGCTTGCTGAGTGAGCTTGACTAGGTAGCCATAGCTTTAGTTTTTTCAGAGTGTAGAATTTCTTTGTAAAACTGAAGTCGTATGGTAGTCCTTTTCTGTTATGTTAAATATGCAATAATATCGCTATTGACTATGAGCAACACTCAGGAAAATGGTTATCAAGCTATACAGCCAAAACATGAATCAATGAACAAATTTAAACTGGCTAGCGAATTAAACAGTGGAAATCTTACTGCGTTAAAATTTGTCAACAAAAAATGTTGATACTCATTCTTGCACATGTGTGTGGTATGCATGCATGCTAGTCAGGTTCTGCCAGTAAATGGGAATCTGGCACAAAAACAGCATTCAAACAACTTATCTACTGAACTCATATAACCTTTCTTTATATCAAAATCTCCAACCCTGTTCCCAGAGAGTATTTTTTCTGCATGTTTTATCTCTAACCATAATCTAACCCTTCTATCTGATTAAGAATTTTGATAGACCATAATTGACATTTGCATCTATGTCATTTGGCAGATGCCCGCATCCAGTGCCACTTACATTTTTATCTCATTTATACAAATGAACAGTTGAAGGATTAGGACCTTGCTCAAGGACCATGCAGAGGCAACTTTGTAGTATTTGTATCATCCGGCCATCTCCTGGCGATCGACCAGGCCTGCGCAAGGCCCATACCCCCTCGGCAGGGCGCCCTCAGCTGCAACAACCACATCGCACGCGGCCGTCCCCACGATCGGCTCCAGCCCCTAGGATCCCGAACGGACAGGATCTGATGTGCTGGGTCCGAAGGCGGGAAACGCGCCAGGTGCCCGTAGTAGGGCAGCTGATGGTCGCAGATCAAGAAGGTTACTCTTACCATCTCCACATCCTCGAGCACCTTCTGGTTGGTAACAAAGTCCCACCAATGGTATGCGAAGATGAGGCGAAGGGAAGTCATAAAAAAGGATTCCAGTTGTCGTCCAAGCTCAACTGTGAGCATCCATGTCTTGCTCAAGTAGAGGGAGACAGGGAGCACAAGGGAGCAAAAGACTCGGCTTTCGTCCGCCTGCTCAGATACCTCGACCGCCACACGGTCCTGTCCGGTGAGTTCATCACCCCGTAGGTCAGGAAGTGCTTCCATATGACTGGACAACTACAGCTAATGTGATTAGGGACACAGGTAGGAGAGTTCTTGGTGTCTCCTCTGGAAGGACAGTAGATAAGGATAGTTGGTGGTGGAATGAGGAAGGGCAGGAGTGTGTACAAAGGAGGAGGTTAGCTAAGAAGAACTGGGATATAGAGAGGATTGAAGAGAGTAAAGAGGAGTACAGGGAGACACAGCGTAAGGTGAAGGTAGCTGTGTCTAAGGCCAAACAGAGAGTATGATGACGTGTATGCTAGGCTGGACAGTAAGGAGGGAGAAAATGGTCTATACAGGTTGGCACAGCAGAGAAATAGAGATGGTAAGAACGTGCAGCAAGTTAGAGTGATTTAGGACAGAGAGGGAAATGCATTGAATGATGACAGAAGTGTGCTGGGAAGATGGAAAGAGTACTTTGAAGAGCTGATGAATGAGGAAAATGAGAGAGAAAAAAGAGTAGAAGAGGTGACTGGTGAGGACCAGGAAGCAGCAAAGATTACTAAGAGTGAAGTGAGGAGGGCATTGAACAGAATGAAGAGTGGAAAGGCAGTTGGTCCTGATGACATACCTGTGGAGGTATGGAAGTGTCTAAGCGAGGTAACAGTAGATTTTCTGACAAGAATATTTAACAAGGTCTTAGAGAGTGAGCAGATGCCGGAGGAATGGGGGGAAAAGTGTGCTGGTGCCCATTTTTAAGAACTAGGGAGACGTGCACAGTTGTGGCAACTAGAGAGGGATAAAGTTGATGAGCCATATGGTTAAGTTATGGCAAAGAATAGAGGAAGCAAGACTAAGGGCAGAGGTCAGCATTTGTGAACAACAGTTTGGTTTCATGCCAAGAAAGAGCCCCACAGATGCAGTGTTTGCTTTGAGGATGTTAATGGATACAGAGAAAATCAGAGGGAGCTGCATAAATTAAAAAAGCTTCTTGTTTGCTATGGTGATAGACAGGCTGACAGACAAGGTCAGACAAGAATCTCCATGGACTATTATTTTTGCAGAGGCCATTGTGATCTGCAGTGAGAGCAGAGAACAAGTGCAGGAAAATCTAGAGAAGTGTAGGTATGCCCTGGAAAGGAGAGGAATGAAGGTTAGCCTCAGTAAAACAGAATACAGAGGTAAAGAAGGTGGCAGATTTTAAGTACTTAGGCTCAACAATCCAGAGCAATGGAGGGTGTGGAAAAGAGGTGAAGAAGTGTGTGTAGGCAGGTTAGAATGGTTGTGGAAACGTGTCCGGTGTGATGTGTGATACGCGGGCATAAGCAAATATGAAAGGAAAAGTGTACAAGATGCTGATGTCGCCAGCGATGTTGTATGGTTTAAAAACAGTGGTGCTGAGGAAAAGACAGGAGGCAATGACTCCTGGAGATTTTGTCTCTTGGAGACAAAATCAGAGAGGCCAGATTGAAATGGTTTGGACATGTACAGAGGAGGGATAGTGAGTATATTGGTAGTAGAATGCTGAGGATGGAACTGCCAGGCAAAAGACCTAGAGGAATACCACAAAGAAGATTTATGGATGTGGTGAAGGAGGACATGAAGGTAGTTGGTGTAAGAGAAGAAGATGCAGAGGACAGGGTGAGATGGAGGCAAATGATTCTCTGTGGTGACCCCTGAAGGGAACAGCCGAAAGAAAAAAGAAGAAGAAGAAGACAGAGTGGCCTAGTCAAAGTCTTACAATATGTAAGGCGCTCAATACTGAAAGTAGTTCACTTCCTTGTGCTTGAGACAAAGTGCAGATTATACGGACTTCCGGTCTTTCAAGTGAGCAAGGGCGCTGTTGAAGTCTTGTTTAGTACTCAGCCTGCACTGATGTGACTCTCCAGCAGAGCGGAGAGTTCTCTTTCTTTTCTGGATTCGGTTTTCAGTCATTTTACAACTCTCTCTGCTTAACTGAGTATCTGAGTATGCATAGTGGATTGTGCCGATCCGAACAGATAGTTAGGTCATCTCTGTGTATGAGACGTGCACTCATGCTATTCGGCTTTCGCTTCTGACCAACCATATTTGCTTCGGGTTACAAAAGTCCACAAAACGGTGTAAACACGAACATCACAAAGACGACATTTTAACACAAGGGTAAAATGCTATATAACTTATAACGTCATTATGTCAGCGTACTACGTAGGTACATCTAAATTTAAAATTTGACTTTTTTTGGAAAAAAAAAAAAAGTAAAATTGAAAAAACGTAAAACGGATGAACGTAAGTCGGGGAGCATCTGTATTTGATTCCAAATTGAACATAGATGACAGGGGCAAAAGTTTAAACTGAGAAAATGAATCATTGTAATTTTTCACTTGGAAACACCGTCCTGATTTTGTTTCATTATTTTTCTGCACAGTGCAGGGTGAATTGGTAATCCTCTACCCATCTTTGCTTCTGATAGACACTGCCACTCTGAGAAGCTCTTTTAATATTCAGTCATGTTGCCAATGGATATCATTTGTAGTAATTGGTCTTCCAGCTGTTTGTCATAAGTGCAATTGACTTTTCCGGTCTCTTATTGCTACCTGTGCCTTTTTTTTCAATTTGTTGACACCATGAAATTTCAAATCAATATATTTTCCCCTTACAATGATACCTTTTCTCAGTTTAAACTTTTGTTCCCTGTCACTTATGTTCTATTTGGAATAAAATATTGAAATTTGGCACTTCCACATCATTGCATTCAGTTTTTATTCACAATTTGTATTGTGTCCCAACTTTTTTGGAATCCAGTTTGTAATTAGGATTGCTGGGAGACTGACGCCCATGTCAGCCGACAAGGACAGAGTACACTCAAGCCGTCACAGGGCAGAAACATGCATTGACAGCTATGCAGCCTACTCTTGACGAAAGTAGCAATGGTTCTTTTACAGCCTCTCACCATAGACTGTGAGAGACATGACCGGCCTTTGATAATCCAGTTATCTGCACCTGGGGGCAGCAGTGACAACCATTGACAGCAGTGCTTGAACCCCCAACCTTGGGATCTTTGTACATATGTATTACTTTTATTAAGTCAGGGTGTTTAGTAGTCTTGGTGCTCTGCTGGATTAGTTATAATCTAGATTTCTGTTTCAGTTAGAGATAGCTATTCTTAAAAAAAAAAAAAAAAAAAAAAAAAAAAAACTGACCTGAATAGTCAGTCTAATCCAAAACTGACTTCAGTTACCCTTTAATCTCAAATCTCAAAGTCATATGCTTCACAGAAGATTTACTTTTAAATTCAACAGACATCTGCTGTACCACAGGAGACAAGATTGTCTCACCATACTAATAACAGGGATAATGAATATAACATTGCAGAGAATGTGACAGTTGAGCATTTGAGGGTTAGGAGGTTTGCTCAGGGATCCAACACAGATGACTTACACTGTTCCAGATCTTTATTCAAAGCCACAACATCATTCACATTAAGTTACTGAAAGCCTGGCATGGCTGGTAATTGTGGGCAATTTCTCTTTCAGAGATGCCCACTGAGCAAAGATGCATCAAAATATGTTTCTGAACATCTTTATCACTCACTGGAAAAAAAAGGAAGTAAAATAAAAAAAAAAAATCACAACTATACATATATATATATATATATATATATATATATATATATATATATATATATATATATATATATATATATATATATATATATATATATATATATATATATATATTGTTTAATGATGTCTTCCCAATATCCTATGTTGATGTCCACAACAAAGTACAGTTTGTACAAGTATTTCAACAGTACACAAAAAGAACATCTATGTAGTTCACCTGACATTGACAGCTTTAGCAAAAGCTAATTACAAGTCCGGTGGGATTGTGGCCTTGGCACGGCATTAGCATGTTTGCTTGCCGGCAAGATGGTTCTAGGTTGGAGTCCAGGCACAGAGACATTATCTGCATGTTTCCTGTGCTTGCTTGGATTTCCTCTGGGTACTCTGGTTTCCTACCCCAGTCCAAAGACATGCACATTAAGATACATGGCTGCTCTAAATTAACCCCAGGTATGAATGTGGAAGGTTGTGTGTGTGTGTGTGTGTGTGTGTGTGTGTGTGTGTGTGTGTGTGTGTGTGTGTGTGTTGCCCTATGATTGCCTGGTATACCCTGTTTTCCTAGGTGTCTCCTGAAGTAGGCACTAGTCTCCAGGTGACCCTAGTCAGATTAAGAGCTTTGGAAAAGGAGTGAGTGAGGGATACCTATAGTGCATCCGTGTGGGGTCATAACATGTAAGACAGTTTTACACATGTGTTCCTGGACTGTTTGACACAATCTAGACATAACGTAGTACCTGTCTGGCTGACAGCTCATGTTTGGTGCAGTTTTCTCTTATAGGTCATATACATGTATGCACATTAGACTAACTGCCAACCCATCATTGCTCATAGCTGTGAATATAAGTGGGGATACAGGTCGCGGATTGTGTCTGAGCTTGCCCTGAAATGCATTTGCAACTTGTTGAAGTTGGGCTGTGGTGGCCTATTGGTAAGGTGCTGGATCACTGATCCTAAGGTTGGAGGTTCAAGCTCCACTCTCAACAGGTTGTCACTGGCCCCCTCCCCCTTCCCCCCAGCGCAGCTAACTGGGTCATCAAAGGCCAGCCATGTCTCTCACCGTCTATGGTGTGAGACATTATTAAAGAACCATTGCTGACTTTTGAGAAGAGTAGGCTGCATAGCCGTCAGAGTGTTTCTGCCCTGTGATGGCCTGACAAGCTGTCCAGGGTGTATTCTGCCCTCGCCCAGGGTCGGTTGGGATGGGCGACAGCCCTAATTAGGATTAAGCGGTTACAGAAAATGAATGAACTTGTCTCGGTCTCTTTCACAAACAGCCGTGGATTCCTTCATCATACATATTTAGTCGAGTTGCATTTGCGTATAATTTATGTCTTGTTCTGCTGTCATGGTGGAAATATGGCAAGTTTCTAAGTGAAATTGTGTGATGTTCATATAATATTTACATGATTGTATATGATTGTTGCAAAACAGAAATATCCTGATACGTTATTTCTGTGATACTCACTTGACAAACAGGTGCTCAACTAACACGATTCTGGGTGCACTGAATGACCCACACGGCATATGAAGTTCATATTTTTATCACAGCACAGCTTGCAGTACATTGTAGACATGTCTGTCTTGCCATCTACACAAACTCAAAGCGCATGTCCCAGTGAACTTCCTAACGTGCGTGTATCTGTACGTGAGCATACTCTATATCATGAAGAAGGACATTTCAGAATTGAAGGAGTTTCCCCTTCAACAACAGGCAGAGGAAATTAACTTTACATTGAGAATTACACAAGATGACTCTTCACCATTACACAACAGGTGTGTTTCATACATCACGCTCAAAACTGTCCATGGAATCTTCCCAGTTTTCTCTCATGGACCTGTGCTATACCTGTTGTGCAGAAGCTTTGTGACAAGAGACCCTTTTTCTAGGGTGTACTCTACCACTCATCCAAGGACACTGGGATTAGTGCCAGCGTTCCCTATAAACATAAACAATAATTGGTGGAGGAAATAGATGAACTCGTGGCTGGGTGATATGACCGAACAAAATGTATCACATTACAACAGTAGTGATACTTTATCAATATATTTCCCAGCCCTACATGAATCAATGGTCAAATGGTTTCAATGGTATTACTCCCCAATGCGGTTACAGAAAATGAATGAATGGATCCCAAGACCTTCTTGCTGTGAGGCAGACATGATAACCACTACATCACCATGCCATCCAAATCAATGTTCCTTTTCTTTTAACTGTGTGTATGTGTGTATGTGTGTGTGTGTGTGTGTGTGTGTGTGTGTGTGTGTGTGTGTGTGTGTGTGTGTGTGTGTGTGTGTTTCATCATTTGAACCTCATTATTCATTGATGAGCTCTAATGGCTTCACTGGTGATAGATATTGAGTATTACCAAGATCTTCCATGTTTATATGTACCATATATCCTGAGAATAAATTCAGACCGACAGAATATGATGTCAGTGAAGTTTAAGCACCAGTAAAGAGTCCAATGTTCTTAGCCATTGAACTGTAAAAGGTAATTTACCCAGACCCTCTGAACCAAAGTATGGGGAAGAAAGGTACACACTTTATTTAACAGTTCAATCAAGGCTGTGCTTGAGGTTTAATGGAGGAGAAATATGAAAAGCCAACATATGCTACTGCTCATATTACCCGTCTGACCCTGAGGAAATGCATCATATGTTTATAATATATTGTTGATGCTTTCTTCATGCTTTAAAGCAGGACTTTTGGAAGCTTCATGAATTCTGTTTGTTTTATTTCTTCCCTTTTTTATTTGTTGTGTTCCAAATATTTATGTTACAATTGGTTACAGGTGCTTAAATAAGTCGGAAGTGGACTTGCAGAGAGTTTTTAATCATTAATAAGGTCTGCAATATGTGCACGTCTCAGTGCAGTGATATTACTTTCTGCGTCCATCCCTTTGTAGTAATATGACTGCTATGCTTGAGTGAGCAAGTATTTTCCGAGGTGAAAGGAATGAAGAACTTCAAGGTTTTAAGTGACCCACCGTACTGTACCACAACCCAGCCCTATCTACCCACCTTCCTTTCAATATGAAAAAAAAAAAAAAAAAAGATATTTAATGTGTATTTCCAGGGAAGTTATTTTTTATACATATCTTCTATTTAATAAACTCTATATACTCAATTAGATTTCACTTTTTTTTTTTTTTTTTTGCATTCAGGGATCAGTTTAATTTTCAAGTAAACTTCAAATTTGGCTCATATTTTGTGCACAGTAATATTCTGACTATTAATTGGAGACATTACGCTTTTCACTTAACTATGTACATGTAAGATGTTTTGGAGAGAAAGTCAGAGAGGATAGATTGAGATGGTTTGGACATGTACAGTGGAGGGATAGTGAGTATATTGGCAGTAGGATGCTGAGGTTGGAACTACCAGGCAGAAGGCCTAGAGGAAGACCAAAGAGACGATTTATGGACGTGTTGAAGGAGGACATGAAGGTAGTTGGTGTAAGAGAAGAAGATGCAGAGGACAGGGTGAGATGGAGGCAGATGATTCGCTGTGGCGACCCCTGAAGAGAACAGCTGAAAGGAAAAGAAAATAACCTTTTTCATTCAACCAAGTTCAAGAACAAGATTGTAGCTACTAGTGGCCAAAATTATTTTTTTTTGGTGAGTATTTGGACTCAGCTTTACAGAAAAAGTGTGGTGCTCAGACACTCAAAGGGAATTTGGGTAGCAACATTGCTCCTCCACATCAAAAGGGGTCACTTGAGGTGGTTTGCCTGCTGTTTGTTTACCTTTAGAGGCAACCAAGGATACGCTGGAGAGATTATATATTCTATGTGTCCTGTGAATGCCTGTGGATTACCCAGAAGTAGTTGGAGAGAGTCACTGGCTTGAGGGATGCCTGGGTTTTCCTCGGGATCTGTGGCCTCTGTGGCCCATTCTTGGATAAGAAGAAAATGGATGGATGGATAGATGGATGAATGAGACCTTTTAAAATTACAAATATAATCATTAATTTAATTTAGAATTTAATTTAAAAATTCAATTAGATCAGCTTTTGAGTTATTGAGTTTTTTCTATAATTTTTTGCTGAATCTAGTACTTTGCTGGATTTCGCCCAAAAGCTACATCTCTCCAATCAAATGCCATCATTGACAAGTCATGTCAAGTCAAGACATGTCATCCCTTCTTCTGAGAGAACATGATAGATTATGCGAAACACTTTTCTGTTTTTTCCACCCAGAAAGCTTCATTCAATGAAATTGTGATCGATCAAAAAAGCTTAGAGCTATTAGAAAATAAATAAATAAATAACGATAACAACATAGCGTGGGTGGTAGTAATTTCCCTTCACAGATGTCTTGGGGTCCCTGGACCCCATTTTGCAAAATAGCACTATTATACATACAGTGCACCATCAGAACTTTTTTGTCTGACAGCAAGGAATCGTAATAGTCTTCATTCTAAAATTATTTTTGTTTTTGGAAATAAAAAGTAAAAGGATCAAAGCTTTGTTACAGATAGATAATTTCAACAAATAAATAAATAAATAAAGTCCCCAATGGATGACCAGAGATAATACAACTGTGATTTTTATTTATTTATTTATTTATTTTTGCTCTTTTCTTTATTATCCTCGTAGATGTGTGCTTTGCTTCTTCTTGCTTAATGTTCATGAAAAAATGAATTTATGAATGTGTAGAAGAATACAAGTAGTTGATGGTAAGAACACACACACACACACACACACACACACACACACACACACACACACACACACACACACACACACACACACACACACACACACACAAATCTTGTGGGATGGCCATGGTAGTCCCAGCCTTGGCTCAGCCGACTATTTAGGACCTTAATGTTAACAAAGGAGACTTTATTAGCCATTTAAAAATTATAGCCGTTTTGTTTTCAACACAGTCCAATAGTAAGAAAAAATAAACAACAACAATGACAAAATAGCAGTGAAAGAAGAAAAGAAACCCCATTTTATGTTAGTGATAAATGCTTTCCATTAACCTTGTATATATCCTTGTGTATACCTTTACAACTAACTTTAATCTCTTTTATTTCCTCAGAACAGCTGTTAGATTATCTGTTCCATTAATGCCAACTCTGCGACCATAATCCAAATAAACATTTCACCAGAAAGTCCATTTTATCTTTTCATTTTCACCCAAAAAGTTCTGGGGAAAAAAAAACAAAACAAAACAAAAAAAAAACAAACAAAAAAAAAAAAACCACTTCCGCAATACATACCTCGGTCTGCATTTTTCTAATAGTATAAACGTTTGCAATTTCCAACAAGGGAAAAACAATACACCCTTTTTTATGCAACCAAACCCTGACTCTGTGTTTTACAATTTGCACTCAGACTGGTATCTTTATTAGAATGAGTTTTTATTCTCCCTGCCATTAGACTGCAGTTTGATTATGGAAGTGAACTCAGCCCGCTTTGCTGGCTTCTACTCTCAGCAGTCCACATGGATAAGTGAAAACAAAGACATCCAAGACACTGCTTAATTCCACTCTATTGACCTGGAAGAGCAGTTGGTCAGGGGAACGTGTGCATAATTGAAAGCCTGGGTGCAAGAAGTTCTTTAGTCACAAAATAGCACTTTTACAATATTAAGGGTAAAAAGGTTTGAAAGCATGCTGCAGATTTTGTTTCTTTTTTTTTAATTCAGTGGGACCTGCTACCATTCCCATAATTTATACAATGGAAACAGACTTTTTTTTTTTTTTTTTAGTTTTTTGTGGAAAATTGATGGTTCATTAAGATTAAAACAAAAACAAAATAAAACAAACAAAGAAAAAAGTTTCAGACTTTGGTAATTCTTGCCATAAAATGCCTGGAATTCCATTTCGGTGTCGATTTGGCCACATTTTTAGAGTCATTATCTTGGAGAAAGACCCAGTGATGACCCATCTTCAGATTTTGGGCAGAGGCCACCAAAGTTTGATTTAAAATGTCCTTTGATTTCGTGGTGTTCATGACGTCATGTACCCTAACAAGGTTCAAAGGGCCTCTGGAAGAGAAACAGGCCCACAGCATCACTGATCCGCCCCCATTCTTCACAGTGGGCATGAGGTGCTTTTCTGCAGACTCATCTGTTGTGTTCCACCAGACACACTTAGAGTGTTTGTTGTCAAAAAGCTGTACCTTCTTCTCATCTTACCAAAGCACACATTCTGAGTCGCAGTCCCAGCACCACTTAATGAACTTCAGACATTTGCGTTTATGATTGTGAGTAAGAAAATTTTTTTTTTTTTTTTTTTTTTTTTTTTTCTGTGCATGCCTCCCAAACAGCTTGTTGGCATGTAGATGGCACCTGATGATTGTTTTGGATAGGTTGTGACCCCAAGATGCTCCTATTTGTTGCAATTCTCTAACAGTGAAATTTAAAGAACGTTTCATTACTCTTACCTTGTACTCATCCAGGCTTGTTCATCACTGTTCCGGTTGTTTTATAATTTTTAATGAAACCTCTGACAGTAGATATGGGCAGATGCTGGCAACGGGTTATTTCCTTGTAGCCATTGCATGACTTGTGAGGATCAACACACATCAACCTTATTTGAATGGTGTGTTCCTTTATCTTTCCCATGTTGAAGCATGGATAAGAGAACTGGCCTGCCTCTGTGTCACACCATGTTTATACCACAGGGAAACAGGAAGTGATGAATTACTAATTAAATGTTCATAGATCCTCTGATGACCTTTGTGAAGAACTGTAAAAATGAGAGATACTTCAATTGCATTGTTCCCTCAGAAGTGTCAGGGTGCGAATAAATGTGCTGTAAAAGAACCATTGCTGACCTTCGACAAGAGTAGCTGCATAGCTGTCAGTGTGTGGTGAGCTGTCCGGTGTGTACTGTACTCTGCCCCAACCCAGAGTCAGCTGACAAGATCACCTGCCTCTAAATAGGATTTCAAGTAAAATAATAATAATAATAATAATAATAATAATAATAATAATCATAATAATAATAATAATAATAATAATAATAATAATAATAATAATAATAATAATAATGCATTACCCCACCCAAGCACAGGATATTTTGATATAACTGTGCAGTTTGTCATATCTGACTCTTAATGTACCAGATGGCGGGCATAAGGAATCAAGCATGCGGTTGGTAAAACATAGAGCACTTTGCTATAGATATTGCCTGAACAAAATTTCAGTGTTACAAAACATAGAGGTTTTATTCACCATGGTTTGTCTCCTTGACAATTTATCACAAATGTATAATTTAGACTGAGACAAACCTGGTGCTGCTCATGTGTTTGGTTTTAATCTGCTGTTGTCATCCTAAATGATTTGAACAATGGTCGGTAGTTTGCGGTACGGGCGTCTATATCTGGTGAGAAAACAAACAGCAATTAGGAGAGAAGAGATCTGAGGAGAGACACACAGCTGCTCAACACGTGATCATTCTTTCCTTGCTTTTTCTGCAATCACATTCCTGTTTGTTTTTTTTTTTTTTTTTTCTTTCCCCTTTTCATTTCAGGAAACATCAATACAGGACGACCCTGTCTTTATTCTCGAATAAGAAGCTCTTATCCTTGTTTAGCTCCAGCTGTGTGATGTTTGTTTGCATCCTATGCTAGTCAGAAGGTGTGAAAGACCTGCACATCATCTAAATGGAGGACCTGTGTAACCTCCACGACTATATTTAGGTTCCAGTCACCCTGACTCATGGGGTTGGTGTGAAATGTCAGCTTCTCTAAGCTTGTAGGTAGAATTTACGCCACTTTTATATTCACTTACTTTATCCCCCAACAGTACGGAGGAAGAAATAACATATAACAGCCTGACATGATAGTTTCTTCTTATTTTTTTTTTAAATCATTCATTCATTCATTTTCTGAACCACTTAATTCATCTCAGCTGACTTTGCGCGAGGGCAGAGTACACCCCGGACAGCTCACCAGTCCATCGCAGAGCAAAAACATGCTGATGGCGATGCGACTACTCTTCACAAAAGTCAGAAAAAAAGTTCTTTTACAGAATCTTACCACAGACAGTGAAAGACATGGCCGGCCTTTAATAACCCAGTTAGCTCCACTGGGGGGACATAGTCAACAATTGTTGATAGTGGGGCTTGAACCCCTAACTTTAGGATTGGGAATCTGGCACCTTATCACCGGGCCACCACTGCCCTAAGGCGGCTAAGTATTTAGCTAATCCTATTAGCACTACTGAAATGCACAAACCCGGCAAATTTAGCAATTATCACGGATTATATTAGATGAATATATGTAACTCAGTTGGCCAGATCTCATAAAGACATGCCAAATCAAATTATACAGTCCAGTGTCTGTTTCAGTGATCCGCCACCTTCAAAATTACTCAACCTTTGTTTGGTGGCTCAAAGAAAGGCTACATATTGAGAGTAATCAGGTTTAACACATAAAACCAAATGCAAAAATGATTCTTTCATGGCTGTCATATTTGGAATTTTACTGAGTGGGAGTGGGTGGTGATTTTATTTGATTTGGAATTATATTACCTTCCGGTGATATCGCCTCAGTGTTGCTGAAGACATGCATTTCTGTCCAATGCAACGCGAGAGGACCCAAAATAACCCGGCTACACTTTACAACAAATTAAAAATGTAAAGCCTCTCACTCCTCTCTGTCACGATTAGGAAATAATAGAATGCTAATTTATTGTCATTACGATTTACACAAAGTTGTTTTTAATTTAAAAAGCAATACATTTATAAAGTGATGTTTCTTGCAAGATTTTACTGCCACGACAATTAATTGCTTTGCAATACTATAACAGCTTGTGATTCGAAATCAAATGTTTATTCTATTTGGCAACAGCTAAATATACCAATAACTTCAAGCTTGTTTTAATAAGAATGAAAAAAATAGTGTGTATCATCAACAGATCAATGGATTTCTCCAATTCATCCAAATTTAACTCAATTCTAACATTCTGAATTTTATTCGGGACTTAAAAAAATGAAAATAATTGTCTATGAACTTTGGAGAAATGTAGACTTTAGAACGGAATGCAACAAGCCAGATGGCCAGCTCTTCATTTTGGAGCAAAGGATACAGTCACCCCAATGTGTTTTAAATAGAAAAATAAAATAAAATGTATCTGATCACAGGATTGTTTTAAACTTTTCCCCAGTCCATTTTAAATGTGCTTGATTCAGAAAACATGGTGCCAGTTTTGGACACATGACATGGTCTTTACATGATAAAGCTTTAACCTGCATTTGTGGATGGATGGATGGACAGATGGACAGACAGACAGACAGACAGACAAACAGAGAGCTCGATATTTTATTAAATTCACATAATGGAACTGCACCAGCTCTGGGGCTTTGCAGAGCCAGTAATTCCTCTCTCGAATGAACATGGTGTATGAGGGTCCATATCCATACAGTATATCATAATCAATGGTAAAAGTAGACAAAAAATTAAAAAGAAAAAAAAAAAAGCAAGTTGCACACAGGGCTGCTGGAAAGGCTGTCGTTCTTAGCAGTGCCAGACGTAAGATGTTGGAATGACACCCAGTGATTCTCTGGAAGCGTTTCTGAGCCTATGCAGTTATTTCAGTGACATAATGAAGCCTGTCTTTAATACAGATTCACCTGAGGGTTACAGGTATTCACTATTGTTTTTCTGCCTTGTCCCTTGTGTACAGTGATACCTTCAGTGTCTCACAGTATTTGGATAATATGATGCACCATACACTTTACTTAGATAAATATTATTTGGAATTTGTTTTCCAATTTTGTCACATTTTTTGCAGAATAGTGGACCTATGATCATAAAGAATTTTTATTACTGATCATGGTATTCTTCCAGCTGTTCTTTTGAGTACCATTTACTTTTCAAGCTTATTATTGCTGCTGTCCCAACTTTTTTGGAGACTTGTCGGTGCTACCAAATTCAAAATAAGTCAGTATTTTATTTTAATAAAAAAAAGTAAAATGTCTCACTACATACAAGTAAAGTATGTATGAGGCAATAGCCACTGCTAACATCACCAAGAAAATGAAATGTCAGTGCCAATCAGCACTTATATTTGAGTAACTTATTGTGTGACACAGTGGCATACTGGTTAGCATTTCTGCCTCACAACAAGAAGGTCCTGGGTTTGATTCCCGGACCCAAGAATTTCTTTGTGGAGTTTCCGCCTACATTTAAAAGACATGCACCTTCAACTTACTGGTGGCTCCAAATTTCCTCTTGGTATGAGCGTGAGTGTTTATTCCCTTCCAATGGTCTGGCAAGATCTTCAGGGTATCCCATTGTTGACTAACATTGGCACCAGCATCCTTATGACCTTAGTAGAAACAAGCGTCTCAGTAAATAAATAAATGAGAGAGTAAGTTGTGTTATTTATTTTGTTAATGGATTTTAAATTGTTTCCTTCTGAGGAAAAAAAAAAAAAAAATCCAATTGCGATAATTAAGCAGACAATGAGTTATTTCAGTGCAGTTGCTTTGTTTTTCCCTGGCATTCATGAAGAAGGTTTTAAACCTAGTACAGATTCCACGCACTATGCGTGAGTATAATGAATTCTTACGTGAATTAAACACTACTGTTGTACCCCGAGTGAAAGAAAACAGATCCACCTACAGCAATAACAATGCACAGTACCTTGAATGGCTTATTTAACTCTGTGTGTACAGAACCTTCACTTTACTAATCTCAGGTATAAAAAGGCCTACATGTTTCAATTAAGCATGAATTATGGATTAGCATAGGCCTAGCTATAATCACTTACTCACCTATTTACTGAGCAGCATAATCCTATTACGTCACAGGGAAGCTGGTGCCTATTATAACCAGCACTGGGTGAAGGTGGTGTACACGCTTAACAGCTCACCAGTCTGTCACAGCACCAATACACATAAAACCAATCACACTCATCACCTTGGTCAATTTGAAACAGCCAATTAGTCTAGTGTGCATTTCTTCAAACTAAAGACGGAAACTGGAGCACCAGAGAAAACCCATGCAAGCACAGGAGGAAAAACAAAAACAACAACAACAACAAAAAAACCCTGCAAATTCCACACAATAACACCATCACTAATCTTAAGACTTGAACCCAGGACGTTCTTGCTGTGAGTCAGACATACTAACATATACAGTATTTTGCTTCCCACCGAGTTATGCCACCTGACATAATTCCACAGAGCAGCAGGAAGCACTTTAACTTGGAGGGAAGCCAATCGTTAATCACACAGTGCATCATGTAAGGATTCATACAGCGATATATGGAGAGATGTGCCTATTTGTGAAGCAATTACCTCCAGACCACTTTAATTCATGGGAGATAAGGGAAATGTCATTGTTATCCTACATTCATTATACTAATTGACAGCTGGTTTCAGAAATTTATCCTTAAATGTCAAGTGGTGCTTCACAGCTAGACGGTTCTGAGTCAGACCACTTTGGCCGACCTGGGCCTTACTGTCTAGAGAGTCTATGTTATTCCCATACTTGCATGGGTTCTATCTCGGTGCTCTAGTTTTCCTCCCATAACACAACTACGAGCGTTTTACATACATTTATGCCTTTCATTTATCAGGCCTCCGGCAGCATTAACGGGCTTCGTGAAGAATGTACACACACAGATGAGCAATGCAAAGAAGGTCCTGGGTCAAATTCCCACGCTAAGGGTATTTTTTGTGGGTTTCCTGCGAGTACTGTAGTTTCCTCCTGCAGTCCAAAGGCATGCACATTAAGGTTGTTCCAAAATTTCCCTGTGTGTGTGTGTGTGTGTGTGTGTGTGTGTGTGTGTGTATGTGTGTGTGTGTGTGTGTGTGTGTGTGTGTGTGTGTGTGTGTGTGTGTGTGTGTATGTGTGTCTGTGTGTGTGTGTGTGTGTGTGTGTGTGTGTGTGTGTGTGTGTGTGTGTGTGTGTGTGTGTGTGTGGTGCTCTGTGATGGTCAGGTGAGCTGTTCATGGTGTTCCCCCAATGTTGGCAGAGATAGGCACCAGCCTCCCCATGACCCATATAGGATTGGGCTATTCAGCATTGCCCTTATTTTATTCATTTAGCAATTTAAATAAGAAATTAAAAGCCCACATTCCGTGCATACACTACCTTTTCATTAGCTTGACTTCTCATCTATTGACTACATTAATTTAGAAGCACAATTAACCATCAGCACATGATTAACAAAAAAAAAAAATAATAATAAAATGCAAAGCAGTAGAATGTTCTGGAGCAAGCGCTGCTTCATCAGCTGCTGAATAATGAGGGTAGAAGCCATATTGTTTAATTAAACCACATTTGTAGTGATTAATGCGATAATTACAACTATGATAATTCATGCAGCAAATTATAAGCAATAAACTTCTGTTAGATGTTTGGGTTGCCATTTTGCCATGTTCTTCTTCTTCTTCTTCTTCTTCCTCTTTTCTTCTTTTTTTTTACTCATGCTATATGATAATTTTAATCTGTTTACCATACATTTTAATTGTATCTTTCATATGTGCTAATTTTTACTTTACAAAACAGTTAAAAAATAAATAAATAATAATAATAATTTTCACCCAAAACCTTTGATCCCTAATCTCTTTTCCTTAAAGGGAGTTGAATACATGCTACTGAATAATCAACTTTCTCTTTAATGTAAAACAGAAAAAAGTAATCAGCCTTTTATTTTATTATATATATATATATATATATATATATATATATATATATATATATATATATATATATATATATATATATATATATATATATATATATATATATATATATGTGTGTGTGTGTGTGTGTGTGTGTGTGTGTATGTATATGTATATGTATGAATGTGTGTGTGTGTGTGTGTGTGTAAATGAAAAATACTAATCATGTACAGTATGTAAGCCAATGCTGGATTAAATTACTACCACCGATAAACAACCAATCCGCCATAGCAATAAAACATTATGAGCACTGACAGGTGAAGGGAATAACAAGCAGGTATTGAATAAGGATAAATAGGATTTGGGGAATTATTTGCCAAAGGTGAAGATAGATAAGCCCCTCTGGGACCATTTTTTCGCCTTGTCATATAAAAGCTGATTTATTCATCCATTCATTTATTGTCTAAGCCGCTTAATCCTAATTATGGTCATGGGGAGGCTGGTGGGTACAACTTGAACAACTCACCACAATGTTGCAGGGCCAAAACACATGCAACTATTCACACACTCATGGTTGGCAAAAAAAAACCAAAAAACAAAAAAACTGCACATTAGACTAATTCCAAATTGTAAATGATTGTACATGTTTTGGGGAGCTGTTCATGATGTACCTGGAGCTGTTCATGATGTACCTGGCCTTTGACTAGAATGGACACCATCCTTTCTGTGATCCTAGTTAGGAATACGAGACTCAGAAAATGAACGAATGAGTGAATGAATAAATTATTTCAGGGCCCACAATGCATCGCAGCTTGTTTCCTATGGGACAATTTACAGGTAAGGAAAGCAGTTGTGATTTTTATGTACATGTGAATGAGCCACTGTTAAAGTAGTTGACCTGAACCTCTTTCCTAAGAGTTCTAAAGTTTGTGCAGTTCTTCAGAGCATGTCTCACAGATGTCAAAAATATCAGATAGCTCAGAATAAACAATCTCGTTCTGCTGCTCTGCTCTGGAGTTGCATTTAACATACTTTCTGTCTTGATGCTGCAGAAGGACCAACTCTTTCCTGATGACATCCAGAACCATATTAACTGGAGCTGATTATTATTATTATTATTATTATTATTATTATTATTATTATTATTATTATTATTATTATTATTATTATTATTATTAGTATTATTATTATTATTATTATTATCTAACACAAAGCACCACTGATAAAGAAAATGCATCAAGTTGCCTTTGGACCATAAAGAATAACCTATAACATAAGTCCATCTGTCGCACCATCCCATATGGTACACATTGAACTCTGTACATTTCTTTAAAAATATAACACATCTCAAAAAGGAAAATAAATAAATGAAAAAAAAAATGTTTCTGGGAGAGAGTCATGTGGAGAAGAAGAGGCAGATATAATACTTGGGTCATGTGGTGTGCTGTCATTGTTAATTAAATAAAATAAAGAACTAATGATAAATGGTATAAATGGTATACTTTACATGTTGAGACTAAAATTGTTCCCTTGATTTTATTCTGCTCTATGAACAAGTTATTAAAATGAATTAATCATGATTTGCATAGGCTATGTGAACGGCGTTGAGCCCCCCCCCCCCCCCCCCCCAAAAAAAAAAAAAAAAAAAAAAAAAAACTGTCAAGGAAATGAAACCATATGGGAGCTCCACTTATAGGGTCTGTCATTTGCTGATGGAAAGAAAGCATGTGGTTTTCTTGGTTGTATATCACATTTCTAAATGTTGTCCAGTTTCTCCATAGGTAGATTGCATAGCCGTCAGCGTGTATTCTGCCCTGCAATGGCCTGGCAAGCTGTCCAGGGTGTACTCTGCCCTTGCCCAGAATCAGCTGAGATGGGTACCAGCCTCTTCGCGACCCTAATTAGGATTAAGTGGATCAGAACATGAATGAATGAATGAGTTTCCTCATAGGCTGAGGTTTTGCAGTATTTATATGTGGAAATATACATTTCTCTCGGCCAGTGTTTCTTTTCTCATAGAGTCAAATGGCTCATCACCTTTGAATGAACACATTACTAAATATGGCATGGAACAAATCTGTACACCTTAACCCTCAAAGAATGCAAGGAGCTATGAATATGAATTAGTATGCAAATTGGAGACACATATGCTCTTTGGAGACCCTGCGCTCTTTGAAAAAGCCACACATTTTTATATCCTTTCGAAGCTGTACCATAACGCTAAGGTATAATCTGTTAATACCAAATTTTACTATTTTGCTCACACAAATTATTTACAGGGATCTTAACCCTCAAGCGACCAAGCTATTTTGGTGACGAATATGACCGGGGGAATCATTTGTGACACCATTGACTTTGTATGCCCTGCTCCAATAACCCCCCCCCCCCCAGTGTTTTTTATCTTACGTCAAATAACCGCCCATGTGTACTGGGGGCAAAATCATAGGTCAAACTTACCAATTTTATTCGATCAGTTTCTGTAACAGTAAAATGAGGCATTCACTGCCTGCAAAAGTGAGTTTACAGGGTATTTCAAAACCCCCTGCCACTGGGTAAGGTAAGTCTGTTGGGTTTTTACACCCGAGCCTAGTGGCTTAGCCTTGTGGCTAATCAGGCTGGTACTTATCCCCGGTTTCCATAGCGTGAAGCAACCAGGAGTTCAACTGCCCCTGGATGGGACGCTAGTCCATCACAGGTTACCTTTCCAGTATATTTTACTGGTACTCATTTATACTGCTGGGTGAACAGAGGCACACTTGTGATTGAGACCTTGCCCAGGGGTCTTAGCACAGTGAGGGTCTCAGTGGGATTCGAACTCACAATCTCCCGATCATGAGTGCAGCACCCTAACCTCTATGCCACACATGAGAGAGGCTGGGCCGAAAACCCGCTGGTTTACTGCGATGGACACGGCTGTAATTTCGCCGTACACCAAGCTTGTTATGGAATTGTTCAAGTCCCAACTGGTCCCTGGTTCTGCAGAAAATGTGAATCTCAGGAACGAGCAGCAAGAGTGAGATGTGAACTCTGTCCACACAAAGATGGCACTCTGAAAAGGACCGACAATGGGGGCTGGGTTCATGTGGTTTGTGCGCTGTACATCCCAGAGGTGGAATTTGCAAACGTCTCCACCATGGAGCCCATTGTTTTACAGTCCGTCCCTCATGAACGCTATAATAAGACATGCTACATTTGTGAAGAGCAAGGCCGAGAGAGTAAAGCAGCCACCGGAGCCTGCATGCCCTATAACAAACATGGTTGTCGACAAGCTTTCCACGTCACATGCGCTCAGTTCACTGGCCTGCTGTGTGAAGAACAAGGTTCGGATGCTGACAACATCAAATTCTGTAGCTACTGCAAGTACCATTACAGCAAACTGAAACATAAAGAGCGAGACCGTCACAAACCAAAACACAAAAAGTCTTTGGAGCTCTCACCTTCCCTCGTTCCAGCCTTGATGGTTAGGTCAGATAAGAGCTATAGCAGTAGTAGGGAGGGAGTGTCTCATCCATCTCCTCATCCCTGCCACTGGAGAATGTCTATAATGTTCATCAGTAACATTTAATTGTTCCGCCGTGCTTTAAAAAAAAAACAGGAAAATATTTTGTTGTGTTCTCTTGGTAAATGTCCAACAACTGATGAACCATTACAAACTGCTACAGCTAAACTATGGGAGGCTCATTAATGAATGGAGCGGTGAGCCAGATATGGACCTATCAGAAAGTGATGACGAGGATTTTTCACCCAATTCTCCTGATCACTAACTTCAGAAATGTAAAGATATTCCTGGCCATATGCTTTTGTTTATGTTTATTGGTTCAACATGCCATGTGCTAAAGTTGACATTTGTGTGCTAAAGTTGACATTCATGTTGATTGGCGTTATTTTACTTCCGTTTAAAGGGACAGCACCAGGACAGAGATGTAAAGGGTCTTTTATTTTTTAATTATGCTGTTTTTTGTTCACTTTCAGCTTTCAGGAAAGTAGATTAGTTGATACCACAAAATGTGTAATACAAATACCAGTAAAACTCTTTCATTGTTATGTTATTGTTCATGTTTTGCACCTTGACGGTAATAAGCACTTACCATTCCACTCTGCTGGTAACATTTTAATAAGAGCGCCCACCCACTTCAATTTTTTTAAATGCCCTGGGCCCTTATCACGTTGAATATGATAGGAATATTTCTATATACATGGTTGTTTTAGGGTTCTTCATATTTATTTCACTCTCGAGTATATTTGTCCATCATCTTATATAATAAGGTATGGAATTTGATATATTTTTTTACAAAAAGCAGCAAAAACACACAATGATAGAACAATATTACATTTATTTAGACAACCCTTGTCTGTTACATCTTGTAATATGCAGGTTAGCTTTTATTTCTTTGCATTTTTTCTTTGCATCAAAAATGAAAACAAATCATAAAAAGTAAGGTTACTTTGAATCAAATATGTATTACAATGTGGTAGGATAATTTACATATGACAACAGAAATAATAATTATATGCATGAACTATCTGAAACATGTAACTGACAAAATGAAGCACCATCAATACCATCTGAAGCTATAATGTCAAAAATCTCATAGAACTTCCTGGGGTCATAAGTGCCGCTGCACAAGTTTAGATTATACTCGCCACACAGATTGGTCGATCCTTACAAAATTCTATAAACCAATGAAGGGCAACTAGATTGACAAATTCTTGGTAGGAAACTTTTTTCTGATTAAAATTAGAAAAAAATGGTACCCGAATATATATGACCAGGGTCACACATGATCTCACTTGGTCGTTTAAAGGTTAATGATTAAAAAACATACATTATATAAAACTTTAAAAGGTTTGTTACTTAATAAGCTATTGTGTCTGTTCAATCACACGAAGGCTTATGGTTAAACTGGGTTTATGTCGTGTTTGTGGAAGGTGTATCCAGTGTCTGTACTTTGCAAGAGTCTTCATGATGTTAGAGCTTTTGGTTTTCTGGTAATGTAGCATGCTTATTATTTTTTCTCTTGAAATTGTAATGAAACTAATCTGTAGACCTAACCAACCCTAGTACATGGACCAGACATTCAATATTACTAGACATGATATATTTACTTTATCTTCATATTCGATTCAGTGGGTAATTTATAAATTAATAAAAGGTCAAGGTCAAGTCCAGCTGAACTCATTTGAGAAGGTGATGAGGTTGAATTTTAAACCTGGAAGGGTTTTGTCAATTTGTTGATCAGTTATCACCCAGAGCACCCAGAGTGAGATATAAATACACACACACACACACACACACACACACACACACACACACACACACACACACACACACACACACACACACACTGTATATTACTTCAATTTGACCTTCAAAAATCCTCTGCCAATTTGGTAACCAATAATCATACAGTCACACATTAAACCTGACCTTGAAAATATAGGTTAAGGTCATGGTCCTTAGAACTGATGTCAGAGGATGTTGAGGCATACTTATGCTTTCAGTATGATGGTCTTCCAACTAACTGTTTATCAGAAACTATGCATTGAGGGTGAATGACAGATGGTCAAATGGACAGACATGCAGGTTTACTATATCTCCATCTCAAGACTGTGTGTTGGCGGGGGATAATAAACCAGTGGCGGTGGGGCCTTGGTCGAAAATCAGCTGTGAATTGTGAGGAGGCGGATTGAATAGACACTGTTTCTGGAGGGAAAAACTGAGAATACTGTTAAGAGAAAAAGAAAGGCTGAGCTGACAGATGTCGCACACAAAACACACACACACACACACACACACACACACACACACACACACACACACACACACACACACACACACACACACACACACACACACCAGAGCCTAAACTTGAAAAGTGCTGATGAACTTGAACAGGATGAAAGCCTAAAATAATGGAAGACAGAGAGAGAGAGAGAGAGAGAGAGAGAGAGAGAGAGAGAGAGAGAGAGAGAGAGAGAGAGAGAGAGAGAGAGAGAGAGCTTGGATGGTTAAATGCAGAGACAAATTTCCCTTTCAGCATTAAAATAGTATAGCAAAATCAAATCAAATAAAATGTATATCTAAAAAAAAAAACAAAAAACAAAAAAACCCTCATAAAACTGGCTGGCAGCTTGGAGTTGGGGTTAGCATGTCAACCCCATAGACAAAGGTATTGATTCCTTGGTTCGGGGCATTTCTGTGTGGCGTTTTCATGTTCTCTCTGTGATTACGTTGTTTCTTTCCGGGTACACCGGTTTCCTGAACAGTTCACAAACATGCACTGTAGCCTGTTTCAAGTCACTTCTTGATGTGAGAGTGTGTGTATAATTGCATGTGTGCTGGCCCTGCAGTGATTTGGCGAGCTGTTCAAGGTGTACCCCGCCCTTGCCCATAGATGGTTGATATGGGCTCTGACCTCCCTGTGGCCCTATTTATTTTCTAAGCTGCTTAGTGCTAATTAGGGCCACAGGGAGGTCAGAGCCCATAGATGGTTGATATGGGCTCTGACCTCCCTGTGGCCCTAATTAGCACTAAGCAGCTTAGAAAATAAATTATTGAATAAAATTGTGTGGGCTACCTTGAATGTTAAAAATTCAAGATGGTCAGGATAATTTCTGAAGAATGATTTTACTCCCCTGAACATTCGCAGAAAATGTCATGCTTGTACTACAACCTGAAATATTCCATTGACTTTTCGGTAGTGAACAGTTCCGTTAATAAATGTAAGTTTAATGAAAGGCCTCTTCAGATTATTTTTTTTTTCCTATTTACAGTTGATTAAAAGTATATCTAGTTAAAGATCTTGGTACAAAGTGTCTCTATTAGGATAATGCCCATTAATCTCCTGACACCTGAGCATGAATCAATGCTGAGTCAGATCACCTGCTTGATTCGCTAAAAAAAAAAAAAAAATTAAAAAAATAAATAAAAAACCACATCACATGACACATATTTTCAGCAAATAAGTGTATTCACTCTCATCCAAAGTCAGTTAGGATTGACTTTGTCTTCTTTCATGACTCTGATAGATAAGCACTGCATGTACTAGTATATAAAAGATATATGGATGGATGGATGGATAGATGGATGGATGGATGGATGGATGGACAGAAGTACTTTAACTGCCTTTACACTACAGCCATGCTGAATACTTACTCACTCAGATTCGCCACACAGATTAATCCTACTAGCATCACAAAGACACAGGAGACTATCTCAGCCAACACTGGACTTAGGCAGGATACACCCTGAACAGCCCACCAGAACATTTTGCAGGGATAACACATACACAATCATTCACAGTCACATCCACACCAAGGGGCAATTTGAAACAGGCAAGCAGCTTAACGTGCGTGTCCTTGAAATAGAGGAGAAAATTTGAGTACCTGGAGGAAACCCATGCAAGCACAGGAAGAACATGCACACAGGAACAATCATTAATTCAGGACATGATCACACTGGAGCTTCAGTAGAAAAGAGTGATGAGAATGGCAATTCAACACTGTTGCTTTTTTTTACTGTATTCTTATTTTCTGAAAAACTGATTTTCCGAACTGTTTAATCCTAATTAGAGTTATGAGGAGCCTGGTGCCCATCTCAGCCAACTCTGGGCAAGAGCATAGCAGACCCTGGATAGCTCACCAGGCCACCACAAGGCAAAAACACACTGATGGCTATGCTGAATAATGTAAAGAGTAGCTCTTTACATGCCTTACACCAGTGGTCTCCACCCTTTTTGCACCAGGGACCAGTTTTATGTATGAAAATGTTTCTGTGGACCGGTTAGAGTCTACTCTGTGGTCTTGTTTTGGTGGCTGTCACTGCAGAAAACTTCGCCTCACAAAGATATAGTTGGAAATGGAGGAAGGGTTTTCAGTGCTTCTGTGGCAATGTCAAAAACAGCCGTTTTTCAAAATAAGATCCGGAAAGTCTTTAAAAAAGGATATATATATATATATATATATATATATATATATATATATATATATATATATATATATATATATATATATATATATATATATACACTTGACCCATGAAAGATTTTGTTGATCCATGGACTGGTACCGGTCCGGCAACCGGGGTTGGGGACCCCTGCCTCATACCATAGACAGTGAGAGATATGGTCAGCCTTTGATAACCCAGTTGGCTGCACTGGCAGATTTTCTAAACCACTTAATCGTAATTAGGGTCGCCCCACTCAGCCGATTTAGGGTGAGGGCAGAGCACGCCCCAAACAGCCCAACAGGCCATCACAGGGCAGAAACACACTGACCACTATACAGCCTGCTCTTAATGAAAGTCAGCAATGACTCTTTTAAGGCCCTCAGCACAGACATTGAGGGACATTTTCTCACAAGGAAAAGTTACAAATTTGGAGACTCCCCCGCAGAAAGCTTAAAAAAAAAAAAAAAAAAAAAAAAAAAAAAAAGAAAGTTTGGGAATTCCTGGCTGCCACCATATTCCTTCTACTGTGTCATTCAAATTTTCTTGTATTCTGCTTGCAAAAAAACAGACTGAATAATTTGAGAACAAAAAGAAAACAAAACACAACTGATTTATCACAGGAGAATCCTTGTGCAGTCTCAAAACATCCTGAGGCAAATTTAAAAATTTGCCAAATAATGAAAAAAATCATTAAAAAATCAATTCATGTCACTCACTTTTCTATCACATCTAGTGTGATCACATTCAAAGTTTTTGCTTAGAGAAAGCAGTAGCCGAAGAAAGCCGGGCATCACAGATATGCGTGTGTTTGTGTGTGTGTGTGTGTGTGTGTGTGTGTGTGTGTGTAGGCGTATGCTAAGCTTTAAAAAATGTCTGAAAAGAACAGAAAGTAAAGTGAGAATAAACATAAACACATCTGCGAGTTATTACAACCCCACCCCCCCGAATAAGCGCTACAAGCTGCTGTAATGTCAGAGATAAAAGGAAATAACTCATTTCACAGATGTTCCCCAAAATTAAATGTGAGTATAAATAACTATATATATATATATATATATATATATATATATATATATATATATATATATATATATATATATATATATATATATATATATATATATATATATATATATATATATATATATATATATATATATATATATATATATATATATGAGCTAATTTGTTTTTGTTTTTGTTTTCATATATATATATATATATATATATATATATATATATATATATATATATATATATATGAGCTAATTTCTTTTTTTTCCTCAGAATTTTCCACTTTTGCAAGTTTAATATAAGAAAATACAGATTGTCTTGTTTGTGTTGTATCTTTGCGTTCTTATAGAATTTACTGTAATCTTTTGCCCCTTGTTTGTTCTTCCTGTAGCATCCATGTAAACAAAAGCTTGGCATGTATTAGGTTTGACTGACCGGGTAACAGTAGCCAAGAAGTGTTTTAGACCCGTTTTGAATTTAATCTCAGAATGTGTTGAATTTTGATGATGTTGTAGGTTATAGGAGCTGTAGCTTTATCTGTAATCATACAGTATTTGATCTCATATGAAATCAAATCTGTTTCATGGAATTTGTTCTCAGTAATTTTTCAGTCTATTTTGTATTTATCTATATCTATCTATCCATCTATATATATATATATATATATATATATTTTTTTTTTTTTTTTTATGAGCTAATTTGTTTTTTGACTGATGGCAAATTGTTGTGGACCAATAAGAATTAAAACTTTGGAACATGCTGCTATGGGAATGTAATCACCTTTGGCATGGTAATAATAGTTGGGATATGTGGGGTGTTGTGGAGGGCTAGTGCCTTTGTATCCATGCCTGCCACATACCTATGTCAATATGAGTGTTAGTATGGAACATTGGTGCCCACATGACATAACACTCAACTCTCACTTATGGCTCCAAGTAATAGGTTATGCACACCTATGGCTATACCATGGGGCCTTGACTTGGCAGTCATGCTAAACTAAGTAAGGGAGCTCTCCAGTCACTGATTAGCATTGCTAGGGAAAGCCACCTCTTAAGTGCATGAGGCGGACCCTTTCTCAAATCATATCCCACCTATGAAGAAATAGGTGAGGACACCCACCTCTGCATTAGCACGTCTGACCTGGCAGACAAGGCAGATTAGTCGATAAGGTATTCAAGCTGGCATGGGAGGCAAGTCAGCAAGTTGTGTGGACAACTGTAAAGGGCAAAGTATGGGTGCAACAGATACTTCTGGCCATCCACTGCAGCTGAACACATCTCCAGTCGTCTCGACTCATCGTGCCATTGGATCAAGATATGAGAAGCCAAGAGAGAGGGATAGACGCAGCACATATCTCTCCCATTATAAATTCATCACGTGCAGGTGGATAATGAATCATTCCTTTACAAAGCTCTTTGGCGATGAACAAGGGGCAAAGCAGTAGGCGAGGATACACTGGTAGCTGTAGCCACAAACCTGCACACAGGCAGACCAGGACTTTGATCGCTGTCAGTTGGAAACAGAAGCAATAACTGTGTTCAGCAACATCCTGGGTGACTGAGCAGCCCTTTTTAGGACCACACTGCTCATCCGGAATAGGGAAGGGGATATAAATGGTGCCCTTAAAATTGTCTGCTTTACAGAGCTTGGCAGCTTTCCGTGCCTGGCAGGCATCTCATACAGCGGACAAACGACAAGAAGAAATCATATCAAGAAAGCCTTAAACCTTGGTGCATAAGGTACATATGTACCTTACTTGACAGCCATACAAGTGAAAGACCAGAACGCAGAACTGCCCTTGTAGCATGGGAGCTAGCACATTACACTATTGATATTGCAGCTCTGAGTGAAACATGGCTTGCAGAAGAAGGCCAACTAACTGAAACTGGTGCTGGCTACACACTCTTTTGGTCAGGAAAGGCAGAAGATCAACGATAATCTGGAGTGGATTTTGCAATAAAAGCACACATGAATCGCATGGCCTGAGGCTATTAACTATATGTGTTGAACACCAACTCAACATCACAAACGCACTATTCAGGCAAGCTGACAAATATAAAATAACCTGGATGCACCCAAGGTCAAAACATTGGCAACATGATTGACTACATCATAGCAAGGCAGCAAGACATAAAGGGGGTAAGAATCACAAGGGTAATGGGAGGTGCTGACTGCTGGACTGGTCATAGATTGCTCCGGTCCAAACTAGTGCTCCAGATAGCTGCACCCAAGTGTGTCCAAATGGCTAAGCCACCAAAACAGCTCAATATAAGCAGGCTTAAGATTGCTGACATTTGGGGAAAAACTCAGCAGGAATGTGGGTGAGTCCGTGTGAATCCTCAAATTCCCATCTAAGGATGTAGAGGAAGAGTGGAAGACTTTCAAAAAGACTGTTCACCAAAGAGCTGAGGCAACCCTCGGCATGGCCAAAAAGCCATCACCAGGACTGGTTTGATGAAAATGATGTGGCAATTCAGGAGCTGCTGAGTCAAAAGCATGCTGCACACTTAATGTGGCTGAAACATAAAGTTTCAACATCAAAAAACCTAAGTACACAAAAGAAAGGAGTGAGGTTCAACACAGGCTGACAAATATGTGTCATCTGGTGGAAAAGAAAAGCTGAAGAAATGCAAACATATGCAGACCAGAATGACACCAAAACGTCTACAATGCAACGGATATGCCACTGTTAACTGCTGATGAAACCACTTTCCTGACTGATAAAAACCTCATCAAGAAAAGGTGGGCAGAGCACTTCAGTCCCCTGCTAAATCGAGAGTCAGACATCCAGACGCCATTGCGGAGATTGTGCAGAAGCCCATTGTGGCAGCTCTTGCTAACATACCATCACTCGACAAGACACAGAAAGTCTTGTGAAATGGCAAGGCACCTGGATCAGATGCCATACCAGCAGAGATCTACAAGTTTGGAGGTCATCACCTTGTTAACCATCTGACCAAACTTTTCCAGATCATGTAGGAAGAGGAAAGGATACCTCACGAATTCAAGGATGCATCAATCGTCAGTTTGTACAAAGGGAATGGCTCTCGCTCCAAGTATGACAACCACAGGGCTATATCTCTCTTAGTCATAGCAGGAAAGATACCAGCAAGAATGATCTTAAATCGCTTTATCACTGAAGCATTCCTTCCAGAAACCCGGTGTGGCATCCGCAGTGGCAGAGGAACAGCAGATATGATATTTGCAGCAAGACAGATCCAAGAGAAATGCTAGGAGCAGAATGTGGATTTGTACATGGCTTTTGTTGACCTCACAGAAGCTTTTGATACAGTCAGCAGAGAGGGCTTGTGGAAAATCCTTGCCAAACTGGGATGCCCAGAGCAACTCACCAAGATGATAATGCAATTCCACAATAGCATGATGGCTAAGGTACTGTCAGATGGTGTGTGTCATGATGGTATACCGTGTCATGGCTCCAACATTGTTCAGTGTACTATTAGCAGCTATGCTACTGAATGCCTTCCAAAACATGAACAGAGGGGTGTACATACAGTTTCGGACAGATGGTAAGCTATTTAACCTCTGGAGACTCAAGGCATCCACCCAGCTGGTTGAAGATCTGGTGAGGGAACTCGTTTTTGCTGATGACTGTGCATTACTTGCCCACTCAGAAGAAGACCTCCAGCTGATAATGAACCATTTTTCTTCAGCATGTAGAAGATTTGGCCTTATTATCAAGAAGACTGATATGATGTATCAGCCAGCTCCTCAGAAAGTCTATGTCGAGCCCAACATCACCACCGAAGATACAGGGCTAAATGTGGTTGACAGATTCACTGATCTGGGAAGCATCCTGTTTCAATCAGTCTCCTTGGATGATAACGTGACCCATCACATTGCCAAAGCAAGTAGTGCTTTTGGGTCCCTCAGAGGAAAGCTGTGGGATAAGAGGGGTATAAAAAGTTCAGGCCAAACAGGTATAAAGAGCAGTCATCATACCCACACTACTCTTTGCCTGTGTAACATGGACCAACTACAGACATCATATAAAGAAACTTGATCATTTCCATCTCAGCTGCATCCACAAAATCTTGGGTATCTGCTGGCAAGACAAAATTCCAAATACTGAAGTTCTGCATAGGGCAGGAATTCCTGGCGAAGAATAATTTTTGATAAAATCACAACTCAGATGGGCAGGACACTTCGTCTGTATGTCTGACAACAGACTGCCAAAGGCAATCTTCTATGGACAGCTCAAAATTGGTCAACACAGGCATGGTGGTCAATACAAACGGTATAAAGATACACTCAAGGCCAGCCTGAAGAAGTGCTACATAGATGACAGCCAATGGGAGGACCTATATGTGTGGTCATACATGCAGCTCCAAGCTAGGACTCATCAGCCATCAGAGGGTTCACAAATCAAGACATAAAATGAATGTCTTTGTCGTATCGACAGACAACCATGAAAGGAACAGCTTTTGCACAGCATAAAATCATCTTCGTTTTGATTATAATCCTTTGACTTCATTTTCATTAATGCATTCATTTTCTGAACCACCTAATCCTAATTAGGGTTGCGGGGAGGCTGGTGCTCATCTCAGCTGACTCTGGACAATGGCAGAGTAAACCCTGGACAGCTCACCAGGCCATTGCAGGGCAGAAATACTGACAGCTATGCAGCTACACTTGTTCAAAAGTCAGCAATGGTTCTTTTACATGAACCACTCACCATAGACAGTAAGAAACATGGCCGGCCTTTGATAACCCAGTTAGCTGCCCTACTTATATGTATATATATATCTATGATGCGATCTTTCTGCTTGTAAATGGTCCCAATGGTTGACAGAGCCATTTGGAAGAAATGTGCAACATTCACATGTTTTTCGCCAGCATCAATTTTCTTGATAATAGCCATCTTCGTTTCTAACGAGATGGCTTGCCGCTTTTTCTGATTACCACTATCACTAGTAGGCTTATGCTTCTGACCAACCATATTTATTTAGGGTTACAAAAGTCCGCAAAATAGTGTAAACACAAAGATCACAGACGACGTCTTAACACAAGGGTAACACGCAGTGAACTGGGAAGAAGGAGGGCACGTTCAGTCTGTCATTTGTAAACAATGGACGCAGCGTCATGTAGAAGTAGCGTATTATGTCAGCGTATTAGGTAGGTATGTCTCATACGACAAAGAGCACACTAAACTCAAAATTTGACTTCTTTTTTTTTTAAACGTAAAATCAAAAAATAGGTAAAACGAATGAATGTAAAGCAGGGAGTGTCTGTATATTCTGTATAATGTTTATATTTTATTATCAATAAATATCACAGTACAAAATTAAAAAGTTTTTCTTAATCATTACTACATTTTTCTACACTAATACTGTATTAATGAGTAAGACTGTCTATAGAATGTGTTTTTAAGAAGCATATTTTAGAGCATGTAATAGATGCATATTATTTTACTTCAGGTTGATCGCGCATGTAATATGATACATGGGGTTTTACTTCCGGGTACAGAACTCGCGGGTTATCTTCATTCATGGGAGGCATGAATGACATGGCATGAGAATGAGAATGGCATGAAAACCCCCACGAATAACGAGGGCCTACTGTATTCTCCTAAGTCTTAGTGAATGTTGCTGATTAAAAATCTTTTTGATGTTCCATCTTGGGAAGTGCTATCCAATCAGCATGAACTGAATAGTTGCTTTAGTATGTGTTGCACTGGAAAATAATGAAGGCAAATGAAATAAGGTTTTTCTTCATCATCATCATCATCATCATCATCATCTTCTTCTTCTTCTTCTTCTTCTTCTTCTACAGATAGTGATTGCACTATTTCCATATGGTGTACAACTCTAATAGACGTTGCCTATTTTCTGTAATTTACAGAAAAAACTCTCATCTGGCTCAGACACCAATTATAAAATTCAGGAAATTTAAAAAAGGATGCCCCCAAAAATAATAGGAAGAAAGCTACACAGTATAGTCTTTATTTTTATTTTATTTCCTTCTTTCTTTTGTCAGTTATTTGCCTCAGGTTCTGCAAATATTACTGAATAGTCTTTGTGACTGAACATCAAGTGCACCTCCTCTTTAAGGAATAATTGTTATTTATTGTCTTTGAAACGTGTTATTTCCCTTTGGTTTCCTTCGTCTTGTTCCTTGTAATAGTTCTACATCACACTACCACACTAATACTTTCAAAACTGCTCAGCACTTTCAAGGCATTAGGATTGGCAGACACTGGCCTCCGAACTGCCAATGCTTACCATGCACCGGTGACAGAAACCAGCACCCAGCTGTGCTGTGCTCTAATCCAGGGTAATTATTCCAGATTTCTTTCTTTTTTCTTTTCCATGTGTATCAAAAAGAAAAGAATTTCAATTATGTTTTTATACATGTAGCTTTATTCATCTGCTTCCCACATCCAGATTT
>CM045728.1:126449797-126452297 GCA_024760905.1 Plotosus lineatus | reverse complement strand
ATGGACTGTTGCTTCACACTATGGTAACCGGGGATAAGCTTTGGTCTGACGAGCCAGTAGGCTCAGGTGTGAAAAGCCCCGTCTTCTTCTTTTCCTTTTGGCTGTTCCCCTCAGGGGTCGCCACAGCGAATCATCTGCCTCCATCTCACCTCATCCTCTGCATCTTCTAGTCTTACTTCCTCTAGGCCTTCTGCCAGGTAGTTCTAATCTCAGCATGCTACTACCAATATACTCACTATCCCTCCTCTGCACATGTCCAAACCATCTCAATCTAGCCTCTCTCAACCATACACCATCGCTGGCCTCAACACCGTCTATTACACTTTTCCTTTCATTCTTACCGACACCTTCCTATCAGACATCTCACCGGACACTTTCCTCCAATGATTCCCATCTGCCTGCACACGTTTCTTCACCTCTTTTCCACACTCTCCATTGCTCTGGATTGCTGGGTCCTTGTCGTTCACCCACATGTATTCTGTCTTACTGAGGCTAACCTTCATTCCCCTCCTTTCCAAGGCATACCTCCACCTCTTTAGATTTCCATGCACTTGTTCTCTGCTCTCACTACATATCACAATGTCATCTGCAAACATCATAGTCCATAGGGAATGTTGTCTCACATCGTCTGTCAGCCTGTCCATCACCATAGCAAACAAGAAGGGGCTCAGAGCTGACCCTTGATGCAGTCCCACCTCCACCTTGAACTCATCGGTCACGCCGACAGCACACCTCACCACTGTCTTACAACTCTCATACATGTCCTACACCACTCTGACATACTTCTCTGCCACTCCAGACTTCCTCATACAATATCACAGTTACTCTCTCAGCAGCCTGTCATATGCTTTCTCCAGATCCACAAAGGCATGATGCAGCGCCCTCTGACCTTCTCTGTACTTCTCTAGTAATATCCTCAATTCAAACACTGCATCTGTGGTGCTTTTTCTTGTCATGAACCCAAACTGTTGTTCACAAATGCTGACCTCTGCCCTTAGTCTAGCTTCCACTATTCTTTCCCATAAGTTCATCATATGGCTCATACACTTTATCCCTCTGTAGTTGCCACAACTCTGCACGTCTCCCTTGTTCTTAAAAATGGGAACCAGTACACTTCTCCTTCATTCCTCTGACATCTGCTCACTCTCTAAGACCTTGTTGAATATTCTTGTCAGAAAATCTACTACTACCTCGCCTACACACTTCCATACCTCCACCGGTTTTCTCTCTCTCATTTTCCTCATTCATCAGCTCTTCAAAGTACTCTTTCCATCTTCCCAGCACACTTCTGTCATCAGTCAATACATATCCCTCTCTGTCCTTTATCAATCTTGCTGCACGTCCTTCCCATCTCCATTTCTCTGCTGTTCCAACGTGTATAAATCATTTTCTCCCTCCTTACTGTCAAACCTATCATACAAATCATCATATGCCCTCTGTTTGGCCTTTGACACCGCTACCTTCACCTTATGTTGTGTCTCCCTGTATTCCTGTTTACTCTCTTTGGTCCTAGCAATACCCCACTTCTTCTTAGCTAACCTCTTCTTTTCTACACACTCCTGCACTTCCTTAGTCCACCACCAAGTCTCCTTATCTACTTTCTTTCCAGAGGACACACCAAGTACTTTCCTTCCTGTCTCCCTGATCACATTAGCTGTAGTTGTCCAGTCACCTGGAAGCAATTCCTGACCACCCAAAGCCTTTTTCAACTCCTCCTTGAAGACAACATGACCCTCTTCCTTTTTAAGCTTCCACCACTTTTGTGCCTGCTCTGCCTTTGCCTTCTTCATCTTCCTCATCATCATCATCATCCTGCACACCACCATCCTATGCCGTTTGGCAACACTCTCACCCACTACTACTTTGCAGTCACTGATTTCCTTCAAATTACATCGCCTACACAAGAATTAGTCTCCCTGTGTACTCCTACCTCCACTTTTATAAGTCACCCTATGCTTCTGTCTCTTCTGGAAGAAAGTATTCACCACAGCCATTTCCATCCTTTTTGCAAAATCTATCAACATCTGTCCTTCTGTGTTCCTGTCCTGGATACCAAACCTGCCCATCACTTCCTCGTCCCCTCTGCTGCCTGCACCCACATGTCCATTGAAGTCTGCACCAATGACCACTCTTTCAACTCTGCGGGTACTCTGCATCACTTCATCTAACTCACTCCAGAATCTCTCCTTCTCTTCTAGCTCACATCCTGCCAGTGGGGCATAAGCACTAACAACATTGAGCATTACACCTTCAATTTCTAACTTGAGACTCATCACTCTGTCTGACACTCTTTTCACTTCTAGAACATTCCTGACAAACTCCTCCTTCAAGATGACTCCTACTCCATTTCTCTTCCCATCCACACCATAATAAAACAGTTTAAACCCTGCTCCTTAGTTTCTAGCCTTGCTACCTTTCCACCTGGTCTCCTGAACACACAGTATGTCCACCTTCCTCCTCTGCATCATGTCAGCCAGCTCTCTACCTTTTCCTGTCATAG
>CM045728.1:126332297-126442297 GCA_024760905.1 Plotosus lineatus | reverse complement strand
AATTGTTGACTGATTCAAGTGCTAGGTCCAAGTCCAGGACACAAACCCAGAACCTTATTGCCATGAAACAGACTTACTATCCTCTGTGTCACTGTGTCCCTCATAAATAACAAATAAAAAAGAAAACAACAACAAAAACAAAACAAACAAAAAAACAAACAATAGAACTTGAACAGGTTTCTGCGGACGCCTGCAGCCATACGGACCCTTTTTGTCTGAGATTTATATTCTCGCACTGATGACAAAATATCATGCATGACTACACAGGCATGAAAGCTGCAACAATAAACAGACCAAATTAACCTCTATAATCAACCTCATTATAGACATAATGAAGAGATGAGGGCCAAGAGGCGCATTTAATAACTATCATCTAATCAAACCTAAGTTAACTATTAAGCCTCCAGGTTTGTTGATCTTCTACCAGAAACCGAAATAAGTTTCAATAGTGATGGATGTCGGCACTCCCCATCCTACTGCACTGAAAAAAAAAAAAAATATATATATATATATATATATATATATATATATATATATATATATATATATATATATATATATATATAATAATCTGCATCCAATGTATTCTTCAGTATCACCAGGATTTGAGGAGAATTAAACAGTACATTGCTTCAGACTGTACTGTATTAGCCCTGGGGTTCGCACAATTTGCCAGTGCAGCACCATTCAGACCGTGGATTCCAAATGGATTACATATTCCATGAAAGAGCGCCTGGTCAGGTACAATCATAATGTCATGTCTGTGCTAGAAGGCCATCATCATTGTTACCCTGTGATTTAATGGCAAATTCTTTTCCACTGTTCATATTTAAATGTAGACGGTGTAGTTGGCATGTCTTCCTCACAGCAAGAAGAAGGTCCTGGTGTCCAGGGTCTGATGGATTTTCTCTGGCTACTCTTGTTTGTTTAGTCCTGACCAAAGTTATGCACATTAATTGGCTGTTTTTTTTTTTTTTTTTTTTTTTTTTACAAATTGCCCCTAGGGGTGAGTATGAGTATGAATGGTTGTGCATGTTGTGATGGCCTGGCAAGTTGTTCAGGGTGTACCCTGTCTTTCCCAGCAAAAGGCACCGGCCTCCCAGTCACCCTGGTAGGGTTCAGCAGTTTGGCAATTGAGTGTGTGATAGCGAGTTCATATTAGGAAAAGAGACATTTACAGGGGATTTAATAAACAGGATGATGGGTATGTTTACTGATATAATGTTCTCTCTCTCTCTCTCTCTCTCTCTCTCATTCATTTGCTGAACCACTCAAACCGTCTCAAAGTCTTCACAAATGGTCTGCACATGTCGTGAAAAGGTCGCACAGTTGGCATTTAATAAATTGAAAATGTTTTATATTTACCTGTGTTACTTGTTTCAGAGCAAAATGAAGCCAACACTACATGCCGCTGACAGCCATTTTTTGCTAGTTTGTGGAATATTATTGTGATGTTCTCTCAGTATTTCATAAGTATATAAAACTACCATCAAAGAGCATCCTGCACAAATACAATGATGACGTTTGATGACAAGACAGTGGTGGCCTGGTGGTAATGTCAGCTGGATCACTGATCATAAGGTTGGGGGTTCAAGTCCCACTCTCCACAAGGTTGTCACTATCCCCCCCAGTGCAGCTAACTGGGTTATCAAAGGCCAGCCATGTCTCTCACTTTCTTTGGGGCGAAGTTCATGTAAAAGAACCATTGCCGACATTCGACAAGAGTAGCTCCATAGTCGTCAACATGTTTCTGCCCTGCAATGGCCTGGCAAGCTTTCCAGGGGGTACTCTGCCCTTGCATGGAGTCAGCTGGGTTGAGCACCAGCCTTCCCATGACCCTAATTAGCATTAAGCAGTTCAAAAAATTAATGATTTGATGACATTTTTTAAAAAGTTGTACACATACTATTAAAAAAAAAGAATAATAATATATTTTTTAAAAAGTGTACACGTCTTGTACCTTCTTTGATATAAATTGCACCAGCTATGGTTTGATTTTTTTTCTGGGCTGGAGATTTCCAAGCTGGTAAAGAATATATATTGTTGCTTTTCACTTTCTTCAAACTGGACAGAGGCTCTGTACTGCTGCAGAACAGTGTTTTTTTTCCCCCCTTTAACCTCAATAAAAGATTGTTGATAGTGAAGATAAACAGTAAAAAAAAAAAAAAAAAAAAAAAAACTTTCTGCCACTTTCCTGGAACAGATATATGATGTTGTTCAGACTTTTTTGATGTGGCTATCCAGGGCCTTAATAGCGGCCAGAAAAATACCTCCACACCTTCCCACGCCGCTTCACTTTTACTAAATTTGATCATCACGATGATGCAATAGCAACTTTGATATGCCGTGGATATCTGTAAACTCCTTTTCATTCCTTCGTGGAGCAATAGACTTTTTTTTTTTTTTTTTTTTTTTTTAGTTTGGACGCATGCTTGTTCTTTGTTGGTACTAATAGCACACAGCATGGTGTTCACCTGCCGTACACTTAAGAGCTCAATTACATAAAAAAGGTTAAATCCAGCAGCTGAAAGCAGTCATTGATTTGATTTGTCCCTTTGTGTGAAGTCTTATTCATACTATGTAGATTCTTACCATTGAGTGGTTTCCCCATCATGGCGCTTTTAGCACCTTTTGAGAATTGATCTACTCAAGACCAGGATCAAGGTCACATGTCTCTCTCAAGTTCAATACACCAATTCGGAGTCAGCTGAAATGCGGATGGGGTTTCAGTATTTATTTATTTATGTATTTTGCAATTGGTATTTATAATGAGAACCTAACTCCTAAAAAGGAAAATGAATAAATAAATAAATAAACAAATACAACCCCCCCCCCCCCCATCGCTACCAGCACCACCACCACCACCACCACCTTCGAAGCAGTAGGTCAAGTCCCATGGTCGTAGAATGTGTAGCTCAATCAGTAGCAGATGATGTCACAGAGTGTGGTTATGTGATGTACTGGAGGGGCACCGTGACCAGAAGAAATAAAGGACAGAGGGACATGGTGTCTGGTCCCCAGTAGATCTTTGCTAAGCGGCTGTTACAACCTACACTATCTAGATGTCGTGTGTGTGTGTGTGTGTGTGTGTGTGTTTAGATTATTGTGGGTTGGCGATAAGTAAAAGTTTGGAAACCTCACACAGAGTTTTGCCTGAGTGACCTGAAATCTGAGATATATTTTGCCTCTGTGACCTCGAAAAGTACGTCAAGCTCACCCACACACAAACTCATTGAAGCCCTCATAGTAGTGATCCAGCATACCAGGTTCGACAGGCTGAGCATCAGTGTACGGCAAGCAAATGTCAACTAAAGAGCTCATTCGAGCTATCTTAGCTGACACAGGGCATAGGCTGGGTACACCCTGATCATCTCGCCAGTCCACCGCAGTCCAACACACGCACACAATCATCCACATCTATATCTAAGGGCAATTTGAAACAGCCCTCCAGCCTCATGTGGGTGTATTGCGATTATGGGAGGAACGTGAATGAGCCAGAGTAACCCATGAAAGCAGGAGAAGGCCAAGCAAACATCACACAGAAACAGCCAAATCAGGCGCTCGAGTCCAGGATCTCCTCCCTGTGTGGCGGACGTGCTAACTATTGCGCCACTGCACCACCTACACCTCATTTAACTGATCAAAAAGGTTGTAAATCAGGAATACGGTGGTGAAGTGAGCATGATAGGGCTGGAGTCGGAGTTTTTGATGAGGCAGATCTCCAGGGAAAGGGCTGCTGTGTGTGATGCTACAGGATGTAGTGATATGTGTAACTCTTACATAATTCAGTTTTGAGAAAGACATTCGTTTCACTCGCACAGGTACTCGCAGTAATTACACTATGATATGTTTTCCCAATAGCTTAATTACGAGTAATATCTACAATCTGCTGCATTTCCGTGACTGATCAAAACCTGAAACAGCTTCTTTGTGTTGTTTACCAAAGCCTTTCCTATTTGCTGATTGCATACTTATAGCTACTCACAGAAGTGTTGGCCCTGATTTCAGTCACAGACGTGGAGTATTTGTTGAATGGGCCAATAGCCATGAGAACATTTCCAGAAAAGCCTGCAGGGTGCTGGGTGATCAAAGGCATGGTCATCAGGGGTGCACTGTGAAGTTCATGGCATGACAGAAATGCCTGGGTCTTGACCTCCTGCTTCTCAGTATGCAGTCCGAATGCATTTCATTTTGATCAAAGTGCAGTTTATTCACTGGAAGAGAATGAGGTCTGATTCCTGAGAGTGAGAGAAGACATTGATTTTCTTTGTGTTGATTTGAGACAGGACATGTGATTTGGTAAACAATCCGTCATGGATAATCACTAATCTTACTCACTTCAATCATTTGCTGTAACACGCTATCCTACTTCCTATGGTCACAGGAAGGCTTGTGCTTATCTCAGCCAAAACTGGGCTAAGGTGAGGAAAACCCAGGGCACCTCAACTAGACATTTGCAGAGTCAACACACACACACACACACACACACACACACACACACACACACACACACACAAAAAAAAAAACATTTACACTCGCATTCACACCTGGGGCAATTTGGAACAGCTAGTTAGCCTCATGTGGATGTCTTAGTACTGTGAGAGGAAACCAGAGTACCTGAAGGAAACCCACACGAGCACAACGAGAACATATAAACTATATCGAGAAATACCCCCTGCTAAGCCCAGGAGTCAAACCCAGGCCCATCTTGCAGTAAGACAGTTGTGCGGTCCACTACACTGCAGTGCTGCATTTTAACCAGAAATCTAGGAAAAGAAAATATCAAAAGTTTTCCTACAGTAACATTTCATAAAACCAAGAATACTGATTTTGAGGAGAAAAATTACAATGAGTGTTTTTTTTTTTTCTTTCGTTTTTTTTTTTCCAGTTTAATAGCTCTAATCGAGCTCGAGACACTATTCTTGTCCAAAAACGAGAGCATATATCATGATGCCCTTGACAATTATCCATTATGTGGGATATTACCGGATTATGCATGGTGGAATTCTCATACTCTCATATTTGTAATTTGCGCAGCTCCCGATTAGTGGC
The DNA here is from genome assembly GCA_024760905.1 of Plotosus lineatus. NCBI lineage: Eukaryota > Metazoa > Chordata > Actinopteri > Siluriformes > Plotosidae > Plotosus > Plotosus lineatus. The sequence continues at coordinate 126,437,245 of CM045728.1, read as the reverse complement.
CTTATTTTCTGCAGATCAATCGCAGTGACAGTGTCCCCGCATAGCTGGTTCTTGAAATGAATACGCAGCTCGCTTTCCCATCTGTGTCTCAAAACACAGACTGAAGGGCTTCTAATTTTCGGCCTTAAACAATTGTACCACTGTCAGTAGGATCACTTCTTCAGAGAGATTGAATCAAGCAGCTTCAAAAACTTTAAAGAGGTCTGATAATCATTGTGGTGGCTGCCTCGCTGCAGGTTTTTGTGTATATATTGAGTTAGGAGATGGTTGCCAAATTGGGTACAGAGCTAAAATTAAACAGGATTACAAATGCAATTCAATTAATTTGAAAACACAATGACAAAACAAGGCTGTGAAATCAGACACTGGTAGATTTTAGAAAAGGCCAAGTGACATTTGTCTAATGCGTTTGCTCACACGCACACCTTCAGGCAATTTAGAACAGCCAGACAACCCCATGCACATGGCTTTAGACTGTAGGAGGAAACCAGAGTACCTGGAGGAAACCCATACAAGCACAGAGAGAACATGCAAAGTCCGCAGAGAAATACCCAAGCCCAGGAATCAAACCCAGGGCCTTCTTGTTGTGCAGCAGACATGCTAAGTACTATATATATATATACAGTGTTCACGTTTGCGTGCGTCCTTGCGTCCCTGACGCATGAAAATCCGTAGGGACGCATGGTGTCAAACCAATGTGCGTCCGCCGGACTCATTAATATTTTTCATCAATTTATGTAACATTGTCCCAAAACAGAAATATTTGCCAAAATATCTTGCGAAATCGGTCGATGCTTTGACAATACCGCCATATTTGTTTACCTTTCCGAGTGCGAGTTTTGCCTTCTGCGCTTTCGAGATATCGAATCGGGATCCTCTCGCGAGATTTCGTCTGCTCACGTGATTTCATCTGCTCGCCAGTGTTCATTCATTTCCGCTAGTTCTCGAGTGTTTAACGTGCAACATGCCTCCGAAAAAAGTATTCAAAGTCGACTAAAAGTTTTCTAGCATTTTTAATGAATGAGTGAAAGTTAAAACAGTATTATTTTTTCTGTGATGACTTCAAAGTATTTAAATTTTGTTTTAATGTTTTTTTATATCATAGTCAGTGATAACTTCTAAGTTTTTAATTTTTGTTTTTATCTGTGAACCTAATAAACTTTTCATAAAATGATTGAATGAACTTTGTGTTGGCAATGATCTATTTGAAGTTCTATACATTTTCGGGCGAATCTTTTCCGTTATTTGACAGGACTCATTACTATTGCATTTGGACTCATACTTTCCCAACCTGCGAGTCCCTGGGACTCATAACTTTCTTGAGCAAAAATGAACACTGTATATATATATATATATATATATATATATATATATATATATATATATATACATATATATATATATATATATATATATACAGTGGTACGACGTATACAGTGTAAATGTACACAGTGGCATCCGACGTAAAAACCTATGCCAAATCAAATTTGCGTATCAAATGATTCACTGTGGCGACTCCCGAGAAAAGGGAAAAAGCTGAAAGGAAGAAAGAACAGTGATACCTCGCCTTACATAAGTCTCAACAAACAAAAAAATCCAGGTTACAAAGTGCATTTACCTAAAATTTCTGTCTCTGGATACGAAACAAATTCACGTTATGAAAGTGCCATCTCAAAAATTCAAACAATGCGTGAGTTGGTCTCCCATTGGCTATCTCCCAACATCCCGCCCCGCTGGCCTCACATTGGCTAGGAGGGATGATGCCGCTCCCTCCCATTGGGTTTGTAAGATTATAACTCTGCTAAGAAGACATGGTCAACACACACACACACACACACACACACACACGTGCGCACGTACGTACGTGTATGTGTTTCCCTGTGCGAGTGGAAAGAAGAAGCGGTCTCATTTCATGTGGTTGAGTTATATCACAAAGGAATACGGCCAAACCTGTCGACCATCAGTTCGATATTTAAGCAGAAGGAGGCCTTAAAGGGTACACTTAAGGGGTAGGATTGGGGGCCTTGGAATGAATCATGCGTTTTACAAGTAAAATGTGGTTCAACTTATGAAAAATACAGGTTATGAAACCACTTCTGGAACCGATTAATTTTGTAAGGTGAGGTATCACTCTGTATATACTAGTATATATATATATATATATATATATATATATATATATATATATATATATATATTTGATACAATTCAGCAACAGTGGCACCTTGGTGGTACTGGGACTTTTAACCTGACCTTCGAGATCTTTAATCCAGAGCCTTAACCACATCATCTGTCGTGATTATCTTTGTCAATTGTTGACTGATTCAAGTGCTAGTTTTTTTTTTGTTTTTTTTTTCCAAATGAGTGGATGAATGAGAATAATGACAGTGAAGCTGCCCGTCTGTCAGACAACTGTAGACGAAAACTAGTAATCTTAGTATATAAAGTGTTCCCAAGACTGGACTTTAACCCCAGTAAGACTATTTGGCAAATAATATCTCAATCTCCTTCAGATTGACCATATAATGCCTTTCTGATTCAGTGTAGATGTGTGTGTGTGTGTGTGTGTGTGTGTGTGTGTGTGTGTGTGTGTGTGTGTGTGTGTGTGTGTGTGTGTCCATGCAGAGTTCTCTTCAACACTTCTCTTCGTAGCTCATTTTCACTTGCTGTCTTCCTTTTTCTTTGCATAGTATACCATCTGTCTAGTTTTCTTCTTCTCCTTCTTCTTCTTCATCACACGCAGCTTCTCTTCGTGCTGGCTGCATTGAGTATCATTAGACCCTCGCCTATTGTGGGAAGACAGGGATGCTGACATTCAGAAGAGTCGTGCCTATTGCAGCGCTCGACCAAAGTGTAAAGTTGTGGTCAGAAATGTCAGCTGAATCATGCTCAGACTGTAATCTGAACTGGTAGGCTCTCTCTCTCTCTCTCTCTCTCTCTCTCTCTCTCTCTCTCTCTCTCTCTCTCTCTCTCTCTCTCTCTCTCTTTATAGAAAGTGAATAGAAGCTGCAAGGCTGAGGCAACATTCATCTCTGAGATTTCTCGGCAAGATCACATGGATGGATTTCAAAATCAGGACTTCACTCGGGATCTTTCTATTCTGAAGATATGGCTGAAAGAGATAACTGTCTGAGGGTAGCCAATGTTTCCAAGGCTCATTGTTCTCCTAATATGGCCACCGATGGTTCTATTGTTCCTTGATTTTTTTTCTTTTTTTCAGCTATTTAACAATGTAACATAGGCCTTGAAATTAGACCATCTCTGATCTACTTAAGGGGTTACATTAGAGGTGCAGTAGGAAAGTGGCTGAGGTGAATTGATTTTGTGTGTGTGTGTGTGTGTGTGATTTTTTTTTTTTTTTTTTTTTTTTGGGGGGTTTGTCATTCCACAAACAAGTGGATATTTTGCAACTTAAATACATGCAACCATGAACAAATGAAGGGAACACCTGTTATAAGTGGTCTCTTGTTTTTTTCATGGCTCTGTATCATGCAGAAGTCTTGAGAAAGTTGTGAGACAACTTGCATCTGATTTGCAAATATTCTGAGAATATGCACACTTTGAGGAAATTGGAAATTGTTGACGAACCTAATGTGCATGCATTTGGAGTGCGGGAGAAAAGTGGAAGATGAAAATTCTGCAGAAAAAAAAAATCCTCACTGAGCCCAGAACCAGAACATTTTTTACAGTGCATGATAAATATCTTAGCATAATCTAAAATTGCTAGTTCACAGAATAATATAGTAGATTAGTGGTTTGCATGTCTGCCTCACAGCAAGAAGGCTCTTGGTTTGAGTCCCGGACATTGCATTTTTTTAGGGAGTTTACACATACAGGGATCCCTCACTTCCTAAAATTGGTAAATTGGGACTAAGTTCCCCCCATGACCACTGAATTCTGCAAAGTAGGCTCAACACCACCCCTATCCCTGACTGACATATGTGTACATGTATATATGTATATAATATCAATAAATACATATTCAATGCTATAAATGCTTATAATAACAATTAAACATTCACAAATAATGCATAAGATGTAAATAAAATATAAATACACACACATACAGATGTGCACATCATGCATGCACACAGATGTGCATCTCACAAAAATATAAGTAGCTTTTATAGAGGGTTTTGGGTTGTTGTTTTTTTTTTGTTTGTTTTTTTTTTTTTTTGCATAATTGGCCTAGTTTTGCAGCATTTTCTTTAATTTTTCCCCATATTCTTCCTTAATTTCCATTTTTTTTTTAATTCAATGAATATTAAACAAAAAAACAAAACAAACAAAAAACCCCACGATGCACTGAAGCCGCATGAATTGAAGCGCAACGTAGAGAGGGATTCCTGTACTTCCCTTACCTGTCTCGGCTTTCTCCGAGTGATTTGGCTTCCTCCCACAGATCAAAGACATGCATATCAGGATAATTTATTGTTCACAAGTTAACCCTAGATGCAAGTGTGAATGGTTGTGGGTGATTGACCTGCAATGGTCCGGCCAATTATTTATTTATTTTTTGATGTCAAATAAATAATGCATGATTTCTATTATTTTTAAATTTGACTTGTTTTTGCCGATCAGTACATTTCATGCAATGTAGATCCCTCAAACAAATGTTTTAGACATATCCTTTCAGAAACAGCAGTGTCGGGTGAAGCTTTAAATAAATTGTGAGCACTGACTTCATTTTTTTCACTCTATTCTCGCAGCTTGTTTGAGTCCAAAGAGTTTGTAGGCAATAACAGCATGAGGTGCTGATAGTAAAATAGCTGGTGAATCTTTGTGTAGTTTTGATAAGCCGTCCTAATCCTCTCCAGCAGTTTTGGGGCTGTGTGCCGCTTCAGGTACCCATGAAGGAGCCAGATTAGGATTGAAAGAGATGATAACAAAAAGCTTGCACCATCTGTATTAGTGACCACAGGCAAAGTTCAGAGCATGTCATGCACTTTCATTTTGAGACTAGGCTATTTCTAACCTTTTGCCGCAGCATTTCCCGGTCCATAATTCATATCTTAGCCCTCGGAGGGGAGGTTCTGCAAACATGAAATGACCTTTCTCACTATCAAAAATCTGCAACTATGTTTTGTCAAGGACTTTGGTATTGAGAAGATTTATAGCAGCAGTGTTCCTTTTAATTTTTTGAGAATTTTAAAGGTGCCCTAATTGATTTGTTTTTCATTTTTTACAATCAAATTGATTTTAAATCTCATGGTGTCAACAAATCTCAAAAAAGTTAGGACAGGTAGCAATAAGAGGCTGGACAAGTCAATTGCACTTATAACAAACAGCTGGAAGACCAATTACCACTAATGAGGTCCAATGGCAACATGACTGAATATTAAAAGAGCTTCTCAGTGTGGCAGTGTCGCTCAGAAGTGAAGATGGGTAGAGGATTACCAATTCCTCCAATGTTGAGCAGAAAGATAGTGGAGCAATATCAGAAAAGTGTTTCCGAGAGAAACATTGCAAAGAGTTTGAAGTTATCATCATCTACAGTGCATAACATCATCCAAAGATTCAGAGAATCTGGAACAATCTCTGTGCGTAAGGGTCAAGGTTGAAAAACTGGACCGGACTGGACGCCCGTGATCTTCGGGCCCTTAAAGGGCACTGCATCACACACAGGAATGCTACTGTAAGACAAATCACAGAATGGGCTCAGCAATACTTCCAGAAACCATTGTCGGTGATCACAATCCACCGTGCCATCCACCGTTTCCAGCTGAAAATCTACAGTACAAAGAAGAAGCCATTTCTAAACAGGACCCAGAAGTGCAGGTGTTTTCTCTGGATTCTTCTAGAAAATGCAGTGTAGCAAAGTGGAAAACTGTTCTGTGTCCAGAAGAATCACGATTCAAAGTTCTTCATGGAAAATTAGGACAATATGTCATCCGGACTAAAGAGCACACGGACGATCCAAGTTGTTATCAGCGCTCAGTTCAGAAACCTGCATCTGTGATGGTATGGGGTTCCATGAGTGCGTGTTGTATGGGCAGCTTGCACATCTGGAAAGGCTCTGTCAAAGTAGAAATGCATGTTCAGGTTCTATAACAATATTTGCTCCCATCCAGACGGCGTCTCTTTCAGAGAAGACCTTGCATTTTTCAACATGATAATGCCAGACCACATGCAGCATTAATTACAACATCATGGCTGCGTAGGAAAAGGATCCAGGTATTGAAATGGCCAGCCTGCAGTCCAGATCTTTCACCTATAGAGGACATTTGGTGCATCATAAAGAGGAAGGTGCGACAAAGAAGGCCTGAGACAGTTGAACAGTTCAAGGCCTGTAGAAAGGGACAGCATTCCTATTTCTAAACTTGAGCAACTTGTCTCCTCAGTCCCCAGATGTTAGCAGACTGTTATAAGAAGAAAAGGGGATGCCTCACAGTGGTGAAAATGGCCTTGTCCCAACTTTATTTGAGATTTGTGACATCAAACACCTTTTTTTTTCCCCTTGAAATGATACATTTCTCAGTTTAAACTTTTGACCCTGTCATCTATGTTCTATTCAAAATAAAATATTGAAATTTGGTACTTCCATATCATTGCATTCAGTTTTTATTCACAATTTGTATAGTCTCCCAACTTTTTTGGAATCCAATTTGTAGTTATACAGATGGAATGCAGAACATGTTACAAATATTTATTAAAACCACATCCTCAACCAAAGTGTATTTTGTAACTGAGAAAGTCCCTTAATATACTTGACCTAGTGTTTTGAGTTCACCTGTCAGTCATTTTATTGAACTGTCATCAACAGTGCTTTATTCCACCCTGATTAGACTTTTTCAAAAATAAATAATATGATTAAAACCAGTGAGCGCTAAGCATCATTGGGGGGAGGGAGAAAAAAAACAAACTGCTTCAGAACACATTAACAAGTTAACTTTGTGTGCGTCAGGAAAATTGGAGGATATAAATCAGAATGACAAATCCAAAATGCAGTTCAATTTTAAAAATGTTGGACAGGCTCAGGTCAATCATTCAGGCAAAGAACACGGCAGAAACAAAGTAAACGTGACAGGCAGAGATCATAGCATAAATATCATATCACAGTCAAGAAAGGTTGTTGACAACAAGAATACAAACTAGTTCACACACACCCCATATCAGAACACTATCAGAACAATCAATCCCGAGTAGACTGGCAATGAGTAACAACTGCATGAATTGCACTTCATGTTCAACATAACCCACATCGTGAGTGAAGACATTTGCCTCAGATGTGTGACATTGCCCCTGTTCACTCTGAGACCTTTGGTCCTACTCCACCAACCCAGAGGTTAGCCAGCCACACCACACTGCTGAACAAGATGAGCGGAGGCTTCCTTTTCATCTATCTTAAGATGAGATATCACCACAGCAGTTTCTCCTAAACAGGTATATGAACACTATTTGTATAAACTCAGCAATTCTTTCTATGGTCTACTTTATATTACAAACCAAGAATAGCCTTTTCTTCATTTAGAGAGCCAGATTAATTGCCTAACCGTGCCTAATGCACCTTTAATGCAGATAGATTTTCATGTACTGCAGGGTAACTGTATATCATGGTAAATAAATCTTACCTAAAATTTTCAGACTAGCTTGTAAACAAAACAAAGTCAGCGCTAGTATTATGCTCAGAGGAAAAGAGCTATTCACTCCATTTTGTCCACATTCACAGACACCCTTGGATTGGGTGGTGATTGCTGTGAGTGGCAGGGGAGCTAATGCCATCCCTCCCTTCCGTGAGAGCTCAGCCAATTAGGTCTCATTGACTCTTGGATGCTAATGCCTGTGACATCAACTTGTGTTTGAATTTGCTATCTCCGGGATGATAGTCACAAATCTTGTTGATGCACCACATGGGAGCTTATATTACTCACTCCTATGTGCCAGCATAGTGGTTAACCCATCCATCTGACAGCAAGAAGGGCATAGGTTTGATTCCTGGGCTCAAGCTTCTCTGTGAGTAGTGTTTGTTGAGACAGGTTCCAGACTTACATGAGTCATGAGCCTATATGAGCATATATATATATATACACATATATACACACACACACACACACACACACACACACACACTAAACACTGGCCTTTCTATGCTCAGTGTACTTAAATATTATGACTAATATCCTTGAAGAAAAGTTCAGTAATTGGTTCTTCTTCATCATCATTCATTTTCTGTATAACTGCTTAAACCTAATTAGGGTCACGGGGAGGCTGGCGCCCATCCCAGCCGACTCCAGGCGAGGGCAGAGTACACCCTGGAAAGCTCTGATGGCTTTGCAGCTACTCTTGATGAAAGTCAGCAATGGTTCTTTTACATCAAGCTCACACCATAGACAGTGAGACACATGGCCTGCCTTCGATAACCCAGGTAGCTGCACTAGGGGGACAGTGACAACCTTGTGCAGCGTGGGACTTGAACCCCCAGCCTAAGGATCAGCGATCCAACGCCCTATACCACTAGGCCACCACTGCCCCTACTGGTTTAATTGGTATTTAATGATTATTTTGGTAAGCTTAACATGAAGCATGCATCCAAATCAGCACGGAGAAGGTTTCATGGCAAAGAATTAATGTTTAAGTTATGAATCCGGCACATCAATAAATCCACTGAACTTAATTTAAAAAAAAAAAAAGGTAAGCTAGATCCAATTGTTTTCAATTACCCCCCCCCCCCTCCCCCTCCATTCCACACGTCTGGACACACACCTTTTTACACAAAACATGAAATTGTTTCACATTAATATTATCTCCAGGGGAGGATTTACTTGCTGTATGCTGTCAGCGCATTAAATAAATAAATAAACAAAACAGTATGCTTTTAAAACTTTTCTTCTCATTTTCACATAGAATTGCACAGTTAACCACGTTTTCCTGCACAATGGAAACTGTGATTATTGAAGAAGTATTAAACATGAGCATCCCACAAGAGAATTTCTGCACAATAAACCTTTGACAATAAATTAAATAAATAAGAACCAAGGAAAACGATGTCCCTTCTCAGACCATAACTGCAGCATTTCCACCAAATTACTTTTGTGTCACATTGATCTTCAAAACTGTAAGTTTACACCTTTATATTTTTCAAGAAAATTAATGATCAACAAATTGTATTCTGAGGAGGCACGGTGACGTAGCTATTAGCACATCTACCTCACAGCTAGCAGTCCTGGACTCGGCTCCCAGGCTCAGGCATGTGTGGAGTTTGCATGTGAGTGTGGGTGGGAATAACTGCAAGGATGGAGTACACCCTAAACAACTCACCCGGCCATCATAAGGTCAACACTGCAATTATTCCCACTCACACTCACACCTCGGGGAATAAGTGTGTGTGTTGACCTTGCAATGACCTGTTGAGCTGTTCAGGGTTTACCCCATCCTTGCCCAGAGTTGTCTAAGATAGACACCAGCTTACCCACGATTCATTAATCAATTCATTTTCTAAGCCTGATTAGGGTCACAAGGAGGCAGGTCCCCATCTTGCCCTGAGCTCGGGAATCCAATCCAAGATTTCCTCGAAATTAAGTGGCTTACAAAATTAACGAGTATATCCAGTACTAGGCCAAAAAACATTTCAAATGATCTAGAAATATAGATTGAAAATAACCAAGCTCTATGTTTATTCATTCTTTTATTTTCTGAAGGACTTAATATGAATTAGGGTCACAGAACGGCTGATGAAGTTCGGGTACACCCTTAACAGCTTGTCAGTATCTGTCAAGGCAGGGCCAACACACATCGCGATTCACACTCACGCCAAGGGAAAATTTGAAACAACCAATTAGCTTAATGTACAAGTCTTTGGACTGTAGAAGGAAATCAGAGGAAATCCATGCAAGCATGTGAAGATCATGTGAACTCCACACAGAAATGCCCTCATTGGACATGAGTCTGAGACTTAAAACCACAACCATCTTGCTGTGAGGCATACATGTTACCCACTATGCCAATGTGCAAAAAAAGAAAAAAAGAACTCACTATACACTTAATAAGAATATATGTAGACAGCAGTCTACATGTATATATATATATATATATATGTAGGGGGTGGGGGGTGGGGGGCATCCATTGAGAGTGGGGCTTGAACCTCCAACCGTAGGAACAGAGATACAGGCCACCACTGTCCATCTTACATCAGTGAAGGTTTCCATTATGAATATTTGATCAGAAGTCATTTGCACTCAAAAATCAAGCTTGCTTCTGTAAAACGAAAATGTGGAACAACTAAACTCTGCCATGAGATGCAGATGCATGATGGGTAAGGAAGCATGATTGGATAACACCGGTCTTTTTTGTCGGCACTTTGTCGAGTGCAGACAGCCGACAAACATGTTTACAAATACAACGCAGCAGGCGCGCTTATTTCTTTTAAGATATGAAAAATTATCCGTCCAACAAAGTTATTAATACTTGACCTTTAAAATGTTTTATACTTGAGTGGGTTTAAAATGAGCACTGCTGCACCAGCACGCTCAGCTTGCCACAGGGTACCAAAGTAATGCTGATTCTTTGAAAGTAATATTGAAAGTAATATTGTGGGTAAGCCTTTCTTTTTTTTTTTTTAACTTCCCCACTTAGTCCAACTGATTCTGCATTCTTACATACCATAATAATCAGAACGTCCTTGCACTTATGGGCCCCTGAGCCAGCTTTTACTACATAACAACTTTGGGAAAGAAGGTGCAAATTAATCCATGTGCCAAAGCAAAATAGGCAGATCTTTTTTTTTTCTTTTTTTTTTTTTGCAGCAGTGATGTAAACACTTCAACTCATTCCTGTAAAACTGGGATACACAATGGCAGGTCCATTCAACCTTCTGTTTATGTGCTGGATGGAGGATTGAAGGCAAGCTGAGAGAGATTAATTCTCTTGACATGGAAGTCATCAGAGAATATAATTGGATGTCTTGCTGTAAGTCTCATATACAGGTTTACAGCACTCTCAGCAGCCTACATTACAAGCTATTGAATGTCTGCAAATCCTACATGGGAAGAGGGAGAGAGAGAAAAAGAGAGAGAGAGAGAGAGAGAGAGAGAGAGAGAGAGAGAGTAGCCTTGCATAGGATTTGAGTTGTGGCTCTATACTGGAAATTGAAATACTAGGTTGGAGATAAAGCTGGCCTGCATCCACTACCACTAACATGATATAGTATTGGTACGTACTTTGTGGTGGCAGAGTGGCTTGCACATTTCCCTCATAGTAATAAGGTTCTGCGCTAGAGTCCCAGGCTTTGCGAGGGCATTTCTTAATGGGCTTTGCTGGTGTGGGGTTCCTCCAGATACTCTGCTCTGGTTTCCTGCCACAGTTTAAGAGCATGCACAGACATGGGCTTTATTTCATTTCATTTCATTTCATTTTCTGTAACCACTTAATCCTAATTAGGGTCGCGGGGAGGCTGGCACCCATCCCAGCCGACTCCAGGCGAGGGCAGAGTACATCCTGGACAGCTCGCCAGGCCATCGCAGGGCAGAAACATGCTGACGACTTTGCAGCTACTCTTGACGAAAGTCAGCAATGGTTCTTTTATAGCCTCACACCATAGACAGTGATAACCCAGTTCGCTGCACTGGAGGGGACAGTGACAACCTTGTGAAGAGTGGGACTCGAACCCCCAGCCTAAGGATCAGCGACCCAGTGCCCTATACCACTAAACCACCACTGCTCCCTGCGAACATAGGCTAACTAAGATCATGTTGCCCCAGTGAGTTGTCCAGGTTGTACCCCAGCTTCACCCAATGTAGACTGAGCTAGGCTCTGAAATATTCTCGATCCTAGGTTTGTCAAATGAACGAGTGATGAGTAAAGGTTATGGGTTATATAAGCTATAAACAATTGAGGCTCTCTCTCTCTCTCTCTCTCTCTCTCTCTCTCTCTCTCTCTATATATATATATATATATATATATATATATATATATATATATATATATATATATATATATATTGTGGTGTAAATATTAATATACTGTATTCAAATGCCAGGCTCAAGTGTTTCTGTGTGGAGTTTGCATGCTCTTCCCTTGCTTGTGTGTGTTTCCTCTGGGTACAGTACTGTACTTCTGTTTTGTACTGCAGTCTTCAGACATGCAAATTAGACTAATTGATGTTTCAAATTGCCTTTTTGGGGTGAACAGGAATGAATGCATTTTGGCCCTGTGATGGTCTGCAAGGATTTTGTGGTGTAACTGCGTTTTTGCAGTGTTGGGTAAGTTAGGCTCCATCCTCCCTGCTCTTTAAACTTCTGATTGGATACTAAACTGTACTTCACTACTCTATATTTATACATGTATAATGACAATAAAGTTGAATCCACTCTAATAAAATATAATGTAATTATGCTCACATTTTCCATAAAATGAAATTACTCAACATTACAAAGAATCATGATTTGATTTATCGAAGGAGGCGCTAATATATCAAATGTATCACACTTTAATAACACCACCATTGTATATGAAAGGATAAATCTATAAATAATCAGTTCTGTACAAAAAAAGAAATATAAAAATAATCAACAGTCGAATGTGAGGGTATCTTCTCACTTCTCCTTCATTCATTGTTGTGCAAAAACTGACACTCCTCTCTGTATTCTTTTATTTTTTATTTATTTATTTATTTTTTCAGAACTGGGTTTGCAGTGATGCATTGTCAGTTTGAGTGTGATAACAGCGAAGGTTGAGCGGCGGATTTGCGATGCCCTTCACTTTACTAGTGCAGCTTGAGATCCACTAGGCTTGAATGCTTCCTGAATGCTCTGAATCATACAAAAATATAGCAACACAAATAACAACAACGTGGGACTTGCTGGATAAAAGCCTAGCACCATCGTTAAACTGTATTGATCTGAGTGCGTAGGATGGCAGGCTGTCCAGTTAAGAGCTTTGATGAGCAAGAGTTCCAGTCTCACTGTTATGTGTACTTAATAGGCGAACAGGCTTCCTCAGACGTGGATGATAAATAGAGAGGAAGTGGATGTTTGTTTCCATGCAGAGAGACTTTCACCCATCATCTGTTGTGGATAGCATATCTGCCTCAAGTTAAAAAGGTCCTGGGATTGAGGCCTGGCACCCCACCATTTTTTCCCCAGTATTGACTGACACAGGCGTATAAAGTGGGTGAATCTTGACTCTTTTAAAACTATTTTTTAAAAGTGTTTCAACCTGGGAAGTTTTGAGATTTGATTTACATAATTTTGCAAGATGGATTAGAATTTATCCATTCGACCATTCATCATGTTTACAGCTTATCCATCAGGGTCACAGGGAAGACTGGAGCTAATCCCAGCTGACTTCACTGAATAGGCTACCAGTCATTTTCCAGTATAATACAGACCAAGACTAATTACTTAAAAAGGCTGAAGTTTAAAAATTCAAAATGATACCAGAGATAATAAATCTGAAACTCTCAAGGTTCTGGCAATTAACAAGAGAGAGAGAGAGAGAGAGAGAGAGAGAGAGAGAGAGAGAGAGAGAGAGAGAGAGAGAGAGAAAGAGAGAGAGAGAGAGTAGCAAACAATATACATAGACATTGACAACCCGTGCAACAAACTGCCTTGCATTTGCCACTGAGTCCTGATATACAAACCAGATTCCAAAAGAGTTGGGACACTAAACAAATTGTGAATAAAAACTGAATGCAATGATGTGGAAGTGCTAAATTTCAACATTTTATTCCGAATAGAACATAGATTACAGGGTCAAAAGTTTAAACTGAGAAAATGTATCATTTAAGGGAGAAATGTGTTGATTTTAAATTTCATGGTGTCAACAAATCTAAAATGTAAAAAAAAAAGTTGGGACAAGGCCATTTTCACCACTGTGAGGCATCCCCGCTTCAGAAGCCTGCATCTGTGATGGTATGTGGCTGCATGAGTGCATGTGGCATGGGCAGCTTGCACATCTGGAAAGGCACCATCAATGCAGAAAGTTATATTCAGGTTCTAGAACAACATGTGCTCCCATCCAAACGTTGTCTCTTTTAGAGACCTTGCATTTTTCAACATAAAAATGCCAGACAAATGCAACATGAATTACAACATCATGGCTGCGTAGAAAAAGGATCTGGGTATTGAAATGGCCAGCCCGCAGTCCAGTTCTTTCACCTATAGAGAACATTTAGCGGATCATATAGAGGAAGGCGCAACAAAGAAGGCCCGAGACAGTTGAACAGTTCAAGGCTTGTATTAGACAAGAATGGGACAGCATTCCTATTTCTAAACTCGAGAAACTTGTCTCCTCAATGTTTGCAGACTGTTGTCAGAAGAAGAGCGGATGCCTCACAGTGGTGAAAATGGCCTTGTCCCAACTTTTTTGAAATTTCTTGACACCATGAAATTAAAAATCAACATATTTTCCCCTTAAAATTATACATTTTCTCAGTTTAAACCTTTGAGCCTGTCATCTATGTTCTATTCAGAATAAAATATTGAAATTTGGCACTTCCACATCATTGCATTCAGTTTTTATCCACAATTTGTATAGTGTCCCAACTTTTTTTTGGAATCTGGTTTGTACTTGATGGCAATGCAGGTGACAAGGAACAAGTGGATTTACTAATTAGGGAAAGTGGATGATGGGAGTGCATTGGAGTCCATTGCCCTCAGTGACATTGTGGTGCATAGAGAGCAGTTGGGGGCTGAGTGCTACTTCTGCTGTGAAGGCAGGGGGACGGAAAGCTGGTTCTCACCCCTTACAATTGTTCCTTTGTCTTGGGAAACAAGTATTTTTTAGATTTAAAACCTACTTCTCAAACCATTAGGCCCAGGGTTTACTCAAAAGTGGAGTTTTTGGTGATGGAAAAACACCAGTTTATTTAAAGATCCAATCCATTTATATCCGATGACTCTAAATACTCACAATAGACTCATTCAATGCAAAGCATAGCTGAGAGCTTACCCTTTTATCCTGCCATCACATGCCCAATTTTTCCATTTATCCAGTTGTTGATCCTGTATTTTTTCACCCCGGTTATTTATTCAAGTTGTGTTACGTTGAAAGTTGTCTAGTTTGTTGAATACCCAACTCTGTGCTAGTTTCTCTTGACAAATTAACATGGTTTGTTTGCCTTTTAAAAATTAAAGCATTGTCTCCAACTGCAGCTCTCTCTCTGCTGTCTGACTTCTAATTGTTCACAGGAGCACTTATACTAGAAATACTGAAAAATAATAATAATAAAAAAATAATAAAAGAAATCCATAGTTAGGTTAAATTCACCTATTCGGAAAATCTCAAAGGTATATATTTTCTTTTCCGTTCAGCTGTTCCATTCAGAGGTCGCCACAGCAAATCATCTGCTTCCACCTCACCCTATCCTCTACATCTTCTTCTTTTACGTCAACTTCCTTCGTGTCCTCCTTCACCACATCCATGAATCTCGTCTTTGGTCTTCCTCTAGGTCTTCTGCCAGGTAGTTCCAATCTCAGCATCCTACTACCAATATACTCACTATCCCTCCTCTGTACATGCCCAAACCATCTCAATCTAGCCTCTCTGACTTTGTCTCCAAAACCTCTTACATGTGCTGTCCTTCTGATATACTCATTCCTGATCATATCCATCCTCGTTACTCCCAAACAGAACCTCAATATTTTCATCTATGTTACCTCCAGCTCTGCCTCCTGTTTTTTCCTCAGCACCACTGTTTCCAAACCATACAATATTGTTGGCTTCATCACCATCTTGCACACTTTTCCTTTCATTCTTGCTGATACCTTCCTATCACACTTCACACCGGACATTTTTCTCAAACCATTCTGACCTGCCTACACACGCTTCTTCACCACTTTTCCACACTCTCCATTGCTGTGGATTGCTGAGCCTAAATACATAAAATCCTCCACCTTCTTTATCTGTTAATTTTAACCTTCCCATTCCTCTTGGGTCCTTGTCGTTCACACACATGTATTCTGTCTTACTGAGGCAAACCTTAATTCCTCTCCTTTCCAGGGCATACCTCCACCTCTCTAGATTTTCCAGCACTTGTTCTCTCTCACTTCAGATTACAATGTCATCTGCAAACATCATAGTCCATGGACATTCTTGTAAAACCGTGTCTGTCAGCCTGCCCATCACCATAGCAAACAAGAAGGGGCTCAGAGATGACCCTTGATGCAGTCTCACCTCCACCTTGAATTATTCTATCACGCCGACAACACATATCACCACTGTCTTACATCTCTCATACATGTCCTGTACAACTCTAACATACTTCTCTGACACTCCAGACTTCCTTATGCAATACCACAGTTCCTCTCTCGACACCCTATCATACACTTTCTCCAGATCCACAAAGCACAATGCAGCTCCCTCTGATTTTGTCTGTGTCTATTTACAGCCTCAAAGCAAACACTGCATCTGTGGTGCTCTTTCTTGGTATGAAACTAAACTGTTGTTCACAAATGCTGACCTCTGCCCTTAGTCTAGCTTCCAGTATTCTTTCCCATAACTTCATCGTATGGCTCATCAACTTTATCCATCTGTAGTTGCCAGGACTCTGCACATCTCCCTTGTTCTTAAAAATGGCCACAAGCACACTTCTCCTCCGTTCCTCCGTCATCCCCTTACTGTTCAACTGTTTGTTGAATATTCTTGTCAGAAAATATACTGCTACATCTCCTAGACACTTCTATACCGCCATCAATATGTCATCAGGACCAACTGCCTTTCCACTCTTCATCCTCTTCAATGCCCTCTTCACTTCACCCTTACTAATCTTTGCTACTTCATGGTCCTCAACAGTCACCTCCTCTACTCTTTTTTCTCTCTCATGTTCCTCATTCATCAGCTCTTCAAAGTACTCTTTCCATCTTCCCAGCACACTTCTGTCATCAGTCAATACATGTCCCTTCTTCTTCTTCTTCTTTCTTCTTTTCCTTTCAGCTTTTCCCTTCAGGGGTCACCACAGTGAATCATCTGTCTCCATCTCACATTATCCTCTGCATGTTCTACTCTTACTTCAACTACCTTCATGTCCTCCTTCACCACATCCATAAATCTTCTCTTTGATCTTTCTCTAAGCCTTCTGCCTGGTAGTTCCAACCTCAGCATCCTACTACCAATATACTCACTATCCCTCCTCTGTACATGCCCAAACCATCTCAATCTAGCCTCTCTGACTTTGTCTCCAAAACCTCTTACATGTGCTGTCCCTCTGCTGTACTCATTCATCAATGCATTTCCCTCGCTCTTCTTAATCACTCTAACTTGCTGCACATCCTCCCCATTTCCATTTCTCTGCTGTGCCAACCTGTATAAATCATGTTCTCTTCCTTACCATCCAATCTTGCATACAAGTCATCATATGCTCTCTGTTTGGCCTTTGACACCACTACCTTTGCCGTACGCTGCATCTCCCGGTACTCCTGTTTACTCTCTTCAGTCCTCTCAATGTCCCACTTCATCTTAGCTAACCCCTTCTTTTGTACACTCTCCTGTACTTCCTCATTCCACCACCATGTATTTTTATCTACTGTCCTTCTAGAGGACACACCAAGTACTCTCTTACTTGTCTCACTGATCACATTAGCTGCAATTGTCCAGTCATCTGGAAGCACTTCTTAACCACCCAAAGCATGTTTTAACTCCTCCTTGAAGACACCACGGTACTCTTCCTTTTTCAACTTCCACCACTTTGTCGCCTGCTCTGCCTTTGCTTTCTTCACCTTCCTCACCATCAGCGTCATCCTGCACACCACTATCCTATGCTGTTTGGCAACACTCTCACCCGCTACTACTTTGCAGTCACTGACTTCCTTCAAATTACATTGCCTACACAAGATGTAGTCCACCTGTGAGAGTGTGAATGGTGTGTTGTTCTGCAATGTTTTGGTGAGCTGTTCAGGGTGTACCATTCCTTCAAGTGGAGTCGGCTGAGATATCCACCAGCCTTCCAGTGACTAAATTTGGATGCAATTCAGGCGACTTTGGGGACTCATCTGGAATGTGCATATCTGAGACACTTCAGCTCTTACTTGTTTCTTTTTTTTTTTTTTTTTTTTTTTTGTAGAATTATCCAAGCTACTGTTTTAGGAAAAGTGCAAACAAACAGAGTTTTCACACCTACCTGCCAGCTTTGATGGAATATCAACAGTGGTGCCCTGCAGAAAACTCTAATACAGGTACCTCTGAGAAGAACCTGGTAGCAGTAATAAATAATGATTCTCACATCTGTGAGTCAGTGCTTGGAGCAAAAGCTCTGATCGAAAGCAACGGACAGACTCAGTAATGTTTTTCCAATGCTCTCGGACCAGGGGAGTGAGGTAATATGTGTCGATGCGACATACCTGTAATCTCACTTTGGTTCAGTGAACACTAAGGAACAGTAAAGCGAGGGTGTGTGGGCATGCATCTCCGTATCCACTCATTGCACTCTCAGACAAATAGTTACTTAGACTTTTATTTAGTTTTAGTCTAATGTAGTTTTTAATTCTCCTTTACATTTATTATGTACATATAATTTATTTCATTTTCTGAACCGCTTAATCCAAATTAGGGTCACGGGAAGGCTGGTGCCCATCCCAGCTGACTCAGGGTGAGAGCAGAGCACACCCTAGGTGGCTCGGGCAGAAACACACTGGCGGCTATGGAGCTACTCTTGACAAAAGTCAAAAATAGTTCTTTTACATGAACCTCACACCATAGACAGTGAGAGACAAGGACGGATTTGATAACCCAGTTACAGTTGAGGGGACAGAGATAATCCATTGAGCGTGGGGCTTGAACCCCTAACCTCGTGATCAGTGATCCAGCACCTTTACCACCAGGCCACCACTGCCCATATATGTAAATATGTTGTTTGTTATTTTTTCCCTACATGCTTTTACTTTTCTATGCAAATTTATGCCAGAGATACATTCATATTTGTCAGAGGTACTAAAACTACTAACAAGAAAATCCTAGCAGAGAGAGAGAGAGAGACAGAGAGAGAGAGAGAGAGAGAGAGAGAGAGAGAGAGAGAGTACAGGAACCCTGTAAAGGTGACTGAACCCCCCCCCCCCCTCCCCCGCAACCGTTGATTTCCAGGAAGTAGGCCCGGCCCCCATAACTAACTTTTATGTACATGTATACGTGTATAATATCGATAAATACATATTCAAAATTATAAATGCTTTTAATAACAGTTAAACATTAAAAATAATGTGTAAGATGTAAATAAAATATAAATACACACACATACAGACACACAGATGCCCGCGCGCAATCACTCAGATGTGCACCTCACATTAAAATGTAAGTAGTTTTTTTTTTTGCATAATTGGGCTTGTTTTGCAGCATATTCCTGAACTTTCCCGTTTTCCTTAATTTCCTTTTTTTTTTTTTTTTTTTTTTTTTTTGATGAATATTTTTGAAAAACCCACGGTGCACTGAAGCCGCAGAAACTGAACTACTAAGTAGCGAGGGATCACTTTATATCTATGTGGATTAGTTATTCATTTGCTTGTTTGTTTCTTTGTTTACATATAACAAGCAACAGAAAGGTGCTAACAGTCAGGTGAATTCATTATTCTTATTTATTTATTTATATTAAATTCAACCAATGATAGCACAGACCCACCCACTTGACCAAGTCTTGTAAATATACAGCCTGGAGCATATTTACATTGACATGCTTAAGACATTTTCTTTCAGAAGTTCGCATTGTCCCCTTTGCTTAGAAGCTGCCCAGTCCTCTTCTTGAGGTGCACTGTGGTGATGGTGGTGGTGGTGGGGGTGACCAGACAAAACTATCAATGATTCATCTGTCTCGAGCACATTACAGGGATCCCTCGCTACTTTGCGCTTCAATTCATACAGCTTTTGAGCATTGCGTTTTTTTCTTTTCTTTTCTTTTTTTCAAATTCATAAAATTAAAAAATAAGGAAATTAAGAAAGAATATGGGAAAACGTTCATGAAAATGCACAAAAACAAGGACAATTATGCAAAAAAAACCCAAAACAAAACAAAAACAACCCCTACCAACCCAACACAACAAACAACTCAAAACCTCCCATCAAAACTAGTTACATTGTTGTGAGGTCCACATCTGAGTGTGTGCACGTGCATCTGTATGTGTGGGTATTTATATTTTATTTACATCTTATGCATTATTTTGAATGTTTAATTGTTATTATAAGAATTTATAGCATTACATATGTATTTATTATATTATATACACATATACATGTACATATATGTCAGTTGGGGGGGGGGGGGTGACTCATATGTTGAGTCACCCCCCCCCCCCAATGCATTCTATGTATATCAAATTTCTATGCACTTTCACAATACCCATTGCACGTTCATTTCATATCATGTGAACTTTTGGGGTCCGTGGAGACTCCTTCCACATCAAACGGTTATATCTCAGGCTGATTTGTTGAGACGGCCGGTCTTTCACAAACCTCTGCTGCTTATAGATGATTTTCCTTGTAGTGGAATTAATCTTTTCAAAGGCAAATCTTTGAACATCTTTTCAGAGGCAGTGACAAATTTGGTTTTAAGCCCCAGAGAGCACTTTATATGTTGGCATGATGATTCCCGATGAGACCTGATTTATTCATGATCAGAACTGTGTTGGACTGTGTTGGTTCTGAAACCGAATTACCTTTCTGGTCAAAAAGCAAATAAAAAAGTTATCTGAACTGAACTCAACACTACACTCTAGATGTCAACTTTAAATGAGTTCCACCAGCAGCATCACCAACAGAAGACTTGTTCAGTAGCACCTAATTGGCATCCATCCGACACCTACTGTCTACTACTGTACTTGTCAGTCAGGCTTGGAAGGGAGGCAGAACCAATCTGAGGTAGATTTTGGTGAAAGTTTACATCCTTATTAATCTAATTAATTTCAAGGATTAATTTCTAATACCCAATTTTATGGACTGGAAGGTTTTATAGTAGAAGTAAGAAGTATTATTGTATATGTTACGTATTGAACTTTCAGCTGGACCCAGAAATGCAGGAGACAGTGTGAGATAACATAAAACTAATTTATTCTCAAAGGGGAAGCACTCAAACAGGAGGCAAACTCAGTAACTAGCAGGTGACAAAGAGAAACAAAATAAACATTAAACACTGGGAACTAAGGCGCGAATAGCTGGTTGAGCGTGGAGCTGGAACCGGGAGCCAAAGAGAACACAGGGAAGCAGAGATATGAGGCCAGACAAATTTCTGACACAGAGGTTAATGTGCTGCTTGTCTTTATAGCCTAGTAGATTAGGGAGTGGGATCAGGTGTGCGTGCTCAATCAGCCCATGTAGGTCAGCCATGCCCCTCCACCAGAGCCTGCAGTGTTGGGGAGAAACACAGTTAGAAGAGCCGCTACATTCAAAGTCCCCCGAACACAGACCATAACAGTATGTGTCCTTAGTATGTTATCCTTGTTAGAATCTGTCACCTTTATTTGTCGACACAGTTTTATATAAGCTTAAGTGTTTGCTATTTTATGTATGTTGGATAAATCAACTACAGTAGGCCCTTGACTATTCGCGGTTTTGCACTCACTGTTTGCATATTCACGGACTGCCGAGCAACTGTCATGTCATTCAAATTCAGCCAATGGCTATCCTCCTTCCTGCTGATTGTTTGATGTAACGCTCATTTTTCCTCATTCGCACAAGTTGTCAATGAGTCTTTTTTTTAGTGTGTTTTAATTACCAGTTAATCTCTATGATGCCACGCAAACACCAGCTAAGTGCCAGAAAAAGGTAATGACGTTGGATGTGTGTTCTCAAGAAATAAAACTTTTTCTTGAAGAAATGCTAGTTGCCTCTGAAGTGCGTGAAGAGGAATAATCATCTGAACTGTTGTAAAACATTCCACTATTAAAGTCTTTTCAATTATTATTCCAGAACAGTACCTAAGTTAATGTTTAGAATGTTTGTGTGTGTGATTTTATTTACTGTAGTGTCACATGTTTCTCCTTTTTATTATGGTCTGTGTTTGGGGGGACTTTGGCGCTGTGCCTCTAACTAACGGTTTTCTCTCTGCTTCAGCTGAGGGGTGTGGATGAGCTGCTCGGTGGCTCACACCTCAATTCACTATTCTTATCTACTCACAATTTAGAGGAGTGAAATTGCCCCGTGAAACTAGCAAAGCACAACAGACCACAACATGAACTATGTATAATTTAATAATATGAACAAAATAAGACAAAATTAATAACTTACAACTTATAACTAAACCACATACAAATTAACAAAGGGTCCCATAGTCACCAAGCACCCGCAGTAGGGTAAATTTAGAGATGACGCATGTGCTGGCAGGAAAAGGCTTGACATCCCGCATGTCGACAGAAACAAATGATGGCCATCCTCGCGTGGGCTGTGTGTGAACGTGGATGATGGACTTTGACGATGAAGTCCCGACCAACGAAACTTACGTCAAGCGTGTTCCATGGTTCACATTGGATGAGGTGATCTGCCAAGATGAGTCCCCTTAGATGATCTGCCCGAAGAGACACGAGGAGACTCGAAAAGACTGGACGAGACTGCAGCCAGTAGGCAACAGGTGCTTAATATAGATTCCCTACTGTTCGGCAATCACCTGACCCACCACCAGGGCGCATGCGCAACTAGGTCCCCTCATGGAAAATTCCAGACCCAACCAGCTGAGTCACACCATGTGATTCTTCACAGCACATTAACTGAACATCATAACACTCAACCATCCACTATTTTTTCCCTTTACATTCACACAAATATCCACATGCGCGTAACAATAAACAAAAGCAATCTCATCTCTGCCCAGAGGATTAACTCGCAGCACGTCACCGCTTCTTTGGTTTGTAATGCTCTCTAACTCTCTCACTCTAAAAGTCTGTTTCCTACAGGCTCCGGCTGAGGGGCGTGACTGAGCTGCTCGGACAGAATTCAGTCATCTCATGCAGTGGGCATTTGTGAAAACTACAGTGCTGTATGTTTCAAGGAAAACACATTTAAAGGTATATTTATATGCTGTATAATGTTTATATTGTATTATCAATAATATCACAGTAAAAATAAGTTTTTCTTAATCATTACTATATTTTACTACAATAATACTGCATTAATGAGTAAGACTGTCTATAGAATGTGTTTAAGAAGCATATTTTAACGCATGTAATAGATACATAGTATTTTACTTCTGGTTATCATTTATCATTCACTCATGTAATATGAAACATGGGGTTTTCCTTCGGGGATTTATCTTCATTCGCGGGAGGGGCCGGAACCAAACCTCTGCTAATAATGAAGGCCTATTGTATTTCAGTGTAATGCACTTTTCCCCCACGTGTCTGTATTTTATCTGATAAACAAAGGACTACATCCAGGCTTCACAGCATGCATTTAACCCCGCAACCAAAACACATGAACTCATTTTAAAGGCTGGGGATATTCCACAAGTCACATGCTTCAAAACAAAATGTATCATGCATAAATCTTCTGAAGACCATGAATACAAATTTATATATATATATATATAATATTGAGCGTAGAGGTCACTTTACATTTGTAGCATTTGGCAGAGACTCTTATCCAGAGCAACTTACAACTATCTTTCTTTGTACAACTTGAGGTTATGGGTGTTGATCAAGGGCCCAACAGTAGGTACAGTGGAGATTGAACCTTTAATGTTCAGATTTGCAATGCATTGCATTAATCACTAAGCCACCACTGCTTTAATAACATCCCTGCTATATACTGGGATTTAAATCATTCAGACATCCTTTGTGTTCATCTTTAGCCAAAATGACAAATACCAAAATTTTCAATAAAGAACCTTTATAAAACCAGAAGCTCTTGGAGAGTGTGAGTCTCTGTCAGGGTAGCTAATCTCCCTCTTTGTTTTCATTTCTATTCAATAGTTTTGTGTAATTTCTTAATTCTATAATCTTTGTTGGGGTCATGTGGAGGGCAAAAAAGCCTATTCTAGTCAACCCTGGGCCAAGGTTGTGTCTACTCTAATCATATCCACCAGGGCTACACAGACACATAAGCATTCATTCATTCATTCATTCACCGATTTTCTGAACCACTTGATCCTAATTACGGTCGTGGGGATACTGGTGCCCATCTTAGCCAACTCGGGGCGAGGGCAGAGAACACCCCAGACAGTTTGTCAGGCCATTGCAGGGCAGAAACATGCTGACAGCGATGCAGCAATGGCCCTTTTACAGCCTCACACCATAGACAGTAAGAGACATGGCCGGCCTTTGATAACCCAGTTAGCTGCACTGCGTGGGGGACACACAACCATTCACATCCAAAGGCATTTGATGATACTATTTTAGCCTAATGTGCATGTGTTTGCACTTTGGGAGAAAACCGAAGCACCAAGAGAAAATCGAGCTAAAATGTATTGTTATATACAACAACAACAACAACAACAACAACATCAATAATAATAATAATAATAATAATAATAATAATAATAATAATAATAATAATAATAACAATAATAATAATAATTATGTTAGTATTACAATTATTCTCAAAGAGCACTATATATATTGGCTGAAAAGCATTTTGGTTTGTGAGGGATCATATACAGTTCTCCAGACCATCACAGGGCAAACACAGACATGAAAGCTCACACTCAAACCTCATGTCAACTTGGAGCAGCCAATTAGTCTGCATGTCTTTGGAAAACAAAAAATAAATATCCACACGAAACCCACTCAATCAGGGCAAGAACACACATCATCTACACACACAAAATCTATACACGTAAAAGTCAACACCTTCTTGCTGTGAAAAAAAATAAATGAACTAAAATAATACCGCTGATAAAGACATAATATTTTTGGTGGAGGTTAAAACAACAATGGGAACCTTTCAAAAAGTGTTTACCTTGAAATTTTTTTGAAGTTATTCATGCCTTTGGTAGTTTATTAATGAAATCACCTTCATGTACTTTTATCGGAAGACCATATGGATTCTTCGCCCTGAGAGAAGCTGTCTCATTGTGATGGGTTTCGAAAGGCTTGGGGAACACTCTAGTGAAATCCTGGTACTTATTGATATGGTTGCATCATGTAATTGCAGCAGATTTATCAGCTACCCGTTCATGCTGTGAATCTCCTGCTCTACCTCATCTGAAAAGTGCTGTCTTACTTTCAGATCTGATGACTACGGAATTACACGGAGCTCACTGTCATATCTCTGTTTGAGACGTCTGCTTGAAAACTATCAAACTGAATGTACTCATTAGTAGATGGATAACATGGTGACAAAGGGATGTACATGATCATTATTAATACTTAGAGAAGCTGAGCCACTCAAAGATGCTTGATTAGTACCAAGGGGCCAGGTGTGTACTCCCCACCCCATTACACCAAAACCACCAGCCTGAGGTGTAGGGCTCCTTCGGCTGTTTTGCTCTCGTTCACATACAATCACATTGAAGCAACACACACATGATTATCCGGGCTGATTGAGCCATTGCCAAGTCTTTGCTGATGAGGTTATGTGTTTGAATGTCTGTCTAATTAGCAGAGGAGCAGGCAAACACATCCGTAGTTATTGCTTCATTTTCACATCTCCAACCAACACCCCCACCCTCCTTCCCGTGCTGCCTTTAAAGCTCAAAGCCCTAACAGCTGTACTGTGGGCTGTGATAAGCTCTACGTCATTACAGAAGAAATTACATACCCACACTCTGGTGACACTGCCGAGCTCCCCATTTATCTCCAGGAAGAAGATACAGCCCAGTAGATCCTCTAATGGTTTAACTCACCCAACGTCTCTGTGGCGCTAGTGTCTCCATTACATCAGAACACTAATTGGTAAAGTATGCACCCAGGTGAAGGAAGTAATAAAAGGCCAATTGTTCCCATCTCTGGATCTAGATATTCATAGGTGTAATAAAGTCTTCCTGGGAAAGTGTTGAAGACGATGTCTTCTCACGCAGTGGGGGATGGTTCCTGCTGCCGGAATGATTTGGCCGGTGGGAGTTAGTGTGTTTCCTAGAATTCCTCTGACATCTGAGGATGATGAAGAAGAGTTGTAGAGGTCAGAAGGAATGCCCTGATTAGCATTTGCACTGGTAGTAAGTCGGGGACAATGTGAATCGAGATGCCCAGGTGTGCTAGACTAGCTTGATTGAATTCCCTTCTGCTTTCATGGCCGCCACCACCATCACAGCTCACTTTTCATCTCAGCCTAATCTCATTATGATTTTATGGCCTCTGATGCCTGGGGATCTGAGGCTTTAGGAGTGCATTGAGCTGCCAAATAGATTCCCTCAAGCTGCTTAAAAAAGGAGAGAGAAAAAAAAAGATATAAACCAAATAACGGGGAAAATCCTGAGCTCCACTCCAGTTTCTACTTGATGGAGTTGTCCTAAGTTTTACGTTTGGTTTTGTTTTAGCGAGTGTTGCTATTTCCCTTTTCCTTCTAATGATCTTTGATCACAGATGTCATTATATCGTGGCAGAAGTTGTCTAAGGCTAATGACAGCCAATTAGCTGTAGCCTGGAGAGACAGTTATTTATTAATATCTCTCATCTGTGGGCTGTACAGTTTTTAAGTCACATCACAGCTAGCGATTAAAGTGTGTTAAATGGGGAAATTGATTGATTATTATTAAATAATGAATTGAGGGATCCTTCAATTAATTTCAAATGCTGTGGACACTCGAGAGATGGCCATGGATTTACTACTTAGTTGGTAAATTAAAACAAACAGTAATTATATTGCTTGGGAATTGATTATAAATATAAACTATAAACGTAAAGTGATTTTCAATGCAAACAAGTATAATCATACCATTAAAGGCATTGTAAATACTTTCATTATTATTTCAAAAAGGCATTTCTTTAAAACACTTGCTCATTTGCTGAACAGTAGTAGGGTTACATGCAGACTAGATCTGATCTCATTCGACACTGGGCAAAGCCAAGGTAGACTCTGAATTGCTGGCCAGACATTCACACAGCCAACACACATACAACCACCCACACTCGCACCTACTGCCAATTTGGAACAGCCAGTTAGGGGGTGATCACACTAGAGGTGCGACAGAAAAGTGACTGATGTTAATAGCAATTCATGGCTGTCGGTGTTTATTCACATTCATAGCATTGCATTTCAGTGAGCTGGTTCGTGAACTCATCAAAAAAAAAAAAAAATCTCTGCAAATGTCCTCAAAAAACAAGACTGACACAAAGTAGTCTCAAACGCTTTTCAAACAGTCCGCACACGACTTGAGAAGGTTGCAAAGTTGTTGTTTTACTCACAAATTATTACAATGATCCCTCGCTACTTCGTCCTTCAGTTACTGTGGCTTCAGTGCAAGTTTTTCAAAAATATTCATCGAAAATTAAAAAAAAGCAAATAGGGAAAAAGATCAGGAAAAGGCCACAAAACAAGGCCAATTGGGCAAAAAACAAACAAACAAACAAACAAACAAACAAACAAACAAAAACAAGAAAACAACCCATCCCCACCAACAAAACTACTTACATTTTTATGTGAGGTGCCCATCTGTGTGTGTGTGTGTGTGTGTGTGTGTGTGTGTGTGTGTGTGTGTGTGTGTGTGTGTGTGTGCGCGCGCGTGTGTCTGTATCTGTGTGTATTTATATTTATTTACCTTGTGCATTATTTTTGAATGCTAATTGTTATTATAAGCACTTGAACGTTGAATATGTATTTATTGATATTATATATGCATATACATGTACGTATATGTCAGTCAGGGGGGATTGATCCTACTTCTCGGAAATTGGCAATCGCGGGGGAGGGGAGGGTGGTGGTGTTTTTTTGCCCATTAACAGCGGAAAGTGAGGGATCACTATATATTATTATATTCAC
Organism: Plotosus lineatus; assembly: GCA_024760905.1. Lineage (NCBI taxonomy): Eukaryota > Metazoa > Chordata > Actinopteri > Siluriformes > Plotosidae > Plotosus > Plotosus lineatus. The sequence continues at coordinate 126,409,483 of CM045728.1, read as the reverse complement.
TTTTAATTTGTACTTCAGTAGAATGACCAAAATGCAAATAACATGTACCCTGCCCTTATCCGGAGTTGGTTGAGATGGGCACCAGCCTCCCAATGACCTTAATTAGAATTAAGTGGTTCAGAAAATTAACAAATGAATGGTTGTATTGCCATGATATGCACGTCCATGATGAGTTCACCCTTAGTTGGATTTTATTGATATAACAAAACCCAAAACCAGCTTTTTTTTTTTCTATCTCACCATTTTCCAACAACATTTAATGTCATATTAATAGGAAGCCCAGTGTAGAAGTAATAGAGGCGACAGATATTATTGTGAAAGTTTCAGAATGCACTGCAGCTTTATGACACAGTTACACTGAGTTACAGCAGGGACTCTACTAGTAAGCCACCTATAAGATAATGAGCACAGTGGTTTTATTTGAAATTAAATGAGTAATAAATCTTTGGCCACTGATATGTTTTGACCAGAATGTACAAATGAGGAGAAGCTGGACAAAATAAAGAAATAAAGCAAAGCGTTCACACTGGAACTGTTTAGGCAAATGAATACATGGCTAAATTCCACCAGCATTAGGTCAAGCAGCATTGTGGGTGGAAAACCAACAGTTAACTACTTTTATTCAACGTGCCAGTAAGCGTGCAGAACAAGAGCATTCAGAGAAAGAAAACCGCCACAAAGCCCAGAAATCATGTATATGAACTAAAATATGATATTATGATATAACTCAAGAATCCTTTAAGCTAATATTTTATATATATATATATATATATATATATATATATATATATACACACACATACACACAAACACTCCCCGACTCACATTCATCCATTTTACGTTTTATGGATTTTACGTTTTTCTTTTCAAAAAAAAAAAAGAGTCAAATTTTGAATTTAGACGTGCCTAAATATGGCTGGTCAGAAGTGTAAGCCTACTAGCATGGGTGTACGTCTCATCATACACAGAGATGAATTAACTATCTGCCATGCATACTCAGTTAAGTAAAGAGAGTTGTAAAATGAATGAAAACCCAAATCCAGAAAAGAAAGAGAACTCCTCGCTCTGCTGGTGATTCACATCAGTGCTGGCTGAGTACTAAACGAGTTCAACGGCGCCCTTTGCTCACTTGAAAGACCGGAAGTCCTTTGTGTTAAGCACAGCAAATAAACTACTTTCGGTTTTTAGTTCCAGTTTACAAGCAGAAAGATCGCAACATAGAGAATGTTAAAGGTTATATTTGATACTGTATTTGATATTTGATGAGTGAATTTGATTAAAATGTATCTATTTGAAATTATTTTGCTTGAATTTAATTTATTTGAAATTAATGTTGATATTATTTGATATATTTTATATTATTTTACAACGTTACGTTTATAATAATTGATTTAGGGGTGTTTTATTAGATACGGTATGGATGTATAGTACACTATGAGTGTCATATGACACAATTCATACGTCAGTGTAACAACTTACGTTCACTTTCAACTTGCGTTCGGCCGTCCTCATATATATATATATATATATATATATATATATATATATATATATATATATATATATATATATATATATATATATATATATATATATATATATATATATATATATATATATATATATATATATATATATATATATATATATAAAAGGACTTCCCTTGTTTCGCAACTTGAATCGCAGCCGAAAGGTATCAATGACAGAATAATGACAATGAGACTTCCCTCACAAGACAACACAAATACTACTTTGATAAGTGTTTATGAACCCACCATGACAAATCCAGATGCAAACAAGGAATTGTTCTATCAACAGCTGGATGTTGTATATATATATATATATATATATATATATATATATATATATATATTATTTATTTAATGTTTATTTGTTATTATAATCATTTATAGAATTGAATACGTATTTATTGATATTATATACACATATACATGTACGTATATGTTGGGGGGGTGATCCTACTTCGCAGATTTCGATGGTCGCGTGGGGATCTCAGTCCCAATTAACCGCGAAAAGTGAGGGATCCCTGTGTATGATGATGATGATGATGATGATGATGATGAAGATGATGATGATTGTTTGGTTAACATCATAAAACCCTTTTACCTGCAAATGCTTTTATAGGCTAAATCCAACCAAGATAAACCATAGTTCAGAGGTGGTCTTACTTTATATAAAATATAATGTGGAGTGTGGTGTGTGTGTGTGTGTGTGTGTGTGTGTGTGTGTGTGTTAGTTTTAAGTCCCCAGTGCTTGTAACTGGGTTATCAAAGGCCAGCCATGTCTCTCACGGCCTATGGCATGAAGCTGTCAAAGAACCATTGTTGACTTTCGTCAAGAGTAGCTGCATAGCTGTCAGTGTTTTTCTGCCCTGTGATGGCCTGGTGAGCTGTCCAGGATGTACCCTGCCCTCACCCAGAGTCAGCTGAGTTGGAAACCAGCCTCTCCGCAACTGTAATTAGGATTAAGTGGTTCAGAAAACGAATGAATGAATGGATTAGTTGTAAGTTGACCGTTAAATGAATTAGCTGTCTGTCAGCTGCATCCCCATGAGACACCCACCATACTGAAACTCCTTGGCAAGGTGTTAAGAGTGCTAAGTCCACCCAGCAGTATAAATGGGTACCAATAAAAATGCTGGGAATGTGACCTGAAATGGGCTTGCATCCCATCCAGGAGAAGGTGTGCTCCTAGAACTCCTTATTATTATTCATGCTATGGAAACCGGGGATAAATTCTGGCGCTGATGTTCCAGTGGGTCCAACAGCCTTAAGTACAATATCAACCTCATTTTGGTGTGGCTGTTCAATTTAATTTTAAATGTGCAGTTTAATTAGCTCAGTGGATAAAAGGAAAAACATAAAGTGTGGGGGTTCAGCCCCAGTACAACTACTGTTGGGCCCTCGAGTGAGGCCCTTAAATCTCAGTTGCTCAGTTGTGTCTTAAAAACAATGTTAATTGTAAGTGGCTCTGAATAAGAGTGTCTGATAAATGCCATGCATGTAATTCCTTATAGTTTTAAATATTTTACACACACATAACAGGTTTCTTTCTGACCTGATGAAATTTTTAGAGATATAAAATTCCGAAGTTGCTAAATGGGATTTGCTATGTTAAATTAAAATTGAACACACAATCTGGATCAGATCCAGACGAAACCCAGTCTTTTGGGCAGAAATCAAAGCTTCTGATCTTAAACACAGATGGAAATTTCATTTAATTCGGATATGTTTTGACAGAGATATCTTTCTTTCCCATAAAATGTACCTGTTATGAGAGATAGGAATATATAAATAATTTTGGATGCCACAGAATATTCTTTGCGATCCAATTTATGTGTGACATTTCTCATGTGATCACAACTTTAACAAGATAATGTGATTTTGGAAGACAATATGGAAGTCCATGTGTAGTTTATAGCACGCTCAGCTCACAGCAAAAATGTCTTGGGTTTAAGTCCTGGAATCTGGCGTCTCTTTCTGGAGTTCGCATGCTCTCGTTGTGTTTGCGTGGGTTTCCTCTGGGTATTGCAGTTTCCTCCCACATTACAAAGATGGACAAATTAGACAAATTGGCTGTTCCAAACGCCCTGTAAATATGAGTGTGAATGTAAATGGTTGCGTGTTGGCCCTGTGATGGTCTGGTGAGGTATTCAGTTTATACCAGTCTTTGTCCAGTGATGGCTGAGATAGACTCAGCCTCCTGTCTCTCTAGTGAAAGTAAGCAGTTCAGTGAATGAGTAAGATGATTAGCATTAAAAAAAACCCAACAACAACAACAACAACAAAAACAATTTAAACAATTTAAATACATGATATTATCAGAGCACCAAAGCGAGGCACAATAGTCATGTGATCTGACTTGGATGGAGATCACGTTGCTGACTTGGTGCTGATTGGCTGTTATAAATAAAACAAATAAATAAGCAGCTGTAAGTAAGTAAGTAAATGAATAAATAAATAAATAAATAAATGCATAGTTAAGATTTATTGTTTACAACGGTGCAGTGGTGGCCTGGTGGTAAAGGTGCTGGATCACTGATCCTAAAGTTGGGGGTTCAACCCTCACTCTCAACAGGTTGCCACTGTCCCCCCAGTGCAGCTAACTGGCTTATCAAAGGCCGGCCATGTCTCTCACTGTCTATGGTATGAGCTTCAACAAGAGTGGCTGCATAGCCATCTCTTTCTGCACTGTGATGGCCTGGTGAGCTGTCCAGGGTGTACTCTGCCCTTGCCCAGTGTCAGCTGGGATGGACGCCAGTCTCCCCTTGACCCGAATCAGGCTTAAGTGGTTACAGAAAATGAATGAATGAATGAATGAATGAATGAATGAATGTTTACAATGAACCTGGATCCCTCCCAAAATATAGGCTCATATTCCACTGCTCGGGCCCGGGTAGAATAAAAATCCACACAGTTTATCTCAGGTGGGTAAACAAATGTTTATCAAGAAAATCCTGAAATCAGAAGCGTGAAGTTAAATTAACAAGATTGCACAAAAGAAAGCAGAAATCAGTGAGTGAAAGGTAAGGCAGTAAACACAAACTCAGATTTGAAGACCTATCAATAGAGAGACAGCTGTACTGGGTGTCTGTTGGCCGTTCCTTAAATCTATATACAAGGGATCCCTCACTTTCCGCGGTTAATGGGGACGATCCCCATGTGACCACCGAATTCCGCAAAGTAGGACACACATACAGACGTGTGCACGCCCACACACACAGATGTGCATGCATGCACTCAGATGCGCACCTCACAACAATGTAACTAGTTTTGATGGGAGGTTTTGGGTTGTTTTTTGTTTTTTTGTTTGTTTAGGTTTTTTTTTTTTTTTTCTTTTTTCATTTCCTTGTTTTTGTAACATTTTCCTTAACTTTTTCCCCTATTTTCCCTTATTTTTTTAATTCGATGAAAATTAAAAAAAAAAAAAAAACGCGATGCACTGACGCCACATGAATTGAAGCGCGAAGTAGCGAGGGATCCCTATATTATTGTAATTTAGATGTTTTGTGATGGATTTTTTCTTTTAGGTCTGAGTAAAAGATCAGTCAATCTTTTTGAATAGAGCAAGAGAATCCCCTTCTCAATCCTCCCAGTGATAAGTCACTATCAATGGAGTGTTTCCTGTGATTCCTTGAGTAAGTGCTATTATTATTTATTTATTTTTTTTCTTTTTTGGTTCTCCAGTGAGAAGTGGCTCCACCCCACTTCACTTCTCTGGCTAATTTGGTTTTGACAGCAGCACGCCGCATTAGGGATGGAAGACACTGTCCATCTGGCCGCAACACATTCATGGGCTATTCTTGTCACAAGCAGGGTGAGAGTGGGGTGTGAGGACTGTCACAATTATTTCACCCTAGCCTTGGAGTGTGGGATGACACATGCTCACACCCACACACATAAAGGCACAGCAGTAGAGGGGAGAAGTGGCGCAAGAAATGGTGTGGAAAATAATCTGAGCCCTTATTTACTGTCTGCAAGGACGTTTATAAGTAAGCTGTACATTAACATACACCATTTAGCACGTCAGTGCCTCTTTAACGTGTCAGGGACAATAAAGTTCAAGATTTTTGAGGACTGTGAGTGAAAGAGACACCAAAGTGCCCCAGACTTGCTGAGTGCAAGGATGTCTGGACAGGTATAAATATTAATCATGTCTATTGTGAGCGAAGGCTTTGTTCGGCTGACACTGGCAAAACATTCCAACTTTCCTGTTCACTTCTTGTGTCTGAATGACACATTTGAACATTTCCCCCCTTTTCCCTATCATCTTACTGCATACTGTTGTCGATGGCTGCCAGCAAAGCTGTCAGGCTGTGAATATGCTGCTGAGAGAGAGAGAGAGAGAGAGAGAGAGAGAGAGAGAGAGAGAGCTCATGGTGGCGGCAGTAACAGCAGATTGCTGCGCTGACTGACAGATTGGGGTATTAGTATTCAGATCCATGCCACTCCTTTGATATCTCGCCACCGACAGCCGACGCGACTCTGGAACCATCCACTGCTCCCTCGATCATCCAGTTATTTTCATCCACCCACATTTCTCTTTCATCCCACCTTCACCTTTTATAACATTTTACACCTGTTTTCGTTTGTGCAAGTCTTGTTTTTGGACTAGTGTGAGGACAAAAGAATGGAAATATTTTGGAAGGAAAGCAAGTAGGCCATCATGGATGAATTCAGTTGCGTGCTCAAGGATGTGGGCATGTCTGAGGACCTGGTACTTCATATCTGCACAGGTTTAGTTGCAGTTACTGGAACACATAACACAAGAGATGCACTTATTGGAATTTTATTTGCTTAATTCTACCAGGGTCACCAGGAGGCTGGTGCTTATCTTAGCCGACTCTGGGTGAAGACAGACTGCAAACTGTGAAGGCAGTGAATATTTTCTATACGCACTCTACACCTGGACAGCAGGCTCAGATATACTTACGTATCAGATGTCAGGCACGTTCATTTCTAAGTGGGAGGTCACATTAGAGGTGGGATAGAAAAGCGATTGACACGGATGACAATTCACCGTTGTCACTTTTCATTCTCAAATTTGTTGCGCAGCATCCACAGCATCGCATTTTGGTTGCCTGGTCCATGAATTTATTGCAAAAAAAAAAAAAAAAAATCAAACATGCTTGAAATGTTTGCTAATGTCGCAAATGTTGCTCTGACGCGGAATAGTCTCGAACTCACCTCAAACAGTCCGCACTTGTCGTGAGAAGGTTGCAAAGTTGTGCAAATGATTATTTGTTTTAAATTAGTTTTTTTGTTCACAAGGAAAAGTGTACTCTGTATATTTTGTCATCACTCTTTGTATTTTATTTGCATTTTGTTCACGCTAATATCACACGATTCAAAGGCGAATGGTTTGAGAACAAAAAGTGACCGACTTACAACACAGGGATCCCTCACTTTCTGCGGTTAATTGGGATTGAGATCGCACTGCGACCACCGAATTCTGCAAGGTAGCATCAACTGACTGATGCATACGTACATGTATATGTGTATATAATATCAATAAATACATGTTCAATTCTATAAATGCTTATAATAACAATTAAGCATTTAAAAATAAAGCATAAGATGTAAATAAAATATATATAACAATTAATTTTCAGGCAGTGGTGGCCTCGTGGTAAAGGTGCTGGATCGCTGATTCTAAGTTTGCGGTTCGAGTCCCACTCTCAATGGGTTGTCACTGCCCCCTCAGTTCAGCTAACTGGGTTATCAAAGGCCGGCTATGTCTCTCACTGTGTGTGGTCAGAGGCATGTAAAAGAATTGTTGCTAACTTTGACAAGAGTAGCTGCATAGCTGTCAGTGTGTTTCTGCTCAGCAATGGCCTGGTGAGCTGTCCAGGGTGTGCTCTGCCCTCACCCAAAGTCGGCTAAGATGGGTGCCAGCCTCCCTGTGACCCTAATCAGGATTAAGCGGTTCAGGAAACGAATGAATGAATAATCAATTTGCGCCACTTGCTATTTTCTTTCGCACCTTGAATGGAATCATCTCCTGATTCACTGATTGCCAGTTGGATACAACCCACATATCCAGATGAGACAAAGGAAAATAAGTTGTTCAATGAATTCTGAGATATACAGGGATCTCTCAATTTCTGCAGTTAATAGGTACCAAGACCCCCCGTTTCGGCGAAGTAGGATCAACGCCCCCTGACTGACGTATACGCACATGTATATGTGTATATAATATCAATAAATACATATTCAAGGGTGTAAATGCTTATAATAACAATTAAACATTCAAAAATAAATCATAAGATGAAAATAAAATATAAATACACACACATACAGACGCGCGTACACACTCAGATGCATTCCTCACATAAAAATGTAAGTAATTTTGTTGAGGGAGGGAGTTTGGATTGTTTTTTTCTTGTTTTGTTTTTGTTTTTTTTGGGTTTTTTTTTGCATAATTGGCCTTGTTTTTCATAATTTTCCTTAATTCTCGTATTATTTTTATTATTAATATTATTTTTCAAAGAATATTTTTGAAAAACCCGCGATGCACCGCGGTATAGGTACAAAACGAACCTGCCCACATGCCCTGTGCAAAATTTGAAGTGACATGTTAAAAACCTGTTGGCTGATGAGTGCGTGGAAATCTTTTTTGGTGTTTAACAGCACGTACATGAATACATCACTGACACTAATAAATGTAAGGACTTTAATCACCGTGGGTTAGGTCTGAAACAGAAAAATTCATGCAGCTAGAAAACAGTTTGAGTTTAAGAACGAGCAGAACAATATTGCACAAAAAAATAAATAAAAAAAAAAAAAAAAAAAAAAAAAAAAAAAACTTTGTCCAAACTGCTTTATCTGTTATAAGGTTGCTGGGAAGCTGAAACTCGTCCTTGCTGTTTCTGGGCATAGCATACTTTGAACAGCTTGCCAGACCATTACACACATAAACAACCACACACACTCATCCCCAGGGGAAATTTTGAACAGCCAATTAGCCTCACAGGCATTTCTTTGGACTGTGGGAGGAAACTGGAGTATCCAGAGAAAGTCACCCCCCCAAAAAAAAAAAAAAAAAAAAGTAAAAATAAATAAATAAATAAACATGCGGAGAACATGCCAACTTCACACAAAAATACCTTTGTTGTGCCCAGAATCTGAACCCATGACCTTCTTGCTGTGAGCTGAATCACTACGTCAATGTTTCGCCCCATGGAGCATATTGAAGCTTGATGTATGAATACTGTCAAGGACGCTACCGTGCCGCCTCAGTGAGATACCTGATTTGCTAAAATAATGAATTACTCCAAGAAGAATCAATAATTTAGACACATGGGTAAGCATTTCTTTGCTGTTATTAATTGAAATGTTAAGCGAATCTGGACTTAAACAAATTGCCACTGGTTTATATAATTGACTTACCTTTTATTTTTCCTTTTGTTTGACTGAACAGGTTCTCACTCACTCATGTTTCAAACAACTGATTCTTGCTAAAGATGCTGGAGGCTGTTACCTATCACTAGGCAAAGGCAGTGTACACTCTGAACAGATCACCAGACCATGGACATCCCACACACAACAATTTACACTCATATCCCAATGGGACATTTAGAACAGCCAATTAGCTTAATGTTAAGGTTTTCTGAGGGGCTGTAGTGGCTCAGTGGTTATGGCTCTGGATTAGTAAACCAGATTCAAGCCAGAGTCCAATCAACCTGCCAATATTGGGCCCTTGAGCAAGGTTCTTAACCCTCAATTGCTCAGTTGTATAAACATAATACATGTAAGTCTCTTTGTATAGGTGTCTGGCAGAGGAACATGCAAACTCCACATAGAAGGAACAAGCTCAGGACCTTCTTTCTGTAAGATGGACATGCTTACCACTGTGCCGCCCTTAAAACCTTGCAATCCATCAACAGTGATTGCGTTACCCAAACTGCCACCCCTCCACCCTGTCTACTTCAACTGTCCTTTCAAATAACTGTAAGAGAAACTCAAGCACATTCACCATTGAGTAGTTCACTGGCTTGTTTGGACCAGTTTGTGACTCATTTGTAGAATCACAGCTGCATCTGGTTCAAGCACAATCTAAAATAATCTGCCTGAAGACATCATCTGATGTGAGTGCCAAAAAATAAAATAGTTCACTATGCCATTGTTTTCATTATTGCAAAACTGTTATTAGTATATTAGCATTTTAAATGAGATTTAAAGATAAACCTGGAACCTCGGAGAATCTCTTCCTTTGCAAGGTTTAATAAGATGTGCCATTACACCGAGGCTTTCACAGAAAATTGTGAAGAAGAGCAGAGACTTACAGATACTTCAAGGACATTAAAAACTAATATACATTATAAATGCAAACACACAGATATATATATATATATATATAGAGGTTGTTAGGTATACTCATAATAGTGAAATTAGTAGTGAAAGCCGGGGATTTAGCTCATTTGGTAGAGTGTGTGCTTTATCCTCTGGAAGGTCGGAGTTCGAATCTGGCCATGTCACACCATGAGATGTTAAAATTTGGGAGTTGTTGCTTCCTGCTTGGCACTCAGCATCAAAAGGATAGAACAACACAACAACTGGTGCTGTACAGTGACGATGGGAGCTCTGGGGTCTCATGTGCATTGAGCATACATATGAAATTGCGCTATATAAGCATCCATAATAATAAAAACAATTGAAATAGAAGGATTTATTATTGCTGAGTACAAGCAGGGACACCAGCATGATTTGCAGCATAACTAAAATAAAGACAACCAGAAGGAAGAGACATGAGAGCAGCCTGTGACGTTGGGCAATCAGCCACTCCACTGTCAAACGGACCTTGGTGAGCATGTAGAGTGAGGGAGCGAGAGCATCCTGACATCACAGTTTACCAGAACTCTCAATGCGTGAGTCCCCAGATCGGCTTCTTTATCTAATAAAAGCCTATTAACAAAATGCTCTATGAAACAAGTAAATGTTCAGCCTCATCTTAAAAACAGAGAATATGTCTTCTTTTTCTTCTTTTCCTTTCGACTGTTCCCTTCAGGGGTCTCCACAGCAAATCTGCTTCCATCTCACCCTATCCTCTGCATCTTCTTCTCTTACTCCAACTACCTTCATGTCCTCCTTCACCACATCCATAACCTTTGGTCTTCCTCTAGGCCTTCTGCCTGGTTGTTCCAACCTCAGCATCCTACTACCAACATACTCACTACCCCTCCTCTGTACATGTCCAAACCATCTCAATCTAGCCTCTCTGACTTTGTCTCCAAAACCTATTACATGTGCTGTCCCTCTGATGGACTCATTCCTGATCCTATCCATCCTCATTACTCCCAAAGAGAACCTCAACATTTTCATCTCTGCTACCTCCAGCTCTGCCTCCTGTCTACTTTTTTTTTAAATCACTTTTATCACAAATTTATCACTTTATCACGTCTCTGATAATATTTGTTTAAAGAAACATGTAGGTACTGAATGAAGCACACACCTTAATGATTTTGATGAGGAAATTAATGAGACTAGTTTTGTATTTTTGAATGGTGCTAAAACACTCAACTTTCAGAGTTGCAGATCTGATCGCGCTATATTGTTACTTACTCTTTTAGTTATTGACATACCTGTCTTTAAATATAGGGAGACAATTTTTTGCCGGATATTTATATTCTCACTCTCAGCCACACCAATTAGTCTAAGGTGAAACCAGAGTACCCAGAGGAAACCGTGCAAGTATAAGTGGAACATACAAACCCCATACAGAATCTCCCAACTATGGTACTCAAACCCATGATATTCCTGTTGTGAGGCAGAGATGCTAACACTACATCACTGCCCCCCACCACACACACACACACACATTTTCTCTCTCTTTATCATGGCCAAATTCTACCTATCAGACATCTTCACTATCGCACACATTGCATCTACCAACCAGGGGCTGCAAAGGTCACCACATGCTTTCCCACATGTGATACCAGTCAAACTCATCAGCTGCTCAGATGTTCTGTGCTTTACTTTAAGTTCACCTCCTTCCACTCAGCTTCCACTTGCTATAAAAAAAATAAAATAAATAAATAAATAAATAAAAATAATAAATGGTATCAGTTAGCATTTCTGACTTACAGCAAGAACTACCTGGGTTCAATCACTGTGCCTGATGAGAATGTTTTTTGTTTTTTTTTCTGTGTTCACGCAGATTTCTGCTGGGTGTGTCAGTTTCCTCCTGCAGTCCAAAGGTATGCACATTCATTGCTGTATATTCCTGCCCCAGATGTGGATCTAAGAGTGAATGGCTGAGTTTCTGTGCTGACCCTGTGATAAATTGGAGAGCTGTTCAGGTTGAGCCCCGCCTTCATCCAGAATTGGAAGGGCTCAAAGCAATACTATGACACTAGTAGAACTAAGCATTTCCACAAGTGAGCAATGTTTTTGATTCTTCATAGTTGTAGATTGGTTAATTACTGAAACACCTTAATGAACAAGAGGGTGGCATAGTGGTCAGCACATATGCCTCACAGCAAAATGGCCCTAAAAGTTCCAGTTCAAGTTCAAGTTTAGACTATGGGAGGAAACCCAAGTACCTGGAGGAAACCCTTTCAAATGTCTCCACACCAAAATGCCAGAATCTGGGATTCAGACCCAGGAGCTTTTGCTGTCAAGCGAGCGTGCTAACCACTATACGGAGCACTGTACAGATGCTGGCGTTGACTTATCTGGGCCAATAATGTTCATTAATCTTACAAAACAACTCCCAGAAGGCAATGCAATGGTGTGGATGGGTAGTCACGTCCATCCAAGGCAGTGATTAATAATTGAATCACATTTTGGCAGATTATTAACATGCATTAATAAAATGATTTGTGCAATATAATGGCATAAGGGTTTAGCCAAGCTAGGGGATATTAAAAAAAAAAAAAAAAAAAAGACAAGAAAAACCTTCAAATTACTTGTTAAGTCATTTGTCATCTTGGGAATCTTATTGTGTTTCTCATTAAAAGCAATTTCATCCAATTGCCACTTAAAGCTAGAACCCATCGTAGCACAGATGATAAATTGTCCCTTCAGATGTACTCCTAACTGAAACTATTCATTTGTGCCTTTTAGGAAGGAGTATTCCTTTAAATATAGAATAAACACTACTGTCCCTTTAATCTTTTGCAAGCCTTTAACCCTGTAATTAAACAAGATGCTCAAGAATATATCTAGACGCTAATGTATTTGAGGTTTAGCTTGATGTATTTCCTGCCCACTTCTGAGCACATGGCATATCCATCACTCAGACTGACAACCTTATTACCCAAATTGCTGTTCATCAGGTCTGATTGTGTAAGTAGTTTTGTGGTAGATCAGAGTGCAGCTACATCGCAGCCCTGCTAATGCTCCCAGTGACAAAGGCCCACAGCGACTTGTTCTTGTCTCGCACAGATACAAGGCTGAATAGTGTGAAAAAATAGAATCAAAGAAAGGGGGACGAGTCTCGGTTTCAATCACACCACACAAAATCTGTGCAAATAAGGCCTAGCTGATTGATGGGTGTGTGTAGGCTGAGCTGCATCAGATAGCGGAAGGAATCCTGGCTGAGATTTTTTTCTACATGCTGAATGTTAAAGTGTTGCGTGTGACAGCCCACAGAAAATGATCTGGTGCTGGTGCACTGTAATTATAAGTTGTCTTTTGGAATTTCATTATCTTTATGTGGAGAAAAAAATTGTCAGTAGTATTAACATAATGGGAATGTGGTGCACAAGAATGAAGTTGGTGGAAAAAAAAAAATACAAATAATACATACAGTAAATTACTATTCATCTCATCCTGTTTAAGTTATCACCCTCGGGAATCTTGGGAAAAATAATTAATAACCTCATTGTGATGGTGGGATTTTGACGGCCTTTAGATGACTCATGGCTTTGGTGAAGTAGAACTATCAAGCCTAAAGGGCAGTGTGCAGGTCTTTAGGACCTGGGATGAGGTTAAGAGCTCCAGCCACCACAGGTCTCCACAAGACAGTCGGTAAGAGTAGGACCTGTCTACCTACACATGAAAAGTCTGGATCCGGCTGATTGTGCGGAAGAAACACCTAAATTAGTTCAACTCACAAGAAAGCAGACCCAGCAAAGCGTTGAGGAGCATAACCAGGGCACATTGAGACACAGGACGGACACTACTGGCCATCCGCTGCACCCTGTCCTATCTCCAGCCATCTCGATTATGTCGTGCCACTGGATCCACATAGACCAGGATGAGAAAGTGAGGCTGATGATCTGCTCAAGTCTCCCTCACTTAAATCCAAGTGAAGCACAAGTCACTTCACCCATGCCGTAGGATTGTCCTCACTGGCCATCTCCGAACCCACAGCCACAGATCACAGATCTGATTATGAAGTCATGGCCATCTTCGAACTCAAAGAACAAACAACAACAGAGTTTGTTTGTAAACAACAACATTTAGTGGAAAATGTGGTCTTTGTTCAACATGGTTCCTACAGTTTCTCATTCTAACCAACACACTGTGGTAACCATTGGAAGTGTTCTGACTTCTCCATGGGGCAGTACTCATGGAGGTTCTTTCAAAATGTATGCAATGCGGTTTGGAGATGGTCAAATTAAGTCTCCAAATAAATTCATCTTTTGAGTGGTACAGAAGCACATTTGCTTCCCAATTTAATCCCATACTCTGGTATACATGGGCCTCCTCTGAGCTCTCTGGATGCTCTTCACTTTGTAAAAACGCCCATGGGTGGCTTGGCTATGCTGAATTGATGCATGTGTGAATAGGTGTTTAAAAGTGAATGTGTGCATGAAGACTATAATATAAATGGATGCAGATCCAAGAAGAACCAAACGGTCTTTTTTTTCTTCTTCTTCTTCTTCTTCTTTTTCTAATCAGAAACACATATTTATTGTTTTTAAATTGAACATTAAATTCTAAAACTCTGAACAATTGTCTACAGAACAGGAGCCTTGCAGTTCCAAAAAAAAAAAACAAAAAAACAAATAATAAACCAATCTTAGCATTTAACAAGGAATTGTGTTTTAGGTTGTTTTTAACCTTGTTGGATGTGTCTTCTGAGGTTTTGAGCATGTTTTTTTTTTTTTTTTTTAATAAATAGATAATAAAACCATGTCTTTGTGTGGGTGCAGAGGAGAAACTGGATATTTGATATTTATTTATTTATTTATTGCAGGGCAGTGGTGGTCTAGTGGTATAGGGTGCTGGATCTCTGATCCTAAGGTTGAGGATTCGAGTCCCACTCTCCACAAGGTTGTCACTGCCCCCAGTGCAGCTAACTGAGTTATCAAAGGCCAGCCATGTAAAATAACCATTGCTGATTTTTGACAAGAGTAGCTACAAACCTGTCAGGGTGTTTCTGTCCTGCAATGGCCTGGCGAGCTGTCTAAGGTGTACTTTGCCCTCACCCCGAGTCGGTTGGGATAGGCACCAGCCTCCCCAAGACCCTAATTAGGATTAAGCGGTTACAGAAAATGATTCATTTATTTATTGCCTTGAAGAATCTATTTGATTGTTTCTATACAGATGGAAATTCTCCCATCTTTCCAACGGGGAACTCGATTGGCTGTGTTTCCATTTTGTCTCTGCAAAGTTGAAGTGATTTTGCCTACTTTGCAGAACGGGGCATAAAAACAAAAAAGTTTCCCTTTTATTCATACCTCACAAAAATGTACAAAACCTGTTTTCAGTACTCACTCTGCACTGGCAGCACGTCCACTCACTCATTTGCCAAGCAGCTTAGTTCTACTATGTGAGGCCGGTGGTGTAGTGGTTAGGGTGCTAGTTCATGATCAGGGGACTGTGTGTTCAAATCCCAGTTAGACCCCCCCCACTGTACTAAAACTCCTGGGCAAAATCTCAACCACAATTGTGCTGCTGTTCACCCAGCAGTATAAATAGGTACCAGTAAAAATATACTGGGAAGGCAACCTGTGATGGACTGGCGTCCTATCTAGGAGGATTTGTACTCCTCGTCCCTTCACACTATGGAAACCAGTCTGATGAGCCACTGTGGCTTTACCTTAGCTATAGTTCTACTATGATCAAGAGGAGGCTGGTACCTATCTCAGCTGTCAGTGAGAAAAAGCAGGGTACACCCCAAACAACTTCATAGAGCATCTCAGGGCTGCACACACACAACCATTCACACTTACATCCACATCTGGGGAGATTTGGTACCGCCAGTTAGCCTAAGTGTATGCTTTTGGATTGTGGGAGACTGGGAACCTTCATGCTTTTTACATTTTACTTTATTCTTCTTAAATAGACTTTAAGGTATAATTTAATTCATATGCAAAATAAAAAAAAAATAAGAATGAGGTTAGTGGGGGTGCATTATCCCGGAATTTTAACATGTACCTTTTCTTTCTATGTTTCGTTCCTTGCTCTATATAACTGAGCTCTGTTGCCTGTCAGCTTGCTCATTTGAATTTTCAACGTGTGATTCAGTCAGTGACTCGGGTGCCACATTTCGCTTTACTGTCTGGATCTCATAAATATTTACTTTGGACCATCCATTTTTATCAGTCATACTCACTTAATTGAAACAAATGCCTTGCTGTGTGTCTCTGTGTAATCTCGAGAAGGAAAACATGCACCCATGTGTACCAAAATTACCCCTTAAAAGAGACAAAAAGAACTTTATTCGGTCGACAGGTAAATGGACACAAAGCATTTAACATGGAGGATGGATGACAGCAGTGACAGCGCTAGTCTGTCATGTGAATAATCCACATTGCTCTGCAGGCCTGGCCGACATCTTGTTTAATGCAGTATACTAATGCATATCTCGCACACTTTTCTTGTTTCTGCTCGTGCCTTTAATGCACATTTGAGTGTATGTTTTATTTATAGATAACACTTTTGCCCCCTTTATTGGTCATTCATTCATTATTTCACCAAACTGCTTTCCTTCTATTAGGACTGCTGGGAGGCTGAGCCTGTCATGGCCAGCACTGGACAAAAATGGATACATCCCAAACAGCTCATCAGACCATCTAAAGACACACACAACCCTTCTCACTCACACCTAGGGACAATTGGAAACAAATTATTATCTCAATATGTATGGGAACAAACTGGGGCACCTGGAGGAAACCTTCACAAGCAAAGGGAGAGAGCATGTAAACGCCACATATAAACATCCAAGCCCCGAACTTTACATTTACATTTAGAACATTTTACAAACACTCTCATCCAGAGCAACATACAATTACAGTGGGAGCTCACTTTACAAAATTAATCCATTCCAGCACCTTTTTCGTAACCAGCATTTTTCATAAGTTGAACAATATGTATGTATATGTATGAAATGCAATATGTATGAAATATGTGTTAAAAGTAAAAGAAAATTATTTACATTTTTTTAAAGCTCTCGAACCACCCATGCAACGATTTAAAGTCCGGGGGTTGCTAGTCCGAAGGACCCTCACCCCCACCCTCCTTCACGAGGTTCTGAAATATGGTGCTTGCTTTTTCCGAAATAATCGTCTCCGTCACTGTATCACAGCTTTTAAGGCCGCCTTCTGCTTCAATATTGTCCCGATTATAGAGGGGTTTCGGTCATACTCCTTTGCAATTTCACTCAACCGAATCCCACTTTCATATATTTTTTTATCATCTCTTGTTTTACTTTTATTGACAACGGAGCCTGCTTCTTCTTTTCAGCCTCACCGGGAATCACTTTTTTGGGGCTCATGAGTAATAACGAAAAATAATGCTGCAATGAAAACACTCAAAAAAACTCATGAAACTCATGAACCAAGAGTACAACTCTCCTTCATGCATGTGTCAAACAATGGGTCGAAGGCACACGAAAAGCATTATGGGTACATTACTGTATTATGGAGATCCAGCTCCCACCTAGCCAATGGAAGGCCAGCGGGGCGGGGTGTTGAGAGACAACCAATGGGAAAGCAACTCGCACATTGCTTGAATGTTTGAATGGCGCGTTTGAATTTTTAAGATGGTGCTTATATATATATATATATATATATATATATATATATATATATATATATATATATATATATATATATATATAAAAGCAATTGAGGCCCAACAGGGCTGATAGTGGCGATTGAACCGCTGACCTTCAGATCAGTAACCCATTGCCATCAATTCTGGATTCATCATCATTGTTCATTTTCTGTAACTGCTTAATTCTAATTAGGGTTGCAGGGAGGCTGGCGCCCCTCCCAGCCGGCTCTGGGCGAGGGCAGAGTACACCCTGGCAACTTGCCAGGCCACCGCAAGGCGGAAACGAGCTTATAGCTTTGTAGCTCCTCTTGACGAAAGTCAGCAGTGGTTCTTTTACCTGAACCTCACCCATAGACAGTGAGAGACATGGCCAGCCTTTGATAACCCAGTTAGCTGCACTGGGGGGACAGTGACAACCCGTGGAGAATTGGGCTTGAACCCCCAACATTAGGATCAGTGATCCAGCACCTTACCAGCAGACTGCCACTGCCTTATTTTGGATTTAATTAACTGAAAAGTTATGTTCTCAAGAAATCCCACAAGAAACATCAGAACCATTTGTTATCTGCCCAAATCAAAATCTGCCGGTCTTGAAAACCACAGCCAGTCATTAATTGCTTTAGCTTTTCCATTTTTAACTGACTCAACAACACTCAACAAACTGTACTGAAATCTGAGCTGTTTGTAAAAGTTATAAAGTCAATAAAAAAAATAATAGTAAGTTTACTTATGAAGGAGAATCGAGAATGAAGGGGCTTTTAAAGTAAGACAGTCTTTCAGTAATGGATACCGCCAAGCAGGAAAAATAAGAAAAAAAAAAGTTGTTTTGTATGGAGGGAGGCTCAGTGGTGGAGTGCTTAGCACATCCTGTGTTCAAGTCCTGGGCTCAGCGAGAGCTTTTTGTGTGGAGTTTGCGTGTTCTTCCTGTGCTTGCATGGGTGTCCTCCCGAAGTATAAAATCATGCACATTGGTCTAATTGACTGCTCGAAATTGCCCTTAAGAATGAGACTGAGCGTGACCCATGCACTAATAAACTAGTTCTGCAAATGTGAAAATAAACATTTTGGATGTCTCATGGTTATAGATAGTTTAATTACTGAAATACCTGATTTGAAATGAACAGGTAATGTATTCTATTTGTATTTTCTGAAGACTGTCAGCATATCAGGTTGGGCTGGAATCAAAGTAACATACTAGTATAAAGCTTGAGTGTGCAAAGCTTTAAGGGCCACGTTCAGGAATGAACTACAGGTTTACACTGGGATGTACACTTATCTTAAAGGAACTTGATGGAATCGTAATGATCTGGAAGGAACTGGGGTGTGTGTGGGTGGACTGGGGAAATTTGTGGTCCTCAGAAGAAACCTTCATAGATTTGTGATGATCTTGAGAGAACTGGGTGGATTTGTGGCAATCTTGAGGGACATTGCTGGATTCGTGATGATCTTCTGGTTATTTGGAGGATTTCAGGTGATTCTGAGGGAACTTGATCGTGCTGAACATGGCAAATTTTTGAGTTGTTATTGCCAAGTATTGTGATTTAACGGCTCTCCTGATAAAATGTGGGAACTGTATTAGAGCGCAGTAGGGCTTAACAGACCTTAATAGACCTTACCTGAGCATAACAGGTCTTAATGCACCATCATCGGGGATCTTGATGAACTTGAAAATATGATTCCTTCAAGTTTAATCTCTTGAATGCACCCTGCCTTCTTTTTATACTCAAATCATCCTCCAAGTGTGCTCATAAATCATGGAGCTCGACCCTTCTTTGAATCTGGGAGATCACAGACACCATGCCCCAGTGCAAACCTAGAATGAAATTGGCAATAACTTGTGTGTTTTATCTTCCATTATCAGATCATTTTAGCTGCATACAATGGCTTCCGTGCAAATCGACCCCAGCCTTCACAATCTTCAGGTCACTATTACTGTATGTAGTACAATAGGATCTTTACCACTTAGCTGCCCATATACAGCAGGACTCGCGATGCAGCTTTTTGGAAGAATATTTCTGCAGTAACACCGTCAAGATATGGTCCCTGGTGAAAATCCTCAAGCCATAAAAACTCCTTTGAGTGAAAGCACACCCAGAACATTATTAATAGTAGCAGTATTCGATTTATACATTCCAACTATCCGGTGTTTATTCCCTCCATTTTACATTTTATGAACTATATTGCATTATGTTTCTCTTGCTGGCTCTGCATGATGCTTTTTAATATTAAATTCACTACCACTCACATCATTATTAATGACTCAGTGCACTCCGTTGAGGCATGTTGGGTCTAAAGCTGCTCTATTACATGGAGCACACCTCTCATTTTAAATTTGTTCAATCATTAATATCTAGCCTCTCAAGGGGAAATGGTATTAGCTTGTACTATTTCTTGTCACTGGCGTGGCACCCTCAATTGGAGGTGGGATTTTTATTTTATTTTTTACCACTCATACTTGGGTCTGCACCCAGAACCAATTCTGTGTGTATGGAGTAGAGGGGTTCGCAGCAATCAGCTGTAAGATTAACATCACGTGACTGGTGTGCAATGCGGCAGCCCGGTATGCAGCATTTGCGTTACAGCATCCATGCCACTTTTGTCAGTTCACTGGTTGTCATTACTTGAAGACCTGCCATTTTCTGGAAATGCAAAGACAGAGGGCAGCACAATGGTGTAGTGGTGTAGTGTTTAGCACATCCAACTTGCAGCAAGAAAATTTTGAGTTTGAGTACTGCGTCAGGTTTACATGTTCTTTCTGTGCCTGCGTGGGTTTCCTCTGGGTAATCCTGTCTCCGTCTATCGTTCGTACACATTCAGATTAGGCTGAATGGCTATTTCAAATTGACCTCTGGTGTGAGTGTGAATAGTTAAGTGTGTATTGCCCTGTGATGATATGGTGAGTGGTAGCATATTTTTTTTTAAGTTTTGGTTGAGATAGGCTTCAGTGTTAGTGTGGCCCTAGTTGGGTTAAACTCTAGCTCAGCAAATGAATGAGTGACTGAGTGAATAGATGAAGAGGTGAAGAAGCGCATGCAGGCAGGTTGGAATGGTTGGAGAAAAGTGTCCGGTGTGATGTGTGATAGGAGAGTATCGACAAGAATGAAAGGAAAAGTGTACAAGACGGTGTTGCGGCCAGCAATGTTGTATGGTTTAGAGACAGTGGCCCTGGGGAAAAGACAGGAGGCAGAGCTGGAGGTAGCAGAGATGAAAATGTTGAGGTTCTCGTTGGGAGTAACGAGGATGGATAGGATCAGGAATGAGTCCATCAGAGGGACAGCACATGTAAGAGGTTTTGGAGACAAAGTCAGAGAGGCTAGATTGAGATGGTTTGGACATGTACAGAGGAGGGATAGTGAGTATATTGGTAGTAGGATGCTGAGGTTGGAACTACCAGGCAGAAGGCCTAGAGGAAGACCAAAGGGATTTATGGATGTGGTGAAGGAGGACATGAAGGTCGTTGGAGTAAGAGAAGAAGATGCAGAGGATAGGGTGAGATGGAGGCAGATCATTTGCTGTGGCGACCCCTGAAGGGAACAGCCGAAAGGAAAAGAAGAAAGAAGAAGTGAGTGAATAGATGCAGTCATTTAACCATCACAAAGTGGCTCTTATTAAAGTCACTGAGATCCTTATTCTTGCTCTTTTTTTTTCTACTTTCTACTTATTTGGGGGTGATCACACTTGAGGTGAGATAGAAAAGAACTGATACGAATGATATTTTCGTTTGTCGCTTTTCATCCTTAAATTGTTCCCAAATTTGTCACATGACATTCATAGCATCGCATTTTGGTCCCTGGCTTGTGAACTCATCAGAGAAATCTTTGACATGTTTGAAATGTCTATGAATTGCGCAAAATGAGGCTCTGATGCAGAATAGTCTCAAACGTTTCGTTTTGCTCGCATTTTTTTTTTTTTTTTCATTCACAGCGACAAGCGACAAGTTGAACACGTCCACATGGAAAGTTTTAGAAAAGTTCGAGGCATACTGGCAGTTGCCATTTATCTGTATTCTGGCATCATCTGTATTTTATTTGGGCAGTGGTGGCCTGGTGGTAAAGGGTGGTGGTGGTGGTCACTGTGCTGATCCTAGGGCTGGGGACTGAAGCCCCACTCTCAATAGGTTGTCACGACTGTCCCCTCAGTGCAGCTAACTGGGTTATCAAAGGCTGGCCATGTTTCTCACTGTCTATGGTGAGAGGTTCATGTAAAAGAACCATTGCTGACTTTCGTCAAGAGGAGCTGCATAGCCGTCAACGTGTCTCTGCCCTGTGATGGCCTGGCCAGCTGTCCAGGGTGTACTCTGCCTTTGCCCGGAATCGGCTGGGATGGGCGCCAGCCTCCCCGCGACCCTAATTAGGATTAAGTGGTTACAGAAATGAATGTATTTTATTCGCATTTTGTTGAGGATAATAACGTGCAAACAGAAATTGAATAGTTTGAGAAAAAAAAAGTAAACAAAACACTATAGATTTACAATAGGAGAATCAAATTTTCCATAGACCAATCATAACTAGTCTCAAATCAGTAGCAAATTGCCATGTAACTTTCATGAGATACAAGCCCAAAAAAAAAAAAAAAATTTTCAAAATATGCAAAATAAATAATTCAATAAATTAGCTGCAGTTGCTTTTCTATCAACCCTCTATTGGGATCACACCTAACTATTCAATTTCTGCATAGAAAATCAGACTCAATGTTGGCTTTCACTGGATAAATAATCACTGTTATTCATGTCACATGTTAGTGGTTAGAATGATTTTAATGTTATCGCTGATCCGTGTATAACCCCGGGTTTATTTTAGATGTGCTATACCCTTGTGCCGATGTACAGCACCTGAAAACAAGAAGCCGTTTTTGTACCAAAATACATTAACCACTTATCTAACATGAGATGAGCATGTTTCCTGATTTTTACCGCAGGCGTGTGCACCACAGTATTACATCGTTCCAGCTGTCTAGGTCTACTTTTATATTTCAGTAACCTTCATATCATCTTTCCCAGTAGAACCAGGAACTAATGTAGCTCAAAACAAAAGCTCATGGTTAGTGATCAGAAGGTCAGGAATTCAAACCACAAAACCACCAAGCTGCCACTGTTAGACCCTTAAGCAAAGACCTTCGCCTTTTTTCTTGCAGGGGCGTCCGGATCAGAATCGAAATCAGAATGCTTTATTGATCTCAGAGGAAATTGTAGAAAGCATCTTATCATGACTGATCCTGCGCTCTGACCCCAACAGCACGCCAGGATGTGCCGCAATGTACTTTGCGTGTGATAAATAAAGGTTTCTTCAAATCATGTTAGTCACTGTCAGGCATTGAGGGCGGAGGCTGACGGCAGGCTTTGGTCGAAGTGAGCCCCGGAGCCTCATTTTCAATGGGATCAGGAAATGGTATTCTGATCTCTCCCTTGTAAAAAGGCAGCTTTTATACTATAATAAGTATAAAAAAGGTCATGCACACCAATACGCTGAATGATTTTTAATTATAATTTAGTAACCAATGTGTTTAAAGATAATTTCACAAACTGGATGTTGAGAATATGGAAATTAGGTGTGAATTATAACTGTGTTCAATGAAAGAAGGAACTGGTCCTCTGAGCTTCCTTTGGTGCCTGGATCATCAGGTTTTACAAGACGAGGAAAACAACTCTTTATCTCATTGCAGCAAACTCCTACACTCTAGGCCTCGGTCTGACTTGACGAAAGGGAAAGAGCAGTGAGTCATGAGTGGGCCTGTCACTGAGGGCTTTGCCGGGTTGCTGTAATTTATCATGGCTGCTACTGGATGCTGACAGGAAGGCAGCTGTTCGATGCTGGAAGAGCACTCTTGCAGATGTGCCTCTTTTGGACCAGAGTCTACCTGGGATATGTGGACTACTACTACTACTAATAATAATAATAACAACAACAATAATAATAATAATAATAATAATAATAATAATAATAATAATAATAATAATAATTCTTATTGCACACTAATAAAAAATGCTAATGTTGATGCTGTTGATGAGAGACATACTTTTTAGTATAATGTTGGTTTAATATTATTTCATGACTTTTCTTTATGAATAAGTTGCCTGAACTTACCAGAGCAGATGTACTCAGTACACATTGATAGCTGGGCTAGAACTGCATAGCTCGCTGGACCCACCGTTCTGTTATGGTTAAAACATTTAAATATAAACTGAAGAAATCTCATTTTAGGTTGTTTTTTTCTGCATTGTATTGAAACTCTAAAGGAGTTAAAGATGCATTTTATAAACAGATAAACAATGCATATTTCTGTGGGTGTTTAAGCCCAGCTGATCAAGAATAAACAATAAGTCAATAAACAATACAGTAATTGCATCTGAACTTAAAAATAGCACTTAACATTAACTTACACTACTATTTTTTTTATTTCACTTCACTAATTTTGATCACTTGTCTTCTGCTGCTTTGCCGCACTCCCATCGCCATTGATCTCTTTCGACTTGATCCACTATAGGAGAAGCCTGTCCATCTCATCATTGAGTGCTGATCTTTTCTGAGATAAAATAGTAACCCCCTTTACTGGTTTAATACTCTTCAACATGGCCTTCTGTTTGAGAATTGTACAGATGGTCGATGCATTCTTCCCATACTCCTGACACAGATCGGCCACGCCGACTCCGTTTTCCTGTTTATTTATAATTTGTGTCAAGAGAAATCAATTTTCTCCTCTTGAATACATCAGCCACCTTCTTACGACTTATCTTATATACACTGGCATATGTACAATAAAAAAATAAATAAAAAAATAAAATAAGACTAAAAAAAAATCACAAAAAATGAACCACAGAAAATAAAAAACATTTGTGCATGTGCACACTAAAGATTCCAACATGGAAAGAAGCACTGAGGAATACATGAGGGATAATACAAGGCTAATTGACATATATGACCCTGGGGAACATATATATATATTTTTTTGACATACTGGTATACCAGCTTTATAAGTGTGATTGCACATCCTCTACACTAAGTGGCAGTGATGCTCTCACTGTGTTTTTTGTGGTGTACGGAAAAAAGCACCGATATGATATGAAGTGCAGTAAACACTATTTATAGTCGCTCACGGGGCGCAACATGTTTTTTTTTTTTCTTCTTATAGGGGGCATAACAGAAAATATTTGAGAAGCACTGCACAAGGTGTTCTTATAGCATGGAGGAATACACGTGGAATAATACTTCTTTTTCTTCTTTTCCTTTCAGGTTTTCCCTTCAGGGGTCGCCACAACAAACCATCCGCCTCAATCTCACCCTATCCTCTGCATCTTCTACTCTTACTCCAACTACCTTCACGTCCTCCTTCACCACATCCATAAATCTTCTCTTTGGTCTTATCTAGGCCTTCTGCCTGGTAGTTCCAACCTCAGCATCCTACTACCAATATGCTCACTATCCCTCCTCTGTACATGTCCAAACCGTCTCAATCTAGCCTCTCTGACTTTGTCTCCAGAATATCTTACATGTGCTGTCCCTCTGATGTACTCATTCCTGATCCTATTCATCCTCGTTACTCCCAAAGAGAACCTCAACATTTTCATTTCTTCTACCTCCAGCTCTGCCTCCTGTCTTTTCCCCAGGGCCACTGTCTCTAAACCATACAACATCGCTGGCCTCATCTTGTACACTTTTCCTTTCATTCTCGCCAATACCTTCCTATCACACATCACACCGGACACTTTTCTCCAACCATTCCAACCTGCCTGCACATACTTCTTCACTTCTTTTCCACACTCTCCATTGCTCTAGATTGTTGAGCCTAAGTACTTAAAATCCTCCACCTTCTTTATCTCTGCTCCCTGTAACCTCACTGTTCCTCTTGGGTCCTTGTCGTTCACACACATGTATTCTGTTTTACTGAGGCTAACCTTCATTCCTCTCCTTTCCAGGGCATACCTCCATCTCTCTAGATTTTCCTGCACTTGTTCTCTGCTCTCGCTACAGATCAGAATGTCATCTGCAAACAGCATAGTCCATGGAGATTCTTAACCTCATCTGTCAGCCTGTCCATCACCATAGCAAACAAGAAGGGGCTCAGAGCTGACCCTTGATGCAGTCCCACCTCCACCTTGAACTCTTCTGTCACACCGACAGAGCACCTCACCACTGTCTTACATCACTCATACATGTCCTGCACCACTCTAACATACTTCTCTGCCACTCCAGACTTCCTCATGCAATACCACAGTTCTTCTCTCGGCACCCTGTCATATGCTTTCTCCAGATCCACAAAGGCACAATGCAGCTCCTTCTGACTTTCTCTGTTCACTCACTTCTCTATTAACATCCTGACAAACACTGCATCTGTGGTGCTCTTTCTTGGCATGAAACCAAACTGTTGTTCAAAATGCTGACCTCTGCCCTCAGTCTAGCTTCCCCTATGCTTTCCCATAATTTCATCGTATGGCTCATCAACTTTATCACTCTGTAGGTACCACAACTCTGCACATCTTCTTCTTAAAAATGGGCACACACACACACACTTCTCCTCCGTTCCTCCGGCATCCTCTCACTCTCTAAGACCTTTTTCAATGTTCTTGTCAGAAAATCTACTGCTACCTCTCCTAGACACTTCCATACCTCCACTGGTATGTCATCAGGACCAACTGCCTTTCCACTCTTCATCCTCTTCAATGCCCTCCTCACTTCTCCCTGACTAATCTTTGCTACTTCCTGGTCCACACCAGTCACCTCTTCTACTCTTTTTTCTCTCTCCTTTTCCTCATTCAGCTCTTCAAAATACTCTTTCCATCTTCCCAGCACACTTCTGTCATCAGTCAATACATTTCCCACCCTGTCCTTAACCACTCTGACGTGCTGCACGTCCTTCCCATCTCTATTTCTCTGCTGTGCCAACCTGTATAAATCATTTTCTCCCTCCTTACTGTCCAGCCTAGGATACAATTCATCATATGCCCTCTGTTTGGCTTTTGACACTGCTACGTTCGCCTTGTACCGGGGATTTAGCTCAGTTGGTAGAGCGTCCGCTTTATCCTCCGGGAGGTCGGAGTTCGAATCTGGCCACGTCATACCATAAGATGTTAAAATTTGGCAGTTGTTGCTTCCTGCTTGGCGCTCAGCATCAAAAGGATAGAACAACGCAATAACTGGCGCTGCACAGTGGCGACAGGTGCCTAGCGCACAAAACAAAATTTCAATGTATGTAAAAGTACTTTGACAATAAAGAGTTGTTTGTTTGTTTGTTATGCTGTGTCTCCATGTACACGTGGAAGAATAAGCTAATATAGCTAATAAACCCGGAAAAGCCATTTCGCAAGCAGAGCTCGTAAGCTGAAAATTTGCTCGTTGGATAGGGCAGATTTTTGGTGGAATCGAAGCTCGTATCACGGAAAATTCATTATTAGGGACACTTGTAAGTCAAGGCACCAGTGCATATGTGTGTGTGTGTGTGTGTGTGTGTGTGTGTGTGTGTGTGTGTGTGTGTGTGTGTGTGTGTGTGTGTGTGGTGTGTGTGCACGTGTGCGTATATATATATATATATATATATATATATATAGGATTTTCTGAGTAGATCCTTCCGTAGGAGAGTGCTCAATACTTTTTGGTAGAGCAAATAACAAAAGGACAGGACAAAGACTTTCTATTGAAACTCCATTTATCACTACAGATCTGTTTCGAGGGGTGGTGAAACCATCCTCTCTCTTCAGGTGATTATAGAAGAATATGTAATATATAATTCTTCTATAATCACCTGAAGAGAGAGGATGGTTTCACCACCCCTCGAAACAGATCTGTAGTGATAAATGGAGTTTCAATAGAAAGTCTTTGTCCTGTCCTTTTGTTTATATATATATATATATATATATATATATATATATATATATATATATATATATATATATATATATATTTATATATATATATATATATATACACACACACATATGGGACTTGGAGGTTTCATCCACTTGACCTGTGGTACTGTGGTACATGATCCAGTCGATGGTGATGTGGTGGATAATGTGATGAGTTACTCATCTGTAGGTCAGTGGTTCAATCCCCATTGCCATCACTTCTGGGCACTTGACCAAGGCGCTTAACCCTCAATTGCTCAGTTGTATAAAAATGATAATTGTAAGTTGCTCTGGAGTGTCTGCCAAATGCTGCAAATGGTTCATATTTGTCAATTATTTTCAGTCAGTTTTTCCTTCCACACCAATAATGGAAAAAAATAGGCCAGCTTATTTGATATGAAAAAAAGAGAGAGTTATTATGAGTACATCAACTGGAAGCTTACTTATCATGGAGCTTTATTTTTTTTTTAATATGTGTATTGTTAAAAATGTTCACTGGCCAAGGACAGATTGTTGTTGAGACAGAGCTGCTGCTGATACAACAATGACTATTGTTAAATCATCATTAATGATGTAAGTGGTTCTTGATATAGTACTGCAGGGCATTGTGTAAAGGCATCAAAATAAATATCATCCAAGAAGTTCATGTGATGGAAAAGAACAGGAAAGGCTCCGAAATGTATATATACACAAACACATAAACATGCTCACACATACACAGAGCATTTTAAATGGCAAACCTGTACATATGATAATGCAGAAATAGGCTGGAGTCCTAATAAGCAATCAGAGTGGGTATTGACCATGGCATGATTGGTGGTGGCAGAAGACCTGGTATGAGTATTTTGATAACAGTTAATTGACTGGTATTTTCATGCTGTACAGTCTCTCAAGCTTATTCAGAATGATGTAGAAAATAAAAAAAATGCTATGAGTGGTGGATCTGCAGACAGAAATATCTTGTGGGTGAAACTGGAGAACTAACAGTGATGATAATGATTCAAGCTGACTAAAAGGATTGAGTAAACCATAACAATGCTAACTATGGTGAGCAGAAAAGGCATCTCAATAATCAAAACATGGTAATTTCTAAGGCAGATAGGCTACAACAGTAGAAGGCCGCATCAGAACACAAAGCTGAGGCTAC
The DNA here is from genome assembly GCA_024760905.1 of Plotosus lineatus. Taxonomy (NCBI): domain Eukaryota; kingdom Metazoa; phylum Chordata; class Actinopteri; order Siluriformes; family Plotosidae; genus Plotosus; species Plotosus lineatus. The sequence continues at coordinate 126,381,030 of CM045728.1, read as the reverse complement.
AATGGGCACAGGGTCTAAAAGACTGGACAGTTAAAGACTGGAAACATGTTTTTCTGGCCTGATGAGTGTTGATATCTTCTGAGGCACACAGATGGTACAATCAGAATTTGCTGCCAAAGCAAGTGCCCTTTGACCAAACCTACCTTGTGGCAACATTCCAGAAGGTGGTGGTAGTATATTGATCTGGCTAATAATTTTTGGGGCGGACAATGTGGACCTACTAAAACGAATCAATCATCATTTGAAAACAACAGCCTTTATGAATCCTAATAATTGTTGTGGATCAATTATTGGAAAATCCTTCAAAGCACAATTTACACACCGTCCCACTGTCACAAGGCAAAAGTCGCTTCGGACGTTTCATGACGGCACGTTTACTGTTCATCAGTGGCCTTAACACCTATATCATGCGACTGGTACGTTGACATAAACGTTTATTTTCAAGATTTATACCAACATCAATTCTGGAAAAACAAACTTCAAATTTGATATATTTCAGTTTCCCACTCTCTTATGCCAAGCAACTAAATCTTATTAGGTGAGGTTGGAACTTATCTCAGGCGAAACTAGGTGAAAGGTGAGGTACATCCTAAACAGCTTGCCAGACCACTGCAGAGCCACACACACGCACGCACACACACACACACACACACACACACACACACACACACACTCACACACACACACACACACACACACACACGAAACCATTTACACTCATACCAAGGAACACAATACTCTCCCTTGTGGGATTAAAACCATATCTCAAAAATTTAGAACAGCCAGCCACTTAATCTGATTTGTCCTTGTACTGTAGGGGGAAACCAGGGTACCTGGAGGAACACTACACAAGCAGGAGTAGAACATATCAACTCCACACAGAAATACTCACACCTAAAGGTGAAACAGCTAATTATCCTACTGTGCATATTTTTTGGAATGTGGGAGGAGTCCGGAGTACTCAGAGGTAACTCATGCAAGCACGGGGAGAACATACAAGCTCCACACACAAACATCCAACCCTGGGAATTGAACCTGAGTCTTCCTACTGTGAGGTGGACATGCTAACCACTACACCACTATTTCCCGTTTATACATATGTATTTTTTATTTTTTTTACTTTTTGCTTTACTTTTATATACTTTTTTAAAGTTATATTTGCTTTACTGTCCAGGGTGAGATGTGCAGCAGCCTCCTTGTGACAATAACTAGAATTAAGCAGCTCAGAAAATGATGATGATGATGATGATGATGATGATGATGATGATGATGATGATGATGATGATGATGATGATGATGAGCAGCAGCATCATCAGTCAGAGTCAGAGTCAGTAACCAAGGAACGGTCCGACAGAACCCCGGTGACCCGCAGCTAGGCAAGGGAACCTGTGTTTTTTTTTATTTTATTTTGCATAGCGGTCTTCTGAACCGCACTTCCTCTGCACCTTCACCCAGGACCTATTTGTCTTGGGTGACCCTACCAGGGGCATTATGCCCCCAACAATATTGCTCCTAGGATCATTAGGTCACAGAAAACCCCTTCACCATGATAAGGTGGCGATTCAAGGAGGGGATATATAGATATATATTTATATTCCGTGTGTGTGTGGATGTGTGTGTGTGTGTGTGTGTGTGTGTGTGTGTGTGTGTGTGTGTGTGTTTCTCAACTCCCAGTACATCTCTCAAAGGAATGGCCTCAATACTGTGTGTTGTACTTCACCTACCAAGGCCATTCGACCCATCAACATAAAGCGACCAATTTCCCTTCGCTGCCTACATTCAATGATTCTGGCAGCAAACATTGTCTTTGAATGATGCATCCCACAGTGTTAGCTTTTCTTTTTATTTTTTACAGCCATGGTCTGTTACTCTGGAGATTCAGCTCCAATCCTTTTGCTCTTATGCTTTGCTTGCCCAAGGCTTTCCTCTTTTCTTTTTGCTAGCATTTCTGAACTTAACTATTGCTGTTCAAAGTCTTGATTTGGCTCAGCAGTACATGATAGAATTATATGAATAATTTTAGTCTGTGAATGCTAATTAAAAAAAAAAAAAGATAACAGTACGGGCTATTTAACAGAAGTGCACCGTGGAACTCTAATCTATACTCTACACTAGATATGCGAGGTATAAAAGGGATGGAACAGTTCCAGGCTCATTCATTTCGCATCAAAACATGGCTTCACATTATTTTTGAATGGTTTATAAATTAATGAATTGGTGCCCTGTTATATATGGATTTTTCTTATCTTTTTATTTTTTTAATCTTTGCTTGGATTCCTCACCAAAAATATTTAATGATTATTTATATGCAAAATCAAGAAAGGACAAAAAGACTACGAGGCAATGGTGGTCTAGTGGTATAGGGCACTGATCGCTGATCCAAAGGTTGGGGGTTCGAGTCCCACTCCCCCCAAGTTGTCACTGCCCCCCCCAGTTCAGCTAACTGGGTGATCTAACTGGGCAGACCATTTCTTTCACTGTCTATGGTGAGAGGTTCATGTAAAAGAACCATTTCTGACTTTCGACAAGAGTAGCTGCAAAGACGTCAGTGTGTTTCCACCCTGCGATGGCCTGGCGAGCTGTCCGGGGTATACTCTGCCCTCACCCAAAGTTGGTTGGGATGGGCGCCAGCCTCCCCACGACCCTAATTAGGATTAAGCGGTTACAGGAAATGAACAGATGAACTGAACAAAAAGACTCCGTGCCTGACATCCCCCACATACAACTATGAGTGTGAGGTGGATGCGCTAACCGCGATGACACTGTGTTGCTGCTGCTGCTGATTCTGGTGATGATGGTGATGGTGATCATAACAATGATGATGATGATGATGATGACGACAATGATTCTTCTTCTTTTCCTCTTAATATAATCATTATTATATTCTTTTTCTTAGGCTTGATCCAGGGTCAGATCACATGTGCAGCAGCCTCAACAGTGAGGTTGCAGCATCCCTCTCCACAGCCACTTCCTTCAGCTCTTCCAGTGGGACACCTAGATTTCTCCGCTTCACAGCAGAGGCTTCACCAATCCACCTGACGATGAGTTCCAAGTATGCCCAACATCATCTGACTCACACTTTTAATAATAACTGATATGTCCAGCTTCTCATGCCAGGGTTTCTGGATTCTAAGAAACTGTTTCAACTGCAGTAAAACATCTGGCTTTCACTTCACTTTCAAAGGCCCGGTGGATATGCTCGACTTCAAAAGCCAGATCTTGATAGCAGCCCACTTTCCATTTTTCCGTCTTTTCAAATGTTCTGGTCAGCTGGTACAGAAACATCTAATATCTATCATCATGCATTCTTGGCAGTGTAATGTCAGGTGTCGAGCTGCATAGATTGTTATGCTTCAAGTTCCGTTTCACTTAATTGTTCTCTGCCGCTGCCAGAAGTTGGGTTCGCATCGCTTGTCAGTCCACCCTAGCCTATGGTTCTGCCACATTTTTCACTGTGTATGCAGTGTCACCTTATGATGGTTATTTATATAATTCTTCTGGTCAAGTGTTATGCCTTCATGTATAATCCGGTGTGCTGTCTCTTTGGTCTTAGTACCATGTCTGATGTCTTTGTCCTTAGATCTTATTCTTTATTTTCTAAATTCAAGCCTTTTTTTCTTCAGTTCATTAGTTCATTTTCTGTAACCGCTTCATCCTAATTAGGGTCGCGGGGAGGCTGGTGCCCATCCCAGCCAACTCAGGGCGAGGGCAGAGTACACCCTAGACAGCTCGCCAGGCCATCGCAGGGCGGAAACACGCTGACGGCTTTGCAGCTACTCTTGTCGAAAGTCAGCAATGGTTCTTTTACATGCCTCACAACATAGACAGTGAGAGACATGGCCCGCCTTTGATTACAAAGTTAGCTGCACTGATAGAGACAGCAGTGACAACATGGTGATAGTCCGGCCTGAACCCCATTCTGACCCCATTTTATTTTTCTCTCATCTGTAGACACTGAATCCTGTTTCTTCTTCATTAAATGATGAACTCGAACATGGCCCCTGCCTCCTCTGTTGTGATTGGTGGAACACACATGTTTTTTGAACATCAAAAAAATCAAAAAACCTCAACATGATGAGTCCTATCTGTTAGCATGGTCACATTTTAAGGACTTGTCTTTTTTTCGGAGACAAAACACAAGTCCTGTAAATGTAAATGATAACAAACTAAACCGAAGACTGAATGTTCTGAGATTAAGATAAGATTAGATTTACGTGAGGGTGAGGGTAATACTCCAGGAAATGGCTGTGTGTGTGTGTGTGTGTGTGTGTGTGTGTGTGTGTGTGTGTGTGTGTGTGTGTGCGTGTGCGTGTGTGTGTCTAGTGTCTGTCTGTCTGTTTCTGCATGAGTCCATTTCCAGCTATTTCTATTTTCACTTTCAACCTTTTAAAATACTATCTGTTAGTATTTATAGTACCGCATTGCATCCTGGGTAGTAGATCATCATCTGAATGTCCACATTTTATGTCTGTGTCTAGCTTATTTTAAGAAGTGCACCTTAGTAAATTTCAATTTGTCATGAGAGAAGGGAAAAAAAATACGGTAACAGGGTAATCACTGGTTGCACACGGAGAACAAATCGATGTTTAGAAGTGTATTCATGAGTGCAGAGTAAATATAAAACTCCTGTGTGTAAAGTGTTTATAATATTGTTTAATGCTGTTATTAAAACCATGATGGCATATGTATTACTCACTCACTCACTCACTCATTCACTCACTCACTCGCTCATTCACTCTCTCACTCACTCTCTCACTCACTCTCTCACTCACTCACTCAATCAAGATTGTTTAATTCTATTATGGTTGTGGTGAAGGCGGACCATCGCATGGCATAACACACAACCACTCACACTCAGGGGCAATTTGGAACAGCCAGTTAGCCTAATATGCATGTCTTTGTACTGTGTGGTGACACTGGAGTAACATAAGGGGAACATGTAAACTTCACACAGAAACATCTGACCATAGTAATTGAACCCAGAACTTTCCTGATATAAGGCAGACATGCTAATAATATTATACTGTATGCTGGGTATTATCATTGCTTTGATGCCAGATTAGCTAGCTAGCACGCACGCACACACTCATTCACTCACTCACTCTTTTTCCAAACTGCGTACTCATAATAGGGTCATGGGGAGGTTGGACTCTATTTCAGTTAACACTGGGCAAAGGCAGGATCCACCCTAAATGGTTAGACCATCACAGGACAATAAAGATAGCATCATCAGCTATATTATGTACACTCACCAGGAGGTTAATAGTCTCTGTTACAGCCATTCTTTTTTTTTTTTTTTTTTGTTCTGATATTGCAAATTCACAATTTCTAACAGGATAAGGTGATATTTTTTTTTTCTTCCATTTTTGTGTATTAAACAGAAGCCGACTACAGGAAGCAGCTAATAGTGTGAGAGGAGAATGGATGTTATACAATACCACGGGCAGTACAGGACTGGTCAGGGAAATCATTGACAGCAGTTGCTTGGATTTTTCTTTTATGTTCATTGTGCTGTAGCCAATAATTTGAAGCTTAATGCAACACTCTTGCTTTGTGTTTCAATTCTATCGAGCTACATCTTGGGCAGACTCTGTTATTTCACAACTTACTGTTTGCTAATGTGAACGTAAAATTGGCATGCAACTTTCTTTTGTGTCAAGTGTCCCATGTCATGATATCGCCACGATTTCTTCTGGTTTTCATTCAAAAGTCGATGTGTGGAAATTATCCTGGCAATGCATGTCAGGCATAATGCATGCACATTCGTGTTCTGAGCATGAATTACAGCTCAGCTCAAAACACAGGGATGCTCACTTAGTGTAAGTGAATGTAAGTGCGTGCACTGAAAATTGTTGAAAAATGTTCCACATTTGTTACGACCCCTAACAATTTCGAGGGCAATAATGTAATTGAAGTATTTCTGTTATTTTTATAGTAGTTTAAAAAGTTGATCAGAACATCCAGGAACATTGGCATCATGGCTGCTTTGAAATGCCACAACATTTTAAATTAAAATCTGGTGACCTCTGCCCCATAGCTGAAGATGGATCATCATTGTGTCTTTCAGCAAGATAATGACCCAAAACATGTGGCCAAATCTACCCAGAAATAGGTAATCCGACGCAGAATCAAACTCCTCCTATGGACATCTCAGTCCCCAGACCTCAACTCCATTGAAACCCTGTGGAGTGAGCAGAAGAGGAGCGTGCAGAGGAGAGGACCCCGATTGCTGGTTATTTTAGAGACTGTGGAGAGAGAGAGAGAGAGAGAGAGAGAGAGAGAGAGAGAGAGAGAGAGAGAGAGAGAGAGAGAGAGAGAGAGAGAGAGAGAGAGAGAGAGAGAGAGAGAGAGAGAGGAACAGTCCAGTATCCCTATTTCTGTATTCTCCCATCTCGGAAAACATTATAGGAAATTATTATAATGTTTTGTTGGTGAAAAGGGGTTGTACAATTGATATTATTTGTACTATTAATATCAGGGGTGCCAAAAATTGTAGTACACATGATTCGATGTAAAATTATTATTTATTAATGTGTGGTGCCCCCACACACACACACATACATATATGCGGTTCATAAAATGAATGAATGAAGAACAATCAGTGCACAAATTGTTCCTGAAACATCCCACTATGCTCATCCTTTAAGTCATGACTATTCTTTTACCTTGGCCTTCATAAATTTACTGCTTATTCGTGGAACTACTACAATTCAATACCCATGCTATAAAAGCAATAGAACAGCAAGGTTTTCCAATGTTTGCAATCTCTCTCTCTCTCTCTCTCTCTCTCTCTCTCTCTCTCTCTCTCTCTCTCTCTCTCGCTCTCCCACCACACCATTATCCACAGTTCTCATTCTTTTTGATATAACATTGACAACAGACGTACAATTGTGAAAGTTATATTTTTTAAAACAGTATACATTATTCTATCAATTATTTCATTATTATATGGAAATTGCTTCTAGATAATTATGAATTATTAAATGATTAAAAATCAAAGTGACCCATGTTTGTGTATTTTTCTTCCTATACATACATATAAGAAAGCGTTTAACATTTTTAGTATTGACGAATCACTAACTGTAGCAAACTGTTTTGTCCTCACCTTTTTTTCATGTAGTAAATGGTCAGCACATCACAACAAGAAGGTTTGATTGCCAGGCTGGGGGTATTTCTGTATGGAGTTTACATACTCTCTCCATGTTTGCATGAGCTTCCGGCCACAGTGCTAAAACATGCACATGAGATTCATTCATTTATTCATTTTCATTCATTCATTTTCTGAACCATTTACTCCTAATTAGGGTCACAGGGAGGCTGGCACTGACAAGCTGTTCAGGGTGTACCCCACATTCGCCCAATGTTAGGCATCAGACTCCCTGTGTCCCTGGTTGGAATATGGGGTTTGGAAAATAAGACAACAGAAATAAAATGAGAGATTTTTTTTGTATGGAGTGCCCCCCCCCCCCCCCCCCCCCCCCCACACACACACACACACACACACACACACACACAATGCTGTACTCTGGCCAAGCCACCCACCAGTATGTTTTTTTGGACGTGAAAAGAAACCAGAAAATCTCAATGTAATTCAATGTGAACATTGGGACGACATGTAAAACTCAACACAAAAACGGAACTTGAGCTCAGGCTGGAACCAGAAATCCTACAAGGAAGAAACACTTCCCACACACATGAATGTCTGCAGCTACACAACTGCTATTTAAACATTTTTTGAACCCCTCAGGGTTTACTGAGGATTTTCCATACTGAAAAATTGCCACATGACTCAATACACAGTGCTGTATATCCTATTGGCTCCAGTGATTAGCTAAAGTTGTAAGCCTGCGACTGTCTCATCCATCAACACCTTATCACTGACATGGCTACACGGGACGACAGTATGGCTGTAATTAATTCTAAAGGCACTTCCTGTATGGAAAATGAGAGAGTGACAGAATTCAGTCAGACTACAGTGTTCATATTGCTGCTTAAATAGCGTCTACAGCTGGACATCCGGGTTGTAACATATGAACTGCATAGCTTCCTCCTTTTAGCTTTTGGGCTCATTTGGAAATGTCAGTCATCGAAAAAAATTAAATGATGCAACCAATGGCAAAGCAACCAATGTTAGTTGTTGTATTTGAACAAAAACAAAAACAAAAAAAAAACAAAACAAAAAAAAATAAAATAAAAAAATAAATTAAAAAAAAAAAAAAAAAATATACATAAAAAAAAAAAAAAAAAAAAAAATATATATATATATATATATATATATATATATATATATATATATAGAGAGAGAGAGAGAGAGAGAGAGAGAGAGGATTTTCTGAGTAGATCCTTCCGTAGGAGAGTGCTCAATACTTTTTGGTACCACCCCTCGAAACAGATCTGTAGTGATAAATGGAGTTTCAATAGAAAGTCTTTGTCCTGTCCTTTTAGTTTTGTTATATATATATATATATATATATATATATATATATATATATATATATATATATATATATATATATATATATATATATATATACAAAAATCAACAATAATAATAATAATAATAATAATAATAATAATAATAATAATAATAATAATATACCATCACTGTGTAGTGGTTAGCATGTTCACGCCACATTAAAAACGTTGCTTCTTTTGTGTGTATTTGCTAAGTTTGTATGTTCTTTCTGGACTGGTGTGTTTCCCTCGGTTACAGTGGTTTACTCCCACAAAGAAATGCTCTTAAGGCTCACTGGCTAGTCCAACATACACCCGACCATTCACCTTAACAATCACAGCAAGATGCAATTTGGAACAGCCACTTAGCCTAATATGCATGTCTTTGGAAAATGGGAGGAATCCAGATTTCCCAGAGAAAACCTATTGAAGCCTGTGAAGAACATGCAAACACTCAAATCCAGGAATCCAACCCATTGGTTCATTCATTTTTTGAACAGCTTGATCGTACTTAGGGTTGCGGGGAGGATGGTGCCCATCTCAGCCAACTTAGGGCTGAAGTCAGAGTACACCCTGGACAGCTCACCACGCCATTGTAAGGAAGAAACATACTGATGATTATGCAGCTACTCTTGACAAAAGTCACCAAAAGCTCTATTACATTCCTCTCACCATAGACAGTGAGTGACATGACTGGCCTTTGATAACCCAGTTAGCTGTACTGTGGAGACAGGGGCAACCTGTTGAGAGTGGGGCTAAACCTCCAACCTTGGGATCAGTGATCCAGCACCTCACCATATATATATATATATATATATATATATATATATATATATATATATATATATATATATATATATATATATATATATATATATATATAATAATTATATATATATATATATATATATATATATATATATATAGGAAATGACTAAAATTCTGTCTCTCTCTCTCTCTCTCTGATATTGTAATCCTCTGATTGCATCATTACATATTTGGATTAAACCACTGGTCTACAACTAAATTCCCCAGGAAATGAGGTCTTCCAAGCATAACTAAAAGCACATTCCTGGGGAAAGAAATCCCTGACCATCATGACAACTTATTCCATTTTCTTAATCTTTCATCCGTAATATGAACACCTGTTTAATACTCACTCCTGTGCTTTTATCTTCAGCTGACAAAATAAATTTATCTGAGCATTTGGGAAGAATATAACTTGCTTTCCAGATGGTGTTGATGGCATAAGACAGGGAAGTCTTTATTGCCTTATAACACACACTGTGTTTTTAATTCTGTGCAATAACTGAAATGCAATAACAATTTAATATATAAAACGGCATCTCACTTCAATTTAATTAATATTAAATGGCACATGCCATTGCAAGAGATTGCCTGTTGGTTAAATTGACTCGTATAAACTCTCTTACAAAAAATATTTTGGACTACAACCACCATCACAGTTAAAAGATAACCAGATTGACTTCATGTTAATCATCGGAAAGGGATTTCATTGGCAGCATCAATAATGGCTTCCTCATAAAGGATGTGAAGGGTTTTTATAGAAATGTTTAAAAAAATCATAAGTAATGACTTATTTAATTTTTTGTTGTTTTTATTATTTTATATTGATAACTTAATCACTCATTTTTTGAAACCGCTTAATCCTAATTAGGATCTCGGAGAGGCTGGTGCCCATCCCAGCTGACTCCGGGTGAGTACAGAGTACAGCCTGGATAGCTCGCTAGGCCAGAGGGCGGAAAAAACGCTGACGGCTATGCAGCTACTCTTGTCAAAAGTCAGCAATGGTTATTTTACATGAACCTCACACCATAGACAGTGAGAGACAGGGCTGGCCTTTGATAACCCAGTTAGCTGCACTGGGGTGGTGGTGGTGGTGGGGGGGGGCAGTGACAACCCATGGCGAGTGGGGCCATGAACCTTGAACCCCCAACCTTAGAATCAATGATCCAGCACCTTTACCACCAGGCCACCTTGATAACTTAATTCATTACCAAATTTGTTTTATTATGTAAAGCTGCTTTGCAGAAGTGTCAGTTGTTTAATTGTGTTGTACAAATAAAACTGAATTGAATCACATTTAGTTTAATTTAATTAAATTGTAGGTACAGTGTATGACACATCAATTGCACAGGAAGAAGGTCCTGGTTTTGATATCCAGGCTCAGGGTATTTCTGTGTGGAGTTTGTTTACATTTCATATAGACAAGGTTTGTGACTATCAAGCCGAGGATCACAAGTTCAAACCTGGCTTGATGTTGCAGCCAACCACAAGCCGGAGTCCAAGGGAGCTAATTGACTGAGTTACTACCAGCCAATCAATGGGCCTCTGTGAGCTGATTTGTACAAAACAGGTGAATAATGCTTTACCTAGTAGTGTGTTTAGCAGCAGCCAACTGTGCATGCACAGCAGTTCATAAAGAGGCGGGTGAGAGAATCACATGTATTCACTAGTATCGAAAAATCAACATTCTTTGCCCATAGTCATTAAACCACACCACAACCACCACCACCACCAACAACAACTAGAAACAAATATGAAATCCATATTTGGACATGCAGAGGAGATAATTATGGATGACTGGAAACTGGAATATCCCTCTGCTTTTCGGCAACAGATTTTTTGATATCTAAATGGAGAAATGAATAATGGAAAAGGATGTTTCTTTAGAGGCAGTATCGTGAGGGAATAACCCCTGTTCTGCCTCAGCATGAGTGTTTGATAGGAGATTATTGTGAAGCGCCCATGAACAAGCCTGAGTGCCTAGCAGTATGCTTTGCTTTACCTCATGAAGGTAAGCACTAAATTTCGTGATATTGTCTGTTCTCGTAGGCAGCTGCCGACCTTGAACTACAGGAAACATTTCAGCAGGACGCTCGCGGTAGCAGTTTGGATGTGTGCTTTTATTCCATCTTTATGATTCTGAATCGTTTTTTTTTTTTTTTTCTTTTTTGTTTTTTTTTCTTGTGAGCCTGTTCCACTGGAGCATAAAGTACTGCTGAACACTAAGGGAGCTGGAGCTCACGATTGCAGATAAAAAATTCATGCTGGTTGAATATTTCCTTTTTTTTTCCTTTCCTTTACTTGGACAAAATTTATTTGGATCATCCATGCACATTTGAATATACCGTACAAGTGATTATCTAATCAACCAATATTGTGCCACTAATAGAATAAAGAAAGAAAAGAAATAGTCATCATCATCATCATCATCATCATCATCATCATCATCATCATCATCATCTTCTGCTTCATCTGCTTCTTCTGGAGTCGGGTCACAGGGGCAGAAACCTAAGCAATGAGGCCCAGACACCCCTCTCCCCAAACCACTTCTTCCAGCTCTTCCCGGGGAATACGGAGGCGTTAACAGGCAAGCCGAGAGACATAGTCCCTTCAGCATGTTCTAGGTCGACCCCGGGGTCTCTTCCTGTTTGGACATGCACGAAACACTGCATCCTCTGGCATGCTCACTTCTTGCTTCCATGGCTTTCTTCTGGGTACTTCGGTTTCCCCCGACAGCCCAAAAGCATGCCAACTGGATTAACCGGCTGTCTCTTGGTGTGATTGTAAGGACAGATGTTTGCTTCTGTGATGGCACTATGATAGAATGGTAAGCTGTTCAGAATAGACCCTCCTCTTTCACCCAGAGTCAGCTTAGATGGGCTCCAACCTCCCCATTACCCTAGTATGAAGTGCTTTGGCAACTGATCAAATTATTTAGATAAAAAGCTTGAATGTTTTCTTATGCTTACTTGAATTTAAAATAATGTAATCATATCGAATCAGTTTTTGTTTATGCTTGTTTTCCCCTGCAATGTCAAACAAAAATCACTCATATATAATACTTGCCATCATCATCATCATCATCATCATCATCATCATGACCATCAATCATCAAGGAGAGGTCAACCAGGTTAAATGTTGTGCTATTTCTTGGTTTTATTTTATTTTTATTTATTTATTTTTATTTTTATTGTGTTTTTTGTTGTTGTTTTTCTATGACACCCCTGAACATGGTGAGAACCCTTTTGGAACAGCAGCTGATAAAATTAGGATCTCTGCCAGTGATGAATCCAAGTGGAACTAATTCAAATTTGTTAAATTTAATGTTGAGGGTATTTTATGTGCATCATAAAATGCATCAGGAAATTGGCTAAATGAATGTTAGGGAATTCACACAATATGGCAGACAGATAGCCACAGCCAATTCAATATCTCTCCCTCTCTTTCTTTCTCTCACTCACTCACTCACTCACTCCCCCCCTGTCCATCTAATGTGTTTATCTTCCTGCTAGATAATCACATTCCCCACCTACACTCATGCTCTTCCGTGTGCTAATTAGCTCATATGAAACTCCCTAAACCTATCTGTGTTCAGTCGATTAACATGTATAAATTATCTGGTGAAAAAGTAATTTTGCTTTATATATATATATATATATATATATATATATATATATATATATATATATATATATATATATAATGATAGTTTTGTAATGTTATGAGGTAGAAATAGTTTATTGAGTTCATTTTACTAAAAAAGAACATATTTTATATGAGTGACGTTTTCGTCACGTCAGGGATATGAACAAGCTTGGCTGTCAACAGTGATTACATACAACATAGTTTACAAATACTTTAGTAGGATTCCAGCAAAAAAACATTGTTTTTATACCAACGTGCTTATAATTTTTATGTAAAGTCAATACGAGCATCAATTATAAACATTCTTTTTTTTCTGTGAGAAATATCTTGGTGTTATTTATCAATTCAAAGTGAGTGATCATGAGGTAAAGTCTGACCCAATTTCATCATTTAGAAAACACAATTGTGGAGTCAGTTTGACTGGTGAATGTCTCTCAATATTCAATTTCAGTACCGGTATATCAATCGCTCCCAGAACTTTTTATGGCGGGAGAAACATCAATGTGGAAACTGCTGAGCGGCCACTTGTGGCGATCGTGACGAATCTGAGACAGAAATGGATTATGATGACGAGGTGGATGATCCCAACTTCATCCCTGATGATGTGAATATGGAAAAGGAAATAGATCTAGATAAAGAGACTCCTCCAAATGATGTGATTGAGCTCGATGGAGATTCGGCCATTATCATAGATGAACACGCCCGAATGCCAACTGCAAATGATTCTAGTGCAAGCGGAGCAACAAGACGAAATCTCACCCGACACTGGTCAGTCCTTCAAAATGAAAATCCTTCAGTTACGGTGCACTTCCTTGGTCCTGATCCACCTTGTTCTACTGAAATTATCTCTTTGGTTATGGAATGTTTTGCTGTGGGACTGTCAGACCATCAAGATTACCTGAATTATCAAAGGATCTGAACTGTCAAAAGGCAAAACAAAAAAGGATGAGGTGCAGTCGAAGCTACTAAAATAGAGAATAAGAACTCAGAAGCAGTTTACGTATGTAAAATGGTTCAACAATAGAGTTGTGAACATGTTATTATCTACGTTCACAAAATATTGACCCCGTACAGTACGGTACATCGCTTCGATTCCAAAACAAAGAAGATGGTTGAAGTTGATTGTCCTGATATCCTGAAGCAGTTCAATAAATCAATGGGAGGAATAGATTTAGCCGATCAACTAATCTTGCTTCATAGGAATCCCATCAGATCGAAGATATGAGATAGTATTCCTGTCATTGATCTGATGAAGGCTGGTAAAGTGGGCGGGAACCAGAGGGGAGGAGCCGCTTCTAACGTAGAGCCGAGCAAACCTCCTAAACAGGCCTGTCATTGTCCTTCAGTTGCTCGTCAAAAAGACGGCGTTGGGCATTTTTCACGAATTACAGAAAAAAGGCAAAGATGCAATAAATGCAACATGAGCCTCAACAGCAAATCCAACTGCTTCGAAGCTTCTCATGAGCAGTTGCAGGATAAAGTAGTGCAGAACCGTGAACAGCCTTATTTTCATCCCAAAGGATTTTTTTTTTTAATTTTTTTATTTCAATGTGATCCATTTTATTTAACATACATTTATAAGTACCATTTGTGCCAGTATTTCTATGCAAAAATATTCATATAAGGCTTGTTTTATACCGTTACTTTTGTAAAAGATAATTTTTTTCAAGATTTGTAATATATTGTGATACGTTATTGATAATGCAATAAAGGATATGTGATATAAAAGTATACCTTTTCAGGCATCCTTCTGCTTCAATACCATACCGATGGTAGACAGGTTAGGCCATATCCTTTGGGATATCACTCAACCGCATGCCATGAGCCCGCTTCTTCTTTTCACTCCCATCGCGAATCACTTTCATCGGGAATCACACGTGCACGTGTACGTGTGTGTGCATGTGTGTGTGTGTGTGTGTGTGTGTGGGTGGGGGGGGGGTGCGTGCAAGTGTTAACCATGTCTTCTTAGCAGAGTTATAATCTTACAAATGTTTATACAAGGTTAAAAGCCTGCACCAAAAAATAAAGTTGCAATGAGCACACTTGAAAAACTCATGAAACAACAGTAACTCTTTCCTTTATACTTGTTAGAGCTCCGTGAGGAACAACAGGTCGAAGGCACATGAAAGCATCATGGGTATTATGAAGATGCAACTCCATAATAGCCAATGGGAAGGAGCTGCATCTCCATGACGAACAATGGGTCGAAGGCACACGAAAAGCATCATGGGTATTATGAAGATGCAGCTCCATAATAACCAATGGGAGGGAGCTGCATCTCCGTGACGAACAATGGAATAAAGGCACACGAAAAGCATAATGGGTATTATGGAGATGCAGCTCCATAATAGCCAATGGGAGGGAGCTGCATCTCCGTGATGAACAATGGGTCGAAAGCACACAAAAAGCATAATGGGTATTATGGCGATTCAGCTCCATAATAGCCAGTGGGAGGGAGCTGAATCTCCATGACAACCAATGTGTCAAAGGAACACAAAAAGCATCATTGGTATTATGGAGATGCCACTCCCTTCTAGCCAATGGGAGGCCAGTGGGGCGAGGTGTTGGGAGAGAGCCAATGGGAGAGCAACTCGCGCAATATTTAAATTTTTGAGATGGCGCATTTCGTAACGTGAATTTTTTTTCGTATCCAGAGACGGAAAATTTTGGTAAATGCATTCGTAACTTGGATTTTTCGTTTGTTGGGTCTTTCATAAGGTAAAGTACCACTGTATCTGTTTATGGGAAAAATAGAAACTTATATAAAAATTTTAAAAAGTGTTCAAATCACATACATTCATCAGCAGATATGCCAATTGTGTTTTTGCCACAGGGTGTCCACTTTTCCAACCATACATCACTTTGATCCCAAATTGAGACAGAGACATTTTGCGATGCCTCTGTGGAATTGATAGAAGTTGAATTCGATGCTGCATGAGTGAGGAGACAGCTGAGTTTCTCAGCATGACTTACTCATGGGCGTGAACACGGAGGGTTTGCTGCCTCAGGGCTGATGTCAGCACAGGAAAGGAGTTGAAAATCTCCTGGTGTTTCCTCAAACCCAACAGTGAAAGAGTATCCGCTTCCCCAGGGTCCTGACTGCTCACTCATCACTGTCAGATATCCAGTCTGTAGCTCATGGCATTAGCTATCTTTTCTTCATTTAAAACCCTCTGAGAGTGACAACAACTGGGATTACAGAACCTACTCTTCCAACCTCAGGCAATTTCGAGGATGTTTTACCCGGGAAGTGTCTTTTTTTTTTTTTTTTTGCTTTAGTTTAGGTTTCTGGTCAGTTTTATTTATTGGATTTTGAGTTGGTATTGGTGGCACAGTGGCATAACAGTTCGCACATCTGTGCACAGCAAGGAACTCTGAGTATTGGGCTCAATATGGGCTTTCCTTTGTAGAGTTTGCATGTTTTCAGAGTGCTTCAGTGAGTTTCTGCTGGGTTCCCTGGTTTCCTCCCAAAGTCCAAAGACGTGCTCATTAGACTAAATGGCTCTTTCAAATTGCCCCTCTGTGTGGATAACAGTGTGAATAGTTGTGTGCATGTTGTCACTGAGCTGATCTGATGAGATGTTCAGGGCTCCACTCAGTGTTGGCTGAGTTAGGCTCTAGCTTGGTATGTTCAAGCATTAAATGTAAAGTAAATTCAAATATATATTTTTTTTCATAAGTAAAGTGTCTTCACAAGAAATGATGGGCATTTCTTCAACATAATAAACCTTTAATCTTTACAGAACTCACAGAACAATGTTTTCGCCAGGCAACTGATTGACAATGCATTTTATTCTTAATATGATTTTTTTTTCTAAATATTCATTAACGATTCATATATTATGTGTGGACATGTAAGATCACATGGAAGCTGTAAACAATCCAAGCTGACTTTCTGCAAAAAGCACAGAAACAAACAACCATTCTCACTAAAATTCCCACCGACGGGCAATTTTGAATAAGATAAGATAAGATAAGATAAGATAAGATACAGCTTTATTAATCTCACAATGGAGAAATTCACTGTTACAGGCTCTTGAGGTACCATCAGTAGGGGGTGCAAAAATAGATACATATACAAACATACACACATACATGTATATTATATAACTAAATAAATAAATAGATCCATAAATAGTATAAATTAATAAACAATAAACGAAAAGAAGGGAACGACTTTGTAGACTGGCCTATATTCAAGTGTAATGTATCTGAGTGCAGAGTAGATGGGTTGATATGGTTCACAGTCAGTGGGGTAGATGATTGACCTGACGTGGCACCATGATGTACTGGGTATCATGTCTGCTTCACAGCAAAATTGTCCTATGTTTGATCCCTGACCATTGTTTAGATAGTGCATGTCCTCTCCGTGTTTGTGTGAGTTTCCTCCAGGTACTCTGGTTTCCTTTCATTCCAAAGACATGCACATTAGGCCAATTGGTTTTTCAGGATTATGAAATCTGTGTAAGTGTGAAAGGTGGTGTGTGTGTGTGTGTGTGTGTGTGTGTGTGTGTGTGTGTGCACGCGCATGCGCGTGTGTATCAGCCCTGTGATCGACTGGTGAGCCGTTCAGTATGTACTACACCTTCTCCCAGTGCTGGCTAAACTAGGCTACAGCCTACCCGCACTGGTTTGGAAAATGAGTGAGTGAGAAAGTGAGTTAACCCAATATGAGTAAACCAGAGAGCCTGAAGTAAACTAGGGACGCATGTGGAGAACCTTGCATACCCAGAAGCTTCATGCCAATGACTATACTACTCCCTTTTCTAAAGACCACAGCTGTGAATACGCTGCCTAGCCAACAAATAAAAAGTCATACAACCCAATATTATCATAGAGTGCATTTATCCTTGATCACAGCATGTAACCCCCTTGGTATTGTTGGCCCAGTTGGTCAGGTCAAGGCTCAGCAACAGTAATGTGGCAAAAGTCAGCTGATCACCTGAATGTAGTGAATGAGCAGGTTACCACATGCTCGTTTTCTTCCCTGATGGCATAGACATAAAATTGGATCTGAAATAATGAAAAAAAAAAAGTGGTTCAGGGAGCAGGAGGAATCATTTTCACATATGTATTGTCACCCCAGAGTCCTGACCCTATGGATGTCTACAAAATGTGCTGGAAAAGAAGTGTTTAACATTTTCCCTCATCAATTCGAGACATCAGTGAAAAATGAACTGAACGCTGGATGGAAATTAATGCTACATTGCTTAAGTTTGATGAAACGATGGCATGAGAATTACATGCTGTAACCAAAACTCAAGGCAGAACAACAAATATATATATATATATATATATATATATATATATATATATATATATATATATATATATATAATACTCTATTCATTCCTCTGCATTTAATCATTTGAAGTGAGAAAACCCACACAGAGAAATGGGCTGCCACACACATTGTGCACCCAGAGAGCAGTTGCAGTTAGCTGCCTTGCTCATTGGCACCTCAACCATTAATGTGTAGTAAGGGAAGGTGCAGCTAACACCACACTTTTTTTTTTTTTTTTTAATTTCTGCTGGTTCAGGAATCAAATCAGTGACCTTTCGGTCTGAGGGCCACTTCTCTAACCATGAAGCTAAAGCTGCCCAAGTATGTCTACAACATTTTCATGGCCAGGCAGGGCATATTAATACAGTGGTACCTTGACTTGCGAAATTAATCTGTTCCGCGGCTAAGCTCGTAAGTTAAAATGTCCGTTAGATAAAACAAAAATTTCCATAAGAAAGAATAGAAAAACAATTAATCTGTTCCAACCCCCTCCCAAACTCATATAACCTGCTATAAACACACATATTTGACCTAATATGTTAAACATGTAAAAACAATAAATATTTCATAATAATAATAATACATGTACAAAACATTAATGATAATTAATAATAAATAATAAAATAATGATAAACAATAAGTTTACCAACCCTTCTGCTCATCGACTGTGGTGAATATGTCACGTGGGCAGGCATGAGGTGGTGCGTAACAGAGGAGGAGAATTTTGTGCATGTGTATGCTACGAATGCCACAAGGCCAGTGCTTCTCAAATGGGGGGGGGGGGGGGGGGGAATGGTGATATACCCGGGGTGGGGGCCACGGCCCTGGAAAACATGCTTTTTTGCCATACTGTACAGTAAGTGGCACTGGCAGTCTCGCTGTGTTCCCAGAACACAGTGAGAGCGCCACTGCCCCCTACCATAGAGGATGTGCAATTACACTATGTGGCAGTGGCGCTGTTCCCTATGGTGTAGAGACAAAGCTCCGGGCAAATGATATGGAGTGCAGTAAACACTATTTATAGTCACACACAGGGTGCTTGGGGGGGTTCTTCCTATAGGGGGCATCACAGAAAATAATTGAGAAGCACTGCACAAGGCTTTCTCGAAGTGTGAAGAGTGGATGGGAGTTTTGGTGGGATTGAAGCTCCTATCATGGAAAATTCGTTATAAAAGACACTTGTAAGTCAAGGTACCACTGTATAAAAAAACAAAACAAACAAAATTAAAACATTCTGACCATAATTATTCCTTTGCCAACTGCCCAAACATACGTTTTGTTTTTGCTGTTTTTGTTTTCTTTTAAAATAATATTAATGTCAATTTCAGATTAAATTAAATTGACAGTTTAAATGTTTACATGGCTGTGTACGTTCATTTTCTGAACCACTTAATCCTAATTAGGGTTACAAGAAGGCTGTTTCCCATCTCAGCTGAGGGCAAAGTACACCCTGGACAGCTTGCCAAGCCATCGCAGGGCAGAAACACGCTGACAGCTATGCAACTACTCTTGATGAAAGTCAGCAATGGTTCTTTGACAGCATCACACCATAGACAGTGAGAGACATGGCCGGCTTTTGATAATCCAGTTAGCGGTACTGGGGGGACAGGAAGACAGGACAGGGGGACGGGGTAATCTGTTGAGAGTGGGGCTTGAACCCCCATCCTTGGAACCAGTGATCCAGCAGGCCACTACTGCCCCTGGCTCTATACATCTAAATTGTTTAAAAGTCACAACACACTGTATGTTGCAACCATGTGAGAACAATTACTTCATTCCATTACCAAAAAAAAAAAAAAAAAGAAGACTAAGCCTAATGTCTAATTGCAATCATTCCGAGTTCCATCCAAGTGTGCTGGTAATTATTAGCTTGATTAACTTGATTGATTATTACAGTTCATGATATAATTCTATTTATGTTCTTGACGTTAAAAAAAAAAAAGAAAAGAAAAAAGAAAACACTCAACTTCCATGAATCTGTCATTCATATGTAAATAAATTAAGATTTAACTTATTAGTGTGAAACATAAGCTATGTTATTAAACGTTATTAATGTGGTTCATTGGTATGAACTACATTTTCTTGCTATAACCTTTAAATGGCAGATCAAAGCTAGCGCAGAAGGAAGTCCACCGAGTTTATTAATTCTCCTTTCGACAGGATTAAGACATACCGATCTGCCTGAACTAATTGTACTGCTTGAAGTATAATTAATCCAAAAAGACAGTGTTAGCTTGTGACAGTGGTACATGTGCTACACTTATTTTGCTTTTCAAACGAGATAAAAGAGGATAAAATCATTCAAGTCCCATCATGCTTGCTTCAAATCCTTGAGATTTCCAACTCTGCTGGAGATTTAAGTTGAGCAGGTCAAGGTTCAGTCACAATCATGCTCTTCTGACTGTAAGCAGAGTGGCAAGGTGGCACAAAGGTTAGCTTGTCTGTTGCACTGCAAGAAGGTTCTAGGTTGGGTTTGGCAAGGGAGTTACTGTGTGGAGTTTGCATGTTCTCACTGTGCTTGTGGGGGTTTACTCTGCCTATTCCAGTTTCCTCCTTCAATCCAAATACATGCATATTAGGCGAATTGCTTATTCCAAATTGCCCTTTGATGTAAGACTGAGTGCGAATAGTTGCCTGTTTTGGACCAGCAAGGTGTGGGTGGACTGGTTAGGGTGTGCTTGGCCTTCATTCCGGTTTGGCTGAACTCTATCTTACACACAATCTTAGTAGGATTAAGTGGTTCCACAAATGAGTAAGATACACTGTCCTCCATAATTATTGGCACCCCTGGTTAAGATGTGTTCTTTAACTTCTAATAAATCGAGGAGGGGGGGTCCCACTAAATAATATAGAACCACAATGGAAAAAAAGAGAAAAATCCAACCTTTACTTCAAATGCATTTTTTCAGTGAGGGGAAACCGCACTTCAAGAAATAATTATTTCACAACAAATCATGTGCATCACCAATCCTCCCGCATACTTCACAGTGGGCATGAGGTTCTTTTCTGCGTACTCATCTTTTGTGTTCTGCCAGACCCACTTAGAGTGCTTGTTGCCATAAAGCTCCATCTTGGTCTCATCTGACCAAAGCACACATTCCAAGTTGAAGTCCCAGTACCAGTTACTGAACTCCAGATGTGTGCATTTATGATTGTGAGTGAGAAAAGTGTTTTTGTTTTTTGTTTTTTTTTCTGTGCATGTCTCCCAAACAGCTTCCGTACACAATCAGAGGCATGGCCAGCCTTTGATAACCCAGTTCGCTGCACAGGGGGGGGGGCAGTGACAACATTGTGGAGAGTGGGACTCGAACCCCCAACCTTAAGATCAGCAATCCGGTGCCCCATACCACCAGGCCACCACTGCCCTTTCCATCCTCCTCACTGTGTGGTGGCAAAATAACTTTTGCGTCCTCGTCCAGGCTTGTTTACCACTGTTCCAGTTGTTTTAAACTTCTCAATGATTCCTCTGACAGTAGATATGGGCAGGTGAAGGCGAGTTGGTATTTTCTTGTAGTCATTGCCTGCCTTTTGAAGGTTGACACACATCTGCCTTACTTGAATGGTGTGTTCCTTTATCTTTCCCATGTTGAAGAGCGGATAAGAGAAATGGCCTCTGTGTCACGCCATATTTATACCCCATGGAAACAGGAAGTGATGAATTACGAATTAAATGTTCCGAGATACACTGAACAACTTTTTAAACTATTGTAGAAATGACACAGATATTGCAATTGCATTTATATCCTCGGAATTGCTAGGAATGTCAATAATTGTGGAACAGGTGATTTGATGGGGGAAAAATATATATATATCTTAGTAAGGGATTTTTTTTCCTTTAAGATTTGCATGGTTATATTTTTCTATAATTTTCAGTGGGTGAGTAGCTTCTGCAATATATATTGAATATTTATTAAGGGTTTTAACATAGCGGTGCCAATAATCATGGATGGAAGTCTAAGTAAGCAGAAAAATCTTAAACATGTTCAAGCAAGCTGTAGCAAAAAGTAAATCCTAATTGAAGCACAATTCGAGACATGTAGAAAACCTTAAACATGTAATTACCTTTCCTGAAATCATTCTCTTCCTAATGTATTTGATACACTACAAAGCAATTTTGTACCTTCAGTTCATTACTGCAGAAGAAAAATAAACTGAAATTAAAGGAATGATTAAAACTTTTATGAAAGTGAAGATGAATCACCAGAAATTGAAGTCGGTCATTAGAAAGTCCCTGCAGGAATCTGTGATTTCACCGTCACATCAACTTGCAAAACAATCAAGCAATCGTTATGTAAACTGAACGACCTTCCTATTCCAACCAATCACTACAACTTTACTGTTCATTTGCCCGATCATTATATTATACCTCAAGTTTTATCAGTAAAAGTCGTCTTTATATAGTTTCCTCCGAGATCAATAAAGTATTCTAACTCTGATCCATGCAAATATCACATTGCCCATCACCTGATGTCACTCTCCTGTTTAAGCTTTTGAAGACTTCAAGATGTGGATGTATACGCAGCAATTTCACATAATCGAACAGGTTCTATAATGTTTATGTAATCCTGCAATTGAAGATCTAAAAACATGGCAACATGCATCAATGTATTTTCATTAGCCATTTTACCCCACAATAACAACAACAAAAAAAAAGTCTGTGAAATAGATTTAAATTTACAGGATTTTTTTTTTAATGGCCATGGCAATCACCATATCCCATCTCAAAGTTCTTTGCAAGGCTATTATATTCCAGTCTATTATTTTATACTTTGTGGAATTAATTGTTGTGATGATTTTGGTTATCTTGAAAGAGCACTGTGCGGAGTACCGACCAGTACTGAAATGCTTTAGGGTTGTAACTTAGAGATTGTTCAGACGAGAGGTGTGATAGAAGCATGCTTGATACAAGTTGATTGTTTTTCATTCATTCATTCATCATCTTCTGCTTCTTCCGGGGTCGGGTTGCGGGAGCAGTAACCTAAGCAAAGAGGCCCAGACATCCCTTTCCCCAGCCACTTTCTCCAGCTCTTCCGAGGGGACACCGAGGAATTCCCAGACAATCCGAGAGACATAGTCCCTCCAGCATGTTCTAGGTCAACCCCGGGGTCTCTTCCCGGTCAGACATGCACGAAACATCACACCAAGGAGGCATTTAGGAGACATTCTAACCAGATGCCCGAGCCACCTCAACTGGACCTTCCTAATGCAGAGGAGCAGCGGATCTACTCCGAGCTCTCCCCGGATTGGCACGAATAACACAATACAAATTATTACAAAATACACTGAATATGATTCAAGATTCCACATTTTTATTTGCCATTTGTGCTTTTATACACATAGGAATTTTTGGGTGGTCGTGCAAAAGAGTCAAGTTAAAAAAAACAAAAAAAAACAGTAAGGAAGGCTCAAATCAACAAAAACACATCCCTTGAATATCGCGGATAATGTAGACCAGACCAGGCTGCGATAGTTGAAAAACCGCGACGTAGGAACGCCCCGCTCTTTTCTACCATGTTGGCTCATTTCTATATGTTTTCGCGTCTATACAATATCAAGAACTGTATATTAAACTTACACAGTTATGTGCATATGTAAATACTGCAATGTATTAATATTTAAATATAATTTATATATAAATACTTTAAGTACTGTACTCACCTCCGACAACTGCTCTTCCCCTCGGTGCAGGACGTTCACAAACCCTATAAGATCACAAAATCACAAACAATCCCACGGGAATGTGCGAGGCAACAGCTTGATGCGTCTAAGCCAATCAACTTGCAAGATTGAGTTGAGTGGGCAGTCCCTGCCTGAACTGGGGAGGAGGGGCACTTCAGTCTGTCGTTTGGAAACAATGGACGCAGCCTGCCTTGGGTCCCTGCCTTCCGCTTGCTTACATGTGAGTTTCAGTGCGAATTTTGATTTTTTTATGAATATATATATATATATATATATATATATATATATATATATATATATATATATATATATATATATATATATATATATATATATATATATATATAAATATTTTTTTAATTATTTTTTTAATTAAAATACCGTCATGTACCAAGACTGCAATGCTCAAATTGCGAAGTGGCAAGGGATTCTTCTTCTTCTTCTTAATAATAATAATAATAATAATAATAATAATAATAAATAAATAAATCAGTAGATACAACAACAATAAACTAAACTGCACTAAATTATATTTTATTATAATTATATTATAATTATATTTATATTGTATTATGCCCATTATTTTGTTTGGGGGAAAAAATAAAAATAAAAATGAACAATTCTCTGTGTAAACAAATAGCCCTAACTTCAAAGTTTGATATTCCACATTCTCAGAGCAAGATTTAGAGATAACCTACAGTCAGTACACCAGGTTTATTTAACGAGGACACCACGGGCCTTGCCATTATCCACTGCGCTCTGGCCCTCCCTGAAGGCGTGTATCCGGCTGGTGTAATCGCCTCGTTGGGTGTACAGTACCCTTCTCGAGCCATGTGTCACAGAAACACAGCATGGAGCAGTCCTGTAGATCCTTCTCTGCTGCAATCCAAGCATGAAGTTTTTCCATCTTGTTTCGCAGAGAATGAACATTTGTAAACAGTATGATCGGGAGGGCAAACCTTCCACTGCTAACCAAGACCTGGAGTTGTTGTTCGGTCCCTCCCCGCCTGCCGCATCTTCGCCTGGGCTTATTGTTATCCGGGGTGCGGCCAGCATTGAGCTGCCATAGCATATTAGCTCAGGATAGGAGTTGAGCGTGCTCGGTACTAAATGTCCAAAAGGACTGCGCTCTCATAGCTGTAGTAGCGTCGCCGGTCGCCTGGCCATAGACGAGCACAGTGCAAAAAATAAACAAACAAAGAAACAATATTGCGGATCCTACCAAGTCTCAAAGTTTAATTCCTAGTCAATTTACAGTACAGAAACCAGGAGTAAGCTCTGGCTCTGATGAGCCAGTCCATATGGATGTTAAAAGCCCAACATAAAAGGCATAGGGTTACTTTTACCCATCACCACATGGACATTCATGCTTCAACTAGAAAGTTCAGCTTTAACTGTTGTAATATTTATTAACTTGGCAGTGCAACTTTAAGTCAAAATACAATTCATACAGTTGTATTTTGCTCTCAAATCCATGTGCACTCTGAGATGTTTTGTTTGTCCCACAAGCAATTAAATGACTAAACAAATCGACTTGAGTATCCATGTAAGTACTCGGTATATTTATACCTCCCCTGCTGTATTGCTTATGGAGTAGGGAGGCCGAGCTTGATGAATTATTTAATTGCACTGTAATTGAGGTTGTACCTTCAGCTGAGATGAAATCAATGATCATTTGGTAAAGGAGATATTTGTTAGATATCTGCACTGACAGCCAAATGATTTTCCTTGCAAATATCTATTATAGACTATCTTCTATTAGGGCAGGAACTTTTCTAAATTGCCGGTTGTCTCTTTTGGGCCTCAAA
Source organism: Plotosus lineatus (assembly GCA_024760905.1). Taxonomy (NCBI): domain Eukaryota; kingdom Metazoa; phylum Chordata; class Actinopteri; order Siluriformes; family Plotosidae; genus Plotosus; species Plotosus lineatus. The sequence continues at coordinate 126,355,353 of CM045728.1, read as the reverse complement.
TTTATAAATCCAAGTACTTTGAGCATAAAGAGTCACATTAAGGATTGTAATTTAATTGAACCTGAGTTTAGTGAAACTGTTTTCTCTTCCCAAACATAACTAAGGGGTAAAATATTGGGAGTGTTAGAATGATTTCTTCTGGTTTTTGCTAATGTTGTGAGGTTAATTTACTTAATTCTTATGGAATGCTAATTTCTTGCCAAGTAAATGTGTGCCAAAACATTACTCAGACTGTGTCAAACTGTGAGGCAGGTAGAATGGCTTATGTGATTAGTATAGGGTCAGGAAACAAGCGGATAATATTTCACTGCAAGGTGTGAAGCATCCGGCAGTTTGTCAAACGAGAATTAGCAAGACCGCTCTTTGATTTCTTTCAAATGGCAGAGAGGCCTTGTTAATTCCATGTTGACAAGTCAAGTAACTTTTTTTTTTTCTTTTTAATTATTATCACTATTGTTAGTAATACAAGGGAGACCCCCCAAAAAATGGGAATTTTTGAAGTGCGTATTGGCAGACATAAGCAAGTAGCAGCACTGCGAACCAGTGACCTTGAGCAAGTAAACACTATTCTCCCATTTTAGTAATCACAGATCATTGGAATGAGCAACAGTGTGCGTTAGCCATAAAAATGTTTTATAAAATGGTGATACATTGACAGCTGCGCAGAGAGAGTTATGACATTTTTACAACTTAGGACATCATGGTGCTGTTCCATCAAAACACGCGATAAAATCTTGGATTAATAACATTGAAGAGATGGGATCTGCCCTAAAAAAGAAACCAACAGGAAGACCAACAAGTGCTCGTACTCCACAGAACATCGATATTGTACACGGTATATATATATATAGATAGATAGATAGATAGATAGATAGATAGATAGATAGATAGATAGATAGATAGATATAGATATACCCACCAAGTACTGCCTTCCCTATCAAATGACCACCCACACCCGGGTGGGGCACATAGTAGTATCACACATAGGTTTGTCGATGTAGAAATACATTTCAGAGAGAATTTGACTAATAATTTGATTTGATAATCCAGATAGTGTTGCATGTGGATTTCATTGCTGTTAACACCAACCCAAAATAAAAGGTCAAAAATACAATACAGTACACTTTAATGAAATTAAATACAATGCTGGCACACTAATTGGCTGCCCCTGCCTTGTAAATGAGTACAGTGTGGGAATTGGTGAACACTCACTCATTTGCCAAGGTACCTAATCTTATTGGGTTGCACAGAAGCTAGTGCCTATTATCCACTGAACGAAGGTAGGGTACACCCTGATCAGCATGCCAGACCATTCAAGAGCCAACACAAACACAGCCATTCACATTCACAGGAAATTTCAAACAGCCAATTATCCTACTCTGCATGTCTTTAGAGTCTGTGAGGAAACCCCAGTACCCAAAAGAAACTGAGACAAGCAACACCTGTGCAGGGAAATCGAGTCCAGGACTTTCTTGGTGTGAGCAGGACATGCTAACCACTATGCCACCATGCCACCCAATACCAAAATATCTATTTATTCATATTAACTGAGTACTTATGCAGTATCATTAGTATTGAGTACTAATGACGAAGGTTTTAATATTATAATGCAATTACTGATTGTAATATAATTTGTTACTTAAGAGGCCTGCAGAATATGCAGAAGAACACAAATTAAGAGATTTGAAGTGTTCAGAGATGTGCTAATTTTAGGAGAAGGGAATATTTCCCCTGCATCCAAGCACTTGATGTTAGTGTCTGATAACATACCCTTCTGAATCACTCAATATAGGTCACAGATGCAGCTGCATATGTTTCATAAATTTGCTTTTGTTCAGATAGGAGCTGTCTGTTATTAAATTCTGATTTTATATATATATATATATATATATATATATATATATATATATATATATATATATATATATATATATATATATATATATATATATATATATATATATATCCCCAATTTCACCTAGGTGTGAGTGTGAATGGTATATTTGTGTTGCCCTATGATAATCTGGCAAACAGTTCATGGTGCACCCAGTCTTTACTCAGTTGTTGGCTGAGATCTGGTAATTGATGATCCAAAAGGTCAGCTGAACCTTCACAAAACCCTTGTCGTAGGATTAAGTGGGCTTGGCAAATGAGAGAGTATTACTTTCTGATATGCATTATATTGATGTGTAATTCAGAACAGTAATTGAACTATCATTAAGGAATAGTCATGATCTCTAACAACAATATTTTAATGATATTTATAATATATAATATATAATAATATTTATATTATTGTTATTTAAAGATTTGCTGTGAGTAAATTACAGATGTTGATACCATTTTTTTTTTTCATCACTAAGCTGCATTTCCAACCTATGGCTGTGTTTGTAGATCTTTATAGGAACAAATATTGATGCTCTAAAGCAGCCATGCAATCACCATCATGAGCCTGAGTGAATTGGAGCCATTTAGCTTTGTTTGGTGTGCTCTGAGGTATTTGTTCTTCCTTCTCTGTGTATTGTCCAAAACCTCTACTTTATTGAACAAGTCTGGACTCAAAAAAAAAAAAAAAATATATAAAAAAAAAAAAAAATATATATATATATATATATATATATATATATATATATATATATATATATATATATATATATATATATATATATATATAATTATTATTATTTTTTTCATTTGTAAAACAACTTACTAATATTCATTCATTTTCTGAGCCACTTAATCATAATTAGGGTCATGGGGAGGCTGGCACCCATCTCAGCAGACTCCAGGTGAGGAAAACTCTGGATAGCTCACCAGGCTATTGCAAGAGCAACACTCACACAACCATTCATTCTCGCACTCACACCTATGGGTGATTTGGAACAGCTAACTAACCCACTGTGCATGTTTTGGGACTGTGGGAGGAAACTGGAATACCTGGAGGAAACCTATGCAAGCACAGGAAGTACTTGTAAACTCTACAACCCAGGACCTTCGTATTGCGAGGCGGACATGCTAACCACTACGCCACTGTGAAGCCATATTATTATTATTATTATTATTATTATTATTATTATTATTATTATTATTATTATTCACTCGCCTGTTACTCAACTGCCTAATCCTACCAGGAAAATGGTTGAGTGCACCCTGAACAGCTTGCCAGAATATCAAAGGGCCAATACACACACACACACACACACACACACACACACACACAAAATCATTCACACTCACACCTAGGAGCAATTTAGAACAGCCTTTTAGTCTAATGTGCATTTCCTTTGGCTTGTAGGAGGAAACCAGAGTACCCAGACAAAACTCATGCAAGCATGAGGAGAACTCTACACAGATACATTCTGAGCCTGGAAATTGAAATGGACCTTCTTGCTTCTTGCTGTGAGGCAAACACATCTCTAATAATTTACAGGATCAAAGATACCCCATATTCATTGTCACAGTGTAACAGGTTTTGGAATGACTGTTATAGTTCAGGGGTGCGTTGCGAGGTTGGGCTCTCACAGAATCTCGAAGTGCTCCTCATGGCGTGTATCTCTCATAGCCGCTGACAGCCAAGCTGGACGTCGGTCTCCACGCAGGCGAAACTGGCATTACAAACAGGAGCAAGGGGGGAAGGCGAGTCACTGGCGCCTCAAGACCAGTTGCCCAGGGTAGATGAGGCTCTTCAGTCAGGGAAGGCAGCTCATCTAGGGGAAGGAAAACCGTGATTCCAAACCTCCACTGCCTTCTGGCTAGATCTGATCTCAGGAAAGGCTTCAGGAAAGTCACCTCAAGGATAAAGACCCAGAGTGGAGCCCCGTGAGATGGTTGTTGCTGTACTGCACCTATATCTGGCAGCTCCTGCAGTTGGACTTCACCCACGTTGTATTGTCGAAAGACAGCCATCATAAACAGGGAGCTTGCTAGACTCAACATTGATGTAGCCTTCCTCCAGGCAACCCGGCTGCCTGACAGTGAGTCTTTCAGAGAAACAGACTACTTTTTCTTCTAGCAGGGTTTTTCCATGGACAAGCCCAGGCAGCATGATATAAGTTTTGCTGTTCGCTGCTTATCTCTATTGAAACACCCACTGGAGGATAATCAAGATTGCTCACCTTGTGCATGAAAACATCACTAGGTTACATTAACATCTTTTCAGCCTATGCTCCCACGCTCACCTCCACTTCTGAAATGAAGGACCTAGTTCATGCACTGTCAGAAATCCAGAACACTGAGGGCATATACTTATTTGGCGACTTCAACGTTTGTGTGGGCACTGACTGGCAAGCATGGCCTACCTGCCCCGGCCAACATGGCATAGGCAGGGTGAATGAGAATGGACAGAGACTGCTCGAATTCTGCTGCTATCACTGCCTCTGCATCACCAACTCCAATGTCGTGTGCAAGGTGATATAGAAAGTGTCTTAGAGACATCCCCTGTCTAGCCACTGGCACCAGCTTGACTTTGTTATTACCAGGAGGACAGACCTCAGCACAATCCTTCATATGGGATCATACCACAGTGCTGATTGTGACACAGATCATTCTCTCATTGCCAGCAAGATCAGGCTGAAGCTCAGGAGGATCCATCATGCCAAGACAAAGGGTCTCCCCTGCATCAACACATGTGGCATTGCAGACTCCACCAAGGCCCAGTGCTTTGCTAACAACTTCTGGGAAAGGCTCACTGCACAGCCATCACCAAGTGACTTGGGCAACATTGATGCCACATGGAGTTACCTCCATACTGCCATCTACGACTCAGCCATAGTTGCCTTCAGTAAAAAAAAGAATGGAAGAATGTAAATTGGTTTGAGGCACATTGAGTAGAGATCCTGCCAGTCACAGAGGCCAAAAGGAAAAATATGCTGGACCACAAGCAGAATGCCCTAGCACACATGATGCTCTCAAAGCAGCTAGAAGCAAGGCTCAGTAGACTGACCGACACTGCAAACAAGTATTGGCAGATTCTTTGTGCTCAGATCCAGTCAGCTGCTGTCTGTGGCTATGCCAAGGGATTGTATGAGGGGATTAAAACTGCCCTCAGCACCATCAGCATCCAAACAGCCCCACTTTCGTCCAAGTCTGGCAAAACTATTGCCAACCAGTGTAAGCAGCTGCAACAATGGGTTGAGCATCGCCCTACTGAGCATTTTCTGCAAGGTTTTCACCCAAGTTGCCCTCAACCGCCTTCAGAGTCTTGCCTCACGTGTCTATCCAGAGTCGCAATGTGGCTTCAGAGCTGGGAGATCCACAGTGGATATGATCTTCTCTCTCCATCAGTTAAAGGAGAAGTGCTGTGGACAGCAGCAGCCATTGTTCCTTGATTTATGTGGACCTGTCCAAACCCTTTGATTTGATGAGCAGAAGCGGGCTTTTTCAAATTTTTTAAAAGATCAGCTGTACTCTCAAACTCTTTGCAGTCACTGTCCCCTTCCGTCAGGACATGTAGAGCATGGTTTGCTTCACTGGAACTAACTCTGACCCCATCCCAGTAAGCAGTGGAGTGAAGTGAAGTGATGGCTGCATGCTAGCTCCAACCGTATTTGGGTTCTTTTTCTTGATACTCCTACATTACGCCTCCGCCGACTATGATGATGAAGTTTATGTTTGAATGAGGCAAGATGGTAAACTCTTCAACTTTACCAGACTCTGTGCCAAGACCAAGACCTACGAGGTACCGATTCGTAAGATGCTGTTCGTAGATGATGCTGCTCTAATATCTCACAGCAAAGATGGCCTTCAGCGCCCGGTCAGCCAGCTGTCCGCTGCCTGCAGGGAGTTCGAGCTGACAACAGCCTCGAGAAGACTAACATCATGGTGCAGGGTGGTGAGTCCCCACCATCCACCACAATCGGAGACTCGCAGCTTAAGGTTGTGGATGCCTTTATTTATCTGGGCTCCACTATGACCAGTTCAACATTTCTTGACATTGAGATCAGTTCAAGAATTTCCAAAGCTGCTAGGGTCATGGCCAAACGCAAGTGTGGAACAACAGCCTGCTGAGCAAAAGGACAAAGGTCTGTGTGTATCAAGCTTGTGTCCTGTCTGTTCTGCTTTATGGCAGTGAGTTATGGACAACCTACACAAGATAGATGTCTCAATGTATTTCGTCCCCAATCACCTCACCGATTGCTGCATATCAGATGGCAGGACAAATTCCCAAATACTGAGGTTTTTCAGAGCACTGGTCTTATGAGCATACCCTCCATGCTCATACAGAGATGCCTCCGTTAGCTCAGCCCTGTGCACCGTGTTGAACTTCAGCGCTTGCCACAAGAGATTCTCTATGGTGAGTTGCATGACAGCACTCGTTGAGTCGGTCAACCTTTGCTGCGCTTCAAAGACACCATCAAGCAAGACTCCAAAGCACCCAACATCAACAAAATCAGTTAGGGGGACACTGCTGTAAACCATGACTCCTGGCAGCAAAGAATAAATGCTGTGGAAAGATGATGAGGATGGGAGAACTCGGGATACATCAAAGAAAGCAGTGAGACGGAAGCATGCAGCCTCCATGCACGCCCAATCCATATACATCTGTGACAACTGCAAGAGGGACTGGCACTCCAGGATCAGCCTTTACAGCTACACAAGATCCTGTTATGCCCCCCATGTGTGCTAACCATCGTCTCGATGACACGAGGGTGCCAACGACATATGACAAACATTTAGTATTTGCTTACGCAGTCTGTAACTATATAAATTACTGCAAGTGTCCCAGTTAGCATCTAATCAAGGTTTGCAGTGTAAAAAAAAAAATCATGAAATGTGTCTATTTATCATCAGTACTGGCATTCTAATATCATTACTATATGATATATGAGGGATGTGTGTTTGAAAATGGATAACCCAATGGACTGCAGTGTGAAATGTGATAATGAGTGCAAACACCTCACTGAATTGAAATATTTTAATATGTACAATTAAGCAAAGTTTCACCAAATAAAATGTGACATATTTTCTTTTTTTAAATAAACTTAAACACCATGAAGTTCATCTACTTATATGTGTGTAAAGTGTTTCTAGTTTGCTTATAACAATTGGTTAAATTTAATACCTTAGCCTGCTTTCTTTCATAATTGCAGATGACAGTAGCATTCGATTCCAGTAGCTAACATGAACTGGCTAGGCAACAAATCAACTACTTGGAAATGGCCGATTAGTACATTATCTAGTTATTTTAGAACTGATTTATTAATTTTGGTGGCATACAAATTTTAAGAAGTGTCCAGCCGTTGCTCTGCCCTTGTCCAGCCAGCCTCCCCATGACCCTATTTAGGATTAAGCTGTTCAGGAAATGAACACTGTATTCGACATAATAAGTGCCCTGCTCCAATAAGCCCCCCCCCCCCATGTTTTTATTTTTTTATTTTTTTATCTTACGTCTAATAACCACCCATGTGTTCTGGGAGCAAAATGGTAGAACATACTTATCAATTGTATTCTATCAGTCTCTAACCGTAAAAAGAGGTGTTCACTGCCTGTAAAACAGTATGTCAAGACCCCTGCCACTGGGGAATGTCTATAATGTTCATCAGTAACAACACATTTGATTGTTCCGCCCTGCTTTAAAAAAAGGAAAATATTTTGCGATGTTCTCTTGGTAAATGTCCAAAAACCGATGAACAATTAGAAACTGCTACAGAAAAACTATGGGATGCTCTGAATGAATGGAGCGATGAGCCAGCTATGGATCTATCAGAAAGTGATAACGAGTATTTTTCACCCAATTGTCCTGCTCACTAACTTTATACATTTAAAAATGTTACTGGCCATGTGCTTTTGCTTATGTTTGTGTTGACTGGTTCAACATGCCATGCGCTAAAGTTGACATTCGTGTTGATTGGTTCAGTGTGCCATGTGCTAAAGTTTACATTTGTATTGATTGGCTCATTTTACTTGGGAAAATGTTTAAAAGAAATGTTAAAGGAAAAGCACCAGGAGGGAAAAGTAAGGGAAGGAAAACTCTTTTTTGTGTGTGTTTTTTTTTTTTTTTAATTTATGATATTTTTTGTTTATTTTCATCTTTCATGTAAGTAGTTTGGATGATACTACAAAATGAGTAATACAAATACCAGTAAAGCTCTTTTATTGTTCTGTTATTATTCATGTTTTCCACCTCGATGGTAATAAGCGCTTACAGTTCCTCCTCCGCTGGTAACATTTTAATAAGCCCCCACCCACTTTTATTTTTCAAGCGCCCTCGGAGATTTTCACATTGCATACGGTAGTTATCTAAACATAAAACTACACACTTGATTTGTCGAGTTGATCTAGAGTGATCTGTTTAGCAAAATGATGGAACTGCAACTTATAGTGCAATATCTGCTTCAGATTAAATCATTTATAGCTTTGCATAAAAATAAATGATACAAGTAGTTTTTAAACTTACTCTTTGATGATGATTATCATATTAATATATCAACTGACATGGCCTGGCAAGCAGTCCAGAGTGTACCCGGCCCTCGCCCAGACTCTGCTGAGATGGGCGACAGGCTCCCTGTGACCCTAGTTAGGATTAACATTCAGATCCCTTCAATTTAGAACTCACCCATCCTTCATGGTGTCCAAGTCAGGGCTGTTTATGTTGACCCAGTACCATATCTTAAAATCTAGAGTCAATAAGCAATTTTAAACATCAGTTTAAGTCCCAGCCACACAAAATATAGGAAAGTTTGAGTATATTTACTTCAGAAATATTTTTAGATGTACAACAGTGCTGTTAACCCATTAAGCACTAGTTGTACAGAACATTTCCAGAGATTAAGTATTTTCAGGCAAAGTGGTATGGATAAAACATATTTAATTTAATACGCAAGATTTTAACACATTGGCTACAATTTTACTTCCGTATAATTGCTCTGGCTTTTTATCCACCCTGAAAATAGCATCAGGAGACAAAATGAAAGTGACCATTAGTTAAGATGTTCTGATAGCATGGTCTATCTGGGTTAGAATTAAAATGATCCAGTAATCATTTTACACTATTGATGAAGAGAGGATCATGCTGCCAGATTACGTAAAAAAATAATAAATAAATGAATAAAATTCAGACCATAAAAAAATGAATTATTCATCTGACATCTTGTACACAAACATTCTGAAAGTGCTGGTCTATAGAGCAGTCAAAGCGCATTATTAGCAAGGACATTTGCTGTTGGTTGAATATCATGTATTTTCATAGTGAATAACCCTGGCTGTGCTGTTTTCATATGGAAATATAACTCATTATGATTTTTTCTTAGTGAAATCTCTAAAGATTTCTTTGCTGCCATCACAAATAGGCTGATATGATTTTTTTTATTTGTTTATTTATTTATTTTCTATGCAATTGCTTAGTGAAAGCTCTATTCCAAAAGCCACATCATTACCTGAACAGAACTAGGCTGCCCCTGTTCTCCTTTTATTATAAATTGAATAATCTGCTTTCTTTCCTATTGAATATGGTAATCCCATATTACTCAATATCTCTCTGATCATTGACAGACATTTTAGAAACATTGCCAAAGAAACACCAGTTCAATATCCTGCCTTTCCAAGAATTTAAACAAGACAAATCAGCTACAACCTCATTTAGTTTGAGTTTACTTTGTTTGTTTGTTTGTTTTGTGGGTATATCTGGAGAATGGAAATAACCCAACAAAAACTAATTTGAAAAAGTTATTTTAGGATTGTCTCTCATGTGTTTGGGATCCTCACCAGTCTTATGAAATCCATTTATGCTCTGTAATCTTACAGACACTGACACAGTTTGGAAACGGAATTGAATCTTTTTGCATCATTTATCACAGAACTGTGTCTGCTGATTGTGTTAGATGGGGAAAGGAAAAAAAATAAAAAATAAAAAACATCAACTTCTATCAATAGCATGCCAGTTGAAGTATTAAGGATGAAAAATACTTTCTATGATCAGGTCTCACTGAAGGAATTTTAAGAATAATCTGAAACAAGCTTGCACACCCATACCTGACAGAAGCTGCATCCATGATCTAAATTTTACATTTCAAGTCTGACAGGATCTGAAGAGATCAACTAGGTCAATCGGCAAGAAAAAGAATGAGAGCGCGAGAGCAAGAAGGTCCTAGGTTTATTTCCCAGCTCGAGTGTTTCTGTGTGGAGTTTGCATGTCCTCACTGTGTTTGCATGGGTTTCTTCCAGGTTCTCTGGTTTCCTCCCACAGTCCAAAAACATGCACAGCAGGTTAACTGGCTGTTCCAAATCACCGCTAGGTGTTAATGTGAGTATGAATGGTGATGTGACTGTTGGCCCTGAAATGGCCTGGCAAACTGTCCAGAGTGTTCTCTACCCTCGCCCAGAGTTGGCTGAGATGGACGCCAGCCTACCCGTGACCCTAATTAGGTTTGAGCAGTTCAGAAACTGAATGAGAGTTAGTAAGAACTAATGAAATAATCTGTAAATATGTCATGTATTGATTCTCTTTTATGTGGACTAAGATCGTCATTTATTTATTTATTTATTTACTTGTCTTGGTTAAATTAGAACAAATAAATAAATAAATAAACAAACTATTTTTGTTCTACTCTACAGGTTACTATTCCCATATGTGCACCTTTATTATCAACAAGATTCCGGGATCACCTTTGCTGGAGATCACAATTAAACAAGCTAACAAACATAAATTAGAACACTTATCTCTTTTGATTATCTGATAATTCCATTTAATAAATACTCCAATAACATGTAAAGCTGTGACGTGTGCCTTCATCCTCCAGATATCACTGTGATTATTACGGGACTGAACAGCACAGCAGCCGCGCTAATGATTCCATTCAGATGGTGAGGAGGACATAAGTGAGACACAAATGAGGAGCTCTCTATTTGGCTGAGCTCACTGTGTGAAGTCCAAACTGTGACTCACTTCTGTCTCTTAATAGCCCTTCTCCTATTATGCTTCCAACCTCTGACATCCTTGTTGGAATGATGAAAAACATTTTCAAAAACATACTTTCAAACACACATATTAAGTGATGATGGTTTATGTTGGCAACTTCAAAAGATGTAGCAAGATCTATGCAAACAATGTTGCCCTTATTCTGAGTCACTCTAAACATGTGCATTGAATGTGTCAGCAAAGGAAATTCTGATGAAACAAATTCCTTTAGAAAGCAAAAAAAAAAAAGAAAAAAAACAAAACAAAACAACAACAAACACACACACACACACACACACACACACACACACACACACACACACACACACACACACACACACACACACACACACACGCACACACTATTATATATGTCTTGTCATATATATATACATATGTCTGACAAGAACATTCAGCAAGCTTTTAGAGAGTGAGCAGATGCCAGAGGAATGGGGGAGAAGTGTGATGGTGCCCATTTTTAAGAACAAGGGAGGCTTGCAGAGTTGTGGCAACTACAAAAGAATAAAGTTGATGACCCATACAATGGTTATGGGAAAGAATAGTAGAAGCTAGACTAAGGGCAGAGGTCAGCATATGTGAACAACAGTTTGGTTTCATGCCAAAAAAGAGCACCACAGATGCAGTGTTTGCTTTGAGGAGGTTAATAGAGAAGTACAGAGAAGGCCAGAGGGAGCTGCATTGTGCCTTTGTGGATCTGGAGAAAGCATATGACAGGGTGCTGAGGGAGGAACTGTGGTATTGCATGAGGAAGTCTGGAGTAGCAGAGAAGTATGTTAGAGTGGTGCAGGACATGTATGAGAGATGTTAGACAGTAATGAGGTGTGCTGTCGGTGTGACAGAAGGGTTCAAGGTGGAGGTGGGACTGTATCAAGGATCAGCGCTGAGCCTCTTCTTGTTTGCTATGGTGATGAACAGGCTGACAGACGTGATTAGACAAGAATCTCCATGGACTATGATGTTTGCAGATGACATTGTGATCTGTAGTGAGAGCAGAGACCATGTGAAGGGAAATCTAGGGAGGTGGAGGTATGCCCTGGAAATGAGATGAATGAAGGTTAGCCGCAGTAAAACAGAATACATGTGTGTGAACGACAAGGACCCAAGTGGAACAGTGAGGTTACAGGGAGCAGAAATAATGAAGGTGGAGGATTTTAAGTACTTTGGCTCAACAATCCAGAGCAATGGAGAGTGTGGAAAAGAGGTGAAGAAGCGTGTGCAGGCAGGTTGGAATGATTGGAGAAAAGTGTCCGGTGTGATAAGTGATTGGAAGGTATCGGCAAGAATGAAAGGAAAAGTGTACATGATGGTGTTGAGGCCAGCAATGTTGTATTGTTCAGAAACAGTGACCCTGGGGAAAAGACAGGACGCAGAGCTGGAGGTAGCAGAAATAAGAATGTTGAGGTTCTCTTTGGGAGTAACAAGGATGGATAGGATCAGGAATGAGTACATCAGAGGGACAGCACATGGACGAGGTTTTGGAGACAAAGTCAGAGAGGCTAGATTGAGATGGTTTGGACATGTACAGAGGAGGAATAGTGAATATATTGGTAGTAGAATGCTGAGGTTGGAACTACCAGGCAGAAGGCCTAGAGGAATACCAAAGAGAAAATTTATGGATGTGGTGAAGGAGGACATGAAGGTAGTTGGAGTAAGAGTAGAAGATGCAGAGGACAGGGTGAGATGGAGGCAGATGATTCGTTGTGGCGATCCCTTAAGGGAAACGCCGAAAGGAACAGATTAGAAGCAGTGGGTAGAGGTTGCCTGATGGTAAAAAGTGCTGGATCACTGATCCTAAGGTTGGGGGTTCGAGTCCCATTCTCCACAAGGTTGTCACTGTCCCCCACAGTGCACCTAACTGGGTTATCAAAGGGCTGCCATGTCTCTCACTGTCTATGGTGAGAGGTTCATGTAAAAGAACCATTGTTGACTTTTGTAAAGCGTAGCCTCATAGCCATCAGCGTATTTCTGCTCCAGCTGAATGGTTGTGTCAGCAAGGGCATCCGACGTAAAAGCCTATGCCAAGTCAAACATGTGAATCATTCGCTGTGGCGACCCCTGAAAAAGGGAAAAATCCAAAAGGAAAAGAAGAAGTATATACTGTGCAGCAATATAAAGAAAAACAACCTAATACATGCTTTTTATCGTTAATTTATCTCATATCTCAGCCATAAAACAGACAAGTCAGGTGATCAGCACAATTTATTTTACGCTTTTTCATTAAGTTACTGTAAACACAGTAATTTTAGAATTAAATTTACTTTTGTGTAAAAGCAATCCCATGTTTTATGTGTATATCTGGGATATTTAATCAATTATCAGCATTTAAAAACAGGCTGTACCGCCTTCTGACAGCACATCGGCCCAACTGCTGAACGGCGGTTTACAAAGCATGATGGATTCTGACGGCTCGTGCAGTTTCTCATTCATCGGAATCACTTTGAAACATTGACGACAGCTACATTGTCTCATCAGCTACATTTTCATATCAAAAATATGCCCCTCACTTTGCCGGAAGTGGTTTAAATACCGGTTTAAAGTTTTCATTTGTGTTATCCAATGGCTAATTAAATGCGAAATCATGTTATTTTCATAGTAAAGAAAACTTATATTTTCTCTTTAAAAAAGAATCATACAAGATAAAATAATTGGATGTGAATATATATATATATATATATATATATATATATATATATATATATATATATATATAAGTAATTTTAGCATTTTGTCCATTCTCGTGTGAAATGGACCATAAAATAGTTTCATGGTAAATATTTTTAAAATAATGGGATCTTAATAATGAAGATAATTTTCTTTGTTTTCCCCTGTTCTTTCTGATTAACTATTATATGAGAGATTATTATATCAAACAAAAAAACGCCTTAGGGTACATACTACAAGCACAGCTAAGTGCTATTAAAAGTAATTAAAATGCAAAATTAAACAAGATTTTTGTCGTTAATTTTTTAATGCATGACAACAATGATGTTGCCTGGTCTGAGTGACTCTGAGTCTCCATTATTTTAGTTCAAGTGTTATCCATTCAGAAAAATATTTTGCATTCACAGACAGTGGGCTATTCAGATAGCAGCTGGCACCCATCTTGGCCGACTCTGGGCAGATCGCCAGGCCATCACAGGACAGAAACGCAACGGCAGCTTTGCAGCCTACTCTTGACGAAAGGTAGCAGTGGTTCTTTTACACCTCTCACCATAGACAGTGAGCGACATGGCTCAAACGCCCAACCTTGGGATCAGTAATCCAGCACCTTATTACTGGGTATATATATATATAAAACTTCCCTGAAAATATTTTTAGGGATTAAAAATAACAACCTGAATCCTAATTAGGATTAAGTGGTTCAGAAGATGAATGAATAAAGATGAATGAAAAAGAAAATGTTTTTTGCTAGTATGACACGGTGGCATAGTGATTAGGACATCTGTCTCACAGCAAGAAAGTCCTGGGTCCGGGTCCGAGGTCTGAGCATTTTGGAGTATAGTTTCCAGGTGCTGCTTGTATGAGTTTTCTCTCGGTACACTGGTTTTCTTCTACAGTCCAGAGATATTGTACAATAAGCTAATATGTTTTTTTTTTCTCTTTCTTTTTCAAATTGCCCCTACGTTTGGATGTGAGTGTGAATGGTTGTGTGTCTTCTGCACAACAAGAATAAAGCACAGTAGCAGACAAACAACCATTCACACTCACATCCATACATAGTGGCAATTTAAACACACAATTTAAACACACACACACACACACACACACACACACACACACACACACACACACACACACACACACACACACATATATATATATATATATATATATATATATATATATATATATATATATATATATATATATATTTTTTTTTTTTTTTTTTTTTTTTCCTTTTTTTTTCCTGAATCACGGTTTGAAATTACAAAACCATTTTTTGTTTATCTTTTGCCAAAACCTATCCATAGAAAAGTCCAATGTACTTCTCATGGCTGTTATAGCACATATGCACATCTTAAAGGACTAATAAGTCTGTGTCCAATAAAAAATAAATAAATAGATAAATAAATAAAAAATAGGATTTAGGAGTAACAGCATGCTTTTGTGGCAGAACCGTCTCTAAACACATGGTTTTCAAAGTCCAAAACCAATCTCTGTTTTCTTATGACAACCAAAACACCAATTAGTTTCAATCATTACAATACCACTGCCTGTTGCATGAGATAAGGATGGTGTACTGATTTTGATGCGCATAGCATCTGACAACCTTTTTGAAAGCTTTTGTTATGAGCATTCTAATACTAACAATATTTGGAGATGAATTTAATGACCACATACGTGTGCATGATTAAAAATGACTGACTAAATAATTATTTAAAATGAACCCATTAACCACTTGATTGCAGCTTGTGTCTCTCCAAAATACCAATATGTGTTTCCAGGTCAAATGGTACTTTGATACACATAAAACTCACCCATGTAAGCATTGCTGTACCCAATACCATTTTTGATTCTGTAGCATGGGAAACTCAAAAGCTTTTTTTTTTTTTTTTTTTTTTTTTTTTTTTGAAAACAAGCTAATATGCAAAATCATCTGAATCCAGCTCACTGTTCTATTGTCTCTCCTTATAAAATGAGTTCAAGCCCTGAGATCCCAGCAGTGTTTCTAAATAGAATTTTGAGCAACAGCTTCCCATTTTTATAATGTAATTTCGGTTGCATTTCTGGACGTGGCAGCAGTGTGTTAAGTGACAATTATTTTCTAAAATATTTCTAATTCCCAGGCAGTGGTGGCCTGATGTTAAGGTGCTGGATTACCGATCCTAACATTGGGGGTTCAAGCTCCACTGTCAATGGTTGTCACTGCTGGGCCTCCAGTGCGGCTAACTGGGTCATCAAAGGCCGACCATGTCTCGCACTATCTATGACATGAGGCTGTAAAAGAACCATTGCTGACTTTCGACAAGAGTAGGCTGCATCGCCGTTAGTGTGTTTCGGCCCTGTGGTGGACTGGCGAGCTGTCCAGAGTGTACTCTGAGATGGGCACCAGCCTCCTCATACCCTAATTAGAATTAAGCGGTTCATAAAATGAATGAAATATTTCGAATCCCATGGGGCTATATTTCTCAGAGAAGCATGACAGCTGTTGATGTAGTTCTGATGGAGGGTCATGCATATTCAACAGGAGTTTTCCACCTTGCCCTTTCTTCGCTGGGATGTATCTGAATCCTTTGGATGCCATTACACTGTTATGTATTGCAAACAGCAAAATTAATAAATAAAATAATAAATAAAAATGTTATCAATGTGGTTTGATCTTCTTATTTCTATTGGCATTGTGAGCATGAACCATGCACTTGGTTTCACAACCCAAATGTCTAGAATTAACAAATGTACAAAAATGCACTAGAAAGTCCAGTATATTTCATTATCATGGTTGAGAAAGGTTATGCACATGAAATATTTGATGACGAATCACAAATCTTCTTTATTTTTTACCATTCCTTACAAGGGAGAAATACTTTACAAACATACCAATGTACAAGTGTGAGATTATGTTGAATAAATTCATACTATATGTAATTAATGTATGTCTTACACAATGACATGAGATTATTTGCAAGTATTAAACATTTTTAATTTTACTATTATTTATTTATTTATTTAGCCTCTTTGTAATTGTTGTGACCCAATTTCTTATTAAGCTTGTTTGACAAATAACCTGAACATTTGGAGAGTTGATGTAGTTCCTGTTAGGCTGGTGGGATTACATTTATATGAGATGCATCTATCACAGCGTGTACATTTGCTAACTGTGCAAAGCTAGAAAGGTTGTACTTAATTTTAATGCCATCTACCTCATCTGGGAACGGTATGTATTCTCAAACTCATTGCAGCAGTGACTTCAGAACTACATACTGTGCAGACGAGTAGGCTGACTGTGACACTTGTGTAAATTTACTCTGAGGACAACAGAGACTAAAAAAGTGGAACTTGGCTGAGTACTTGTTTTAGTATGATGCTTGTTGTTCAAAGGTTTTTTTCTCCCAATTTTATTTCAACAAATACATAATGGTGTGAATTGGGAACCAATCTATGTGAAAAATAGTTGCAGATTAATGCATTTTTGTTTTGTGAATATGCTCCCATTGGAAAAAAAAATTAAAAATCAATTCTTTAGCCACAATTGTGTCAAAATAACATATGGTGTTAGGCAGCATGAAAAGGCAGTAATTAATACCGGCGTTGATAAATTTGAATGGATCATTTGTTATAATAATACCCGCCTGATAGTTTGTATTTCTTCCGTTAAAACTATGCTACGAGTTAACAGAACTGAAACAAGCTCACACTTGCTAAATAAATCCCAACTACCAATATTTCTTGTCAAATTATTATTTTTAATGACACAAAATAAACTTGCAAATGAGGCCCTTATGGCAATGGCTTCATTACATGAGAGCCAAAGTAACTACAAACCCCTACACAGCCTTGGAAGTTTCATAGCATTTTGTCAAACACCTGGAAATTGATTGAAGTATCAGTCTATCACTTCAAAAGGCATAGTTTATCCAATGATCTAAAAAAAAAAAAAAAAAAAAAAAGCCCAGGATAAGGCATTGAAAATAATTAATAAGGGTTGTAAAACATCTCAAGGACAGGAACAATACACCTACTGATACAAACACATATGATATTGGAGTATGCATGTATGGTGAGAGACTGGTGATTGAAAAATGAAATGTAAAAATGATATAATAAACACAAGGTTTTCTGTGCTGGGACTTCTGATTCACTAGTCTTTCCCTACAGCACCCCCCATACATGGCAATATCTCTGCCCGCTACCAGTCTGCCAACCAGCACACGAAGCATGAAGCCTTCATGTGTCCAATCAGAACAGAGTAGGCACAGTGACTGGAAAGACCATAAATAGCAGGAGGAAGCCAAATAGGCCATCTGATAGTCAACAGCTCTGTTTTAGGGAGGTGGGATATCAGCCTCCTGAAAAACTGGCTTATATTTTGGATTAGGAGTCATATCTCAATGCTCTATTGATGTACGCAATGAAAAATAGAGGTCTGAACAGGGCTATAATATTTGACCTTTATTTTGAACACATTGTTGTGATAATGCTGGTGTTCACAGGAAGGATCCGGAAAAGACTGAAATCTGCATAAATATAAGTTTGCAGCTGTTAGTGATATCACAGTTGAACAAATGGAAAAGTAAACATATCTGCATTTTGTGAAGTACACAGTAAGCTCTTTGTTCTTAATGGCATTGTGAATTCCATACAAACAGGCTGGCTAACTGGGTTATCAAAGGCGGGCCATGTTTCTCACTGTCTATGGTGAGAGGTTGATGTAAAAGAACCATTGCTGACATTCTTAAAGAGTAGGCTGCAAAGTCGTCAGCGTGTTTCTGTCCCTTGCTAAAAGGGATGTGACGGGAAGGGCATCCGACGTAAAAACCTCTGCCAAATCAAACGTGCGAATCAAGATGATTCGCTGTGGCGACTCCCGAGTAAAAGGGAAAAAGTCGAAAGGAAGACAGACAGACAGACTGCTTCTCCCTGTAATGGAGCCAATCTTGTCAGAGGAGTCACCACATGCAGACATATAAAATTTGGTGCTGTCTCACTGATCCGAAGGTTGGGGGTTCAAGCCCCACTCTCCATAAGGTTGTCACTATGCAGTTAACTGGGTTATTAAACGGCCAGCCATGTCTCTCACTGTCTATGGTAAGAGACTGTAAAAGAATCGTTGCTGACTTTCGACAAGACTAGCTGCAAAGCCGTCAGCGTGTTTCTGCCTGTGATGGCCTGGTGAGATGAACACCTAACAATAATTTGCAGACTACTTGACTCCAATAGAGAGGCTGTAGCATCATCTAACTCTGGATGAAGGTGGGACACACACTACCAGCTCACCAGACCATGGCAGAGCCGATGCACACACAAATAGCCAATAGTCAACTGAGGATATCCAATTAGCCGAATGCGCAAATGCCATGCCACAAAGACCACGTGGCTGCAGGTTTTTGTTTTAACAGAGCAGCAGCACACCTGATTTTTCTCCTTTAAACAACTGATCTGAGTCTTCAGGCAGTTGATTGGTCAGTCTCTGTACAGAACACCTAGATTGGCCAATCACCTGCCTGAAGACTCAAATCGTTTGTTTAAATGAGCAAAGTTACTTGGTTGAAACAAAAACCTGCAGCCACATGGCCGTTTGTGGCATGAGTGTGACACCACTGGCCTAATGTGCCCAAAGAAGCTTGAACCCAAACCTTCTTGCCGTGAGATAGAAATGCTCAGGGAGTGATCACACTAGAGGTGTGATAGAAAAGCGACTGACACAAATGGGAAGTCATGGCTGTCAGTTTTCATTCTTAATTTTTTCACCGACATTTGTAGCAGCATTAGATTTTTGTCTCCTGGTTCACAATCTCATCACAGGGGGAAAAAAAAAATAAATGAGTGTTTGAAATTTCCATGAGTGTCACATACAAATGATTTGTTTTTGTTTGTATTGAAATGTGTATTTCATATACTATATAATGCACACATAAAAAGTGAACAAACCCTGACTGATTTACGACAGAATATTCGTTATTTTTTTACCAAACATCCGCAAACCAATTGCAGATTACTCGCAACTCATTCACAAAAAATGTTGTGACCTTCCTTCCACTTTCCTGCAAAATATTTGCTTGCATGATCTCATGACATTTGTGATTTAAGGCCATATAAATATGACATGATATCGTGACATTTGCTTGCAAAATATCTTGGTGGGAAAAACACATTTCATTTCAATCGCACCTCTATCGTGATCACTCCATAAGCCACTATGCCACCACGTTGCCCCAATCCATGTAATATATACTTAAGTGCAATATACACATTTTCAAATGTTATACATGCTGTTTATCATGAAAAAATATTATTACTGACAGCCTGTGTAAAGCTGGAAACTGTGACTGCTTTTACATTGGAATTTTAGTTTACGCATTTATTTGATAATACATAACATTTATTTGCGTGGATGAAAAGCTAGTGACCTTTTTATAATCAGCCATTTCAACTTCCTAGTCCTATAATTCTTCTCTTATTAGTCGCCACACTGAGCACTATGACTGCAGCTGAAAAATGTCATGGTATTAGAGGACGAAATGACTGACAGAGTGAAGTAGAACAGCCTTATATAGCTGTCATGGCGTTGCAGTATTTAAAGAATTGCTTGACATTTACGGCTGTGCTGTGGCCTCAAAGCAGAGAGGGCACATCTTTCTCCATCCTCTCCATCCATTATATTGTTTTTTTTTTGTTTGTTTCTTTGTTTTTTGTTTTTTTCCCTGTCTCATGCTTTCTAAAGATGTTCACACACACACACACACACACACACACACACACACACACACACACACACACACACACCCATGCTCAGAAGACTTAAAATTATTCTTACGCTCTATCTTTTCTGTAGTCTCATTCACTATTTTTGTGTTTCATTCAGAAAGGAAACTCCTTCCTATATCATAATTCACTCCTTCTCTCTTGTTCATTATCTGCCCCTTCTCCTTTTCCTGCTCTCTCTGGAATAGGTAAACTCTTCAATGAGACGATGCTCAAAGAGCAGCATTAGCTTACAGCAACACAGAGACAGTTAATGTGGTGAATCCATTATGTGAGTTAAATTGAATGTGATGTGAAAGAGACGGGCCTTTATCAGGAGGAATAGGGCTTCCAGAAGGGAAAACTGCAGCCATGACAGCAAGGACAGCCTTAAACGTGGCGGTGTAATGAGAAATGTGAGTGTCCTTATATGCCTCAGTACACACCGCAAGTGCAATCACCAAACTTTATAGTGTAGTGCGCATAAGGTGGGTGAGGATTTGCAGGCAAAAATATATGGACTTTTTTTTTTTTTTTTTTTTTCAAAAAAAGCATAGAGCAAAGAATGATCCAAAAAAAAAAAATGTTTTTATGTGGAAGAGAGTCAACTTAATTCACAAAGTATGAACACAAAAAGAGAAGATTCAGAATAGAGCGGAAAGTTTTGAAATGTAACTTTATTCAAAGTTAAATGTGCATTGTTGTTCATGTCTTTTGCTTGGTAACTAAAAATATGTTAATTTATGATGTTAATTACAATTACTCCAGGTGCAGCTAACTGGGTTCTAAAAGGCCGGCCATGTCTCTCACTATCTATGGTGTGAGGTTCATGTAAAAGAACCAGAGTTGACTCTCGACAAGAGTAGCTACATAGCCATCAGCGTGTTTCTGCCCTGCGACGGCCTGGCAAGCTGTTTAGGGTGTACTCTGCCCTCGCCCGGAGTCGGCTGGGATAGGTGTCAGCTTCCCCGCAACCCTAATTAGGATTAACCAGTTACAAAAAATGAATGAATGAATAAATAATTACAATTACATCACTTTCTTTTCCAGAAATAAATAAAAAACTAAAGTGGACTTTGCTATGTGAACATTTCTCAATATATATATTTTTAATATTCAATTTTAAAATGATTTATTCATTTATCAATTAATAACACTTAAAAATGTGTAAAGTGTTTTATACTTTGTGAGTTCCTACTTTTACTATGTAAAGCTGCTTTGCAACAATAGCAATTGTTAACAGCGCGATACAAATAAAACTGAACTGAATTGATTTGAGTTGAATTAACAAAGAGTTCACTGTTTAATGGGGTATTATAACTTTATATTGATTTTGCACTGATACTGCATAAAAGTAGAACTTCTAATGAATGTCTCTACTTATAGATGTCTGAGCTTGGGTTCTTCTTTTTCTTCTTCTTCTTCTCTCTTTTTTTTTTTTTTGATTGCCCTTTCTGACTACCTTATTTCGGATTCCATTTGTATCACATCTACTCTTTGTTAAAATATCATTTCAAAGTGCTCATTTTCTGTCAAGCCCCCAGTGCAGCTAACTGGGTTCTAAAAGGCCAGCTATGTCTCTCACTGTCTATGCTGAGAAGCTGTTAAAGAACCATTGGTGACTTTTGTAATGGAGACTGCATATTCGCCAGTATGTCTCTGCCTTGAGATGGCCTAGCAAGCTCTCCAGGGTGTACTCGGCCATTGTCCAAAGTTGGCTGGGATGAGTGCCATCCTCCCCGCAACCCTAATTAGGATTCATGGTTTTGGTGTTTGCCCTATGAATAGTTACTAACAAGGAATTTTGTCTGCCATCCTCAGTAAGTGTGTGCAAGTCTGAATGGTGGTGTATGAGCCACAAAATCCATCGCTGTTCTTATACAGCAGTGCTACAGTTGATTTGCTTTTAAGCGCTGAATAAATAGACCATAGTACCATGGTAGTAGTAGTATGACGTGTGAAGTCAATGGCATGTATGACTGGGATTGTCATACAGTGACACAGACGACAGTACAAAGCAGCATATTTTGGGAAGGGGTGGATGTCAGGCAAGTTTGCAAAATATTCATCTACATGAATTTTGAGTTATAACCATAAGAACCTGTATATGTATGTATACATATACAGGGATCCCTCACTTTCCATGGTTAATCAGGACCGAGATCCCCACGCGACCATCAAAATCTGCGAAGTAGGATTAACCCCCCACCCCCCACACACACACACACACACACACACACTCCGATTGATGTATACATACATGTAGTTCTTTCTTTCGGATTTTTCCCTTTTCTCGGGAGTCGATACAGTGAATCACTTGATTCGCACATTTGATTTGGCATGGTTTTTATGTCGGATGCCCTTCCTGTCACAACCCTTTAGCAAGGGACAGAAACACGCTAATGGCTTTGCAGCCTACTTTTTACGAAAGTCAGCAATGGTTCTTTTACATGCCTCTCACCATAGACAGTGAGAGACAAGGCCCGCCTTTGAAAACCCAGTTATAGGCACTGGGGAGACAGTGACAACCTTGTGGGGACTCGAACCCCCAACCATAGGATCAGCGATCCTGCGCCCTATCCACTAGACCACCACTGCCCCATATACATACATGTATATGTGTATAAAATTTCAATAAATACATATTCAATGCCATAAATGCTTATAATAATAAAAAATAAAATAAAAAACATTAAAAAAATAACACAAGATGTAAATAAAATATAAATACACACACAT
>CM045728.1:126274797-126327297 GCA_024760905.1 Plotosus lineatus | reverse complement strand
CTCCTCAATCTCCTCTGCCTCTGTCTCTCATGTCTTTCCTCCTCAGCTCTTTTGATGCCCTCACTGACAGTTCTTCTCCATGTTGCGCGATACTGTGATGTAGACTCCCACGACCCAGTGTCCTTGCCTTTTAACTTGAGGTCTCTTTTACAGATATCAGAGTACCTCACCCCAGTGCAGCTAACTGGGTTATCAAAGGCGGGCCATGTCTCTCACTGTCTATGGTGAGAGGCATGTAAAAGAACCATTGCTGACTTTCGTAAAGTGTAGGCTGCAAAGCCGTCAGCGTGTTTCTACGACCTGGAGAGGGATGGGCACCACCAGGCCAAATCAGCCCAAGTCTTGCCATGAAGGCGCCCCAACGACATCCCCGGATGTTAAGGGATACACGAAGAAGTGAAGAAGAGTACCTCAGCTTTGGGTAGCCAACTGGGTGAGCCATAATCTCTGTCTTTTTTATGCTGATTGTGAGAGAAAACTCACTGCAAGTATGAGCGAGGCGGTCCATAAGGCATTGTAGACCATCATGAGTATGACTTGCTGGGGCAGCGTCATCAGCAAACAGCATTTCTCTGATGAGGACACATGTTACTTTGGATTTAAACCTGAGTTGGGCTGGGTTAAAAAGGTTTCCATTGTGTCTGGTGTGGATGTAAACACCATCAGAAGAAGGGTCAAAGGCATGGTACAGGAGGAGAGAGAAGAAGATGCCAAAGAGTGTAGGGGCGAGCACACATCCTTGTTTGACCCCATTGGGAATATTGAAGGGTTCAGATGTACACCGTCAAAGCTGAATGTTCCTTTCATATTTATATGAAAGGACTTGATAAGACTCAATAGCTTAGGTGGGCAGCCTATTTGTTGAAGAACACTGAAAAGGCCACTGCAGCTGACAACATCAAAGGCCTTAGTGATGTCAACAAAAGCCAGATATAGAGGTTGGCGTTATTCCCTGCATGTTTCTCAGAGTTGCCATACAGAAAAGATCATGTTGATAGTTGAATGGCCTGATTTAAATCCACATTGTGACTCCAGGTATACTTTTTGTGCGAGGGATTGCAGTCTTGTGAGTCAGACACGTGCGATCACCTTGCCTACGATGCTGAGGAGTGATATTGCACGATAATTGTTGCGGTCTGAGCGGTCACCTTTATTTTTGTGTATGTCACAATCTGAGCATTCCTCATATCATGCGGAACCTCTCCTTCTTTCCAGCACAGACACTGTAGCTCATTGGGGTGTGGAAGGAGGCCTGACTTCCCTGCTTTGATTACCTCTGGAGGAATGACATCATTTCCTGGTGCTTTGCCACTGGCTAATGCGTTTACGACCTTATCAATGTCTGCCATAGTGGGCTCAGCATCGAGGTCACTCATGATGGGGAGTTCAGGGATACTGTTCATTTCCTGGCCATTTCCTGACTTTCAGCGGTGGCTTTGTGTAGGAGGCTGAGGTTTCCATGCATTGGATGTTGCTTCCATGTGATCAGAGCTTGTCTTTTAGCATCAATAAGAGGCACAAGCATTTGAAGATTTGCTTAACACCAGTCTTTGTTTGTTTTTGTTCTCTTACCATAAGCATCAATGGCACAGGAATGGATTTCAATGCTAAGAAAGGACCATCTAGCTTCTGCCGAGAAATCATCAGCACCAGGAAATTCATTGATGAAGGAGAGGAATGTGTTGGTTTTCTCCAAGTCAGTTGTGTGAGCAGTATGTATCTTTGGCAACCCCTTGAGCTTCGCGTGGTGAAGTGCCCTCAGATTCAGCACAATTCTACTAATGACAATGGAGTGGTCTGTATCATAGTCCGAACTGTGATAACTTGTTGTGTTGTGCACACTTTGCAAGCTGGTACTGTGACAGGAGCGTGGGTGCATCTATGAGACTCTGTGATTATCTTTGTAATATATATATATATATATATATATATATTTACAGATGCTCCCCGACTTACGTTATTAATTGGTTCCAGATGGCCGAACGTAAGTTGTTACAGTGACGTATGACGTATGACGCTCATACTGTACTATACATCCATAAATACCATTACGGTATCTCATAAAACACCCCTAAATCAATTATTATAAACATAACATTGTAAAATAATATCAAATATATCAAATAATATCAACATTAATTTCAAATAAATCACTTATTTATACCAAGTTACTTGACATGAAGCTTAAAAAGGTCAATCAATGCTTACAATATGTGAAGCGCTCAATATCGAAAGTAGTGTACTTGCGAAAGTAGTGTACTTGCTATGGGTTACACAGACTTCCGGTCTTTTAAGTGCACAAGGGTGCCGTTGAACTCGTTTAGAACACAGCCTGCAGTGATGCAGTCTCCCAGCAAAGCGGAGAGCTCTTTCTTTTGTGTAAGTAAATCATTTTTATCCAAGAGATGCATACAAAGAACAAGTACAAATATGAATATTAATATAAAAATAAGTATACACTCTTAAGATTCTGCTAAAAGATAATAAGTATAAAGATTGTGGCGATCTAAGCAGATCTTTAATTCATCTGTGTATGAGTCCCATGCTAGTAGGACCAACCAGATTTGCTTAGGAATACAAAAGTCCGCAAAACAGTGTAAACACAAAGATCACAGAGACGACGTCTTAACACAAGGGTAACACGGTATACAACTGATATATATATATATACATACATATATATATATATATATATATATATATATATATATATATATATATATACATACATACAGTAGGCCCTTGACATTCGCGGGGGTACGGTTCTGAGCCCTCCCACAAATTGAGATAATTCGCGAGCTCTGTACGCGGAAGTAAAACCCCATGTATGACATCACATGCGCGAATGAGTAGCCGGTAGTAAAGTACTATGTATCTATTAGATGCGCTAAAATATGCTTCTTAAACACATTCTACAGACAGTCTTACTCATTAATACAGTATTAATGTCGTAAAATGTAGTCATGATTAAGAAAAACTTTTTAATTTTGTACTGTGATATTTAGTAATAAAATACATAATACATTATACAGCATATACTGTTGCAAAGCACTCGTTTTAAAGTCTTTTTCAATCATTATTCCAGTACAGTACCTCAGTTAATTCTTAGAATGTTTGTGCGTGAGATTTTATTTTCTGTAGCATGTTTAAAAAATGATACCAAAAGGATAAACTTTATTATGCTTCATGTCCTTTTACATTGAACTTGGAGTGACATCTTGAGTGACGTCTTGTGTCCGGATGGTGCTGCCAAGAGGGCAACGTCGTGGAGTTCTCAGAGTCAAATTGTTTGTTTGTTCGTTTTAATTTGTTTTATTTGTTTGTTCATGGTTTGCACTATGCTCGTCTATGATCGGTCAACCCTTCTACAACATAAACAGCTTCAGCTTCGGGCAATAACTTATATCTTGAGCTGCTATGCTATGCCCAGGCGGAGTTTTGAGATTCTCCGGCGCTTGGTTAGCATGCATGGTTAGGAGCTCAATGCTAGCGGTTAGTGGCTAGGACCAGGCGGAGCTCTGAGAGGCTTGGTTAGCACTTCTGGCCATACTACTTGAAAATGTTCAGTCCCTGCAAAAAAAGATGGACGAGCTTCATGCTCAGATTGCAGCGCAGAGGGATCTACATGACTTTGTTTCTGTGAAACAGGGCTCGAGGAGAGTACACCCGATAAGGCGATTTTACCAGCCGGCTACACGGCTTTCATCCCCTGCTATCCCACGCGCCGGAGTCATCTTTCGGCCCCTTCCCGCCTCGGCTTCTTTGTTAGCCGGGATGCGGCTAGCAGAGCTAGTATGCTATGGAGCCGCATCCTGGCGAACAAGCCAAGTTGAGCGTGCTTAGTTATAACTTAACAGTGTATAACTAAGCAGACCTAACATGCTATGGTAGGCAGCGAGCCGCATCTCAGCTAACAAAGAAGCCGAAGCAGGAAGGGGCCGAACGACAACTCCGGCGCTTGGGATATCAGGGGATCTAGCTCCATCTCACCCTATCCTTTGCATCTTCTTCTCTTACAACAACTACCTTCATGTCCTCCTTCACCATATCCACGAATCATCTCTTTGGTCTTCCTTGAAGACTTCTGCAGGGTAGTTCCAACCTCAACATCCTACTACCAATATACTCACTATCCCTCCTCTGTGCATGTCCAAACCGTCTCAATCTAGCCTCGCTGACTTTGTCTCCAAAACGTCTTACATGTGCTGTCCTTCTAATGTGCTCATTCCTGATCCTATCCATCCTCGTTACTCCCAAAGAGAACCTCAACATTTTCATCTCCGCTACCTCCAGCTCTGCCTCCTGTCTTTTCCCCAGGGCCACTGTCTCTAAACCATACAACATCTCTGGCCTCAACACCGTCTTGTACACTTTTCCTTTCATTCTTGCCGATTCTTCTTCAAAAGTCAGTCAGGCAAAAATAATAAACAAAATATACCTAACCATACACATTTAATATAATTTAATTGCAGTTACAGATACAGGCACAGATATTGAAGATGTCATACATAGGTTAAACATTCCACTGATGTCGGAAAGAAAAGAAAAAAAATCATGAAAATAAGGCTTTAGTTTTTAGTTTCAAGGTTTTTTTTAGCTTTGTGGAAAGAAGAATATGCAGGGTCATCAGTAAAATAAGAGACACGATATGAACAGGCATGACTGTGGCTGATTTCTTTCCAGCTTAGACTGTGGATTCATGCAGACTATTGTTAAGAGTTATGACACATTTACACTTGGTGAAGATCTTAATTTTCAACAAAACCAACCTTTCCAGGAATGGAAGCCACACACTCCTGGTTCTCAAGGTCACTCTCTGGCTCTTGTGTTAGAACTCTATTGGAATAATGTCATTGGCCATTAGAAGAAAAAAAAAAAAAAAATTATGAACTATTGCCTTCCATGAAGTATTGCAGGCTATTTAAGACAGAGACTTTAACGTCCTTTTATGCCTTAAATATTATTCAACATCATATTCAACATTAAAGTTGAATATTGACATGGCCAAAACCTTCTGTCCATACTGTGGATCAATGTGGTGTTTGTGCACATTTTGTGTTACAATGCAGATGTCAAATGAACAGAACAGTAACATTGACAATCACAGGGTGGTGTAAGGAATAGTTTAATAACTTTTTTTTTTTTTAATTTTATTTATTTTCAGAAATTGTAATAATGGTGGAACATTTTGAAAAGAGTTTGTAAAGAAGTTACAAATGTCTATCTGATCTTCCATCACACGAGAAATTCTGAAGAAGTATGTTATGATGACCGTTTCCACCTTTGCTATGCTTGATGTTGTTAGAAACTTTGGGCTTTTGACTCCCTTCTAGTGGATCAGTTCATCAGTTTATTTTCTGTAACCGCTTAATCCGTCGGCTGGCGCCCATCCCAGACAACTCCGGGTGAAGGCAGAGTACACCCTGGACAGCTTGCCAGGCCATCACAGGGCAGAAACACATTGACGGCTATACAGCTACTCTTAACGAAAGTCAGCAATGGTTCTTTTACAGCCTCACACCATAGACAGTGAGAGACATGGCTGGCCTTTGATAAACCAGTTAGCTGCATGGGGTTTGGGGGTAGTGACAACCTTGTTGGACTCCTGGGGTAGTGACAACGAGAGTGGGACTCGAATCCCCAAATTTTGAATCAGCAATCCAGTGCCCTATACCACTAGGCCACCATTGCCCTCTTTCTCGTGGACATATAGCTAAATATTGACCGCAAAAGTAAATTATTTATGGAGTTATATACATGGTGTTTGTTGAAACTTTTTTTTTTTTCTGTATAATAAAGGGAGTGCTTATGATCCTTAACAGCAACTTCACTCGTCATCAAATTCTTTATATGGTACAGGAAAAAAAAAAAAAAAAAAAAAAAAAAAAAATATATATATATATATATATATATATATTAAGAATGGTGTTCCTATGTGTTTGGCAATGATTCTGTTCCTATGTGTGCACATAATAATAAACTGATATTTAAATATCGGATGAGATTCGGTATTAAGGGGGAGTCATCAATTTGCCAAAAATATTCAACCTAGCAGAAGTATTTAAATCCTTTCTTCAGTTCACTTTCAGAAGTCCAATCCTTGTCTTCCACCTCCAACATTCATGGATGTGCATGATCAGCAATCAGCAAAGGAAAAAAGTACCATTTTCTTGCTTTTCCTGTCCAGGGTCAGGACCGTCTGTAAACATTGGAATCCCCCCTCCCTCATAACCCCCTACACTGGGCACTGAATGGACTGTGGTGAGATATTTGCTGCATTAAAAAAATAAAATAATAAAATAAAAACAAAACAAAAAAAAAACTCATGAGAATTCAATATTGTTACTCAGAATTGTTGATAAAATCCATAGTTTTTTTTATGACCACTGAGTCCAGATTGGTCAAGCCCTGGTTGCCAAAAAATAAACAGTAACTCTGGTGCAGCAAATGACATTTGTGTACCTTGAGATTTGTTAAATCAACCATGAACACAAAAGCTACAATCAACACCAAATGAACACCAAATGGGGATATCCAGCCTTAAATGATATTATGAGAATCACTAAAAATGAAAAGCTTTTCAGAGCTTCGATACTCCCCTTTGACTCACTCTACTCTCGATTTGACCAATGAAGAACACATTTATACTTATTTAAGGTTGATCTCTCACAGGTCAGTATACGAGGGTCTCACTGAGACGTGATACAATCTATGTTCAATTACTGGGATAAAGAGTTCAAGACTTCTTTCATCAGCAGGAAAGGCATCACTCCTTCTTGGTGAACCGTGGACTGTAATTATACCTGAAAGCAACAGGAGTAAAAACACAACACAGCTGCCACGCTATCCTGCTAATAAATGACCATAATTGCCCTGGTGGCCCATTGAAACAGGTGAGCTGCAGGGGTTTGAGTAATGAGGTAAAGAAGATTTTGGGAAAGGAACATGTGCTGCTGGGCATCTCTATATGAACAATGCCTCCAGGGATGTCTTTTCTGCTAGCCACTAACAACATAATTGGCAGCACATTAGTGTTCCTCATTAGTTTTGTTCTATTAATGCAGGCATCTGAGACAAAAGATTGGCAAGACTTGATGAAAACATTTTTGGTTTTGGTGAAGGCATGCATAAAGCATCACAGTATAGCCTTCGTGGTTACCTTAATTGAGCCTGTCAGGAGCACTGGTATGCAAATGACAAAGAATTTAAAAGTTTCCTTCTATCAACATTACTCTGAATGGAAACTTCCCTCCAGAAGAATGGCTCCATATGGCATTAGCAGCACTGCATAATCTTAGTAAGGCCACATGGAGGCTGGAGTCTATTTCAGCCAAGACTGGGGAGGTGGGGTATAACGTGAAAGCCCACCAGATGACTGATGGGCCAACAAACACAACCACAACAATTCACAGTTGTACGCATGCCTAGGGGCAATTTGGCAGTCAATTAGCTTAATGTGGCGGGCGGTTCAGTGGTGTAGTGGTTATCACGTCCACCTCACAGCAAGGAGGCCTGGGTTCAATTCCAGGCCTGAGTGTGTCTGTGTGGAGTTTGCATGTTTTCCCCATGCTTGTGTGGGTTTCCTCCGGGTACTCCGGTTTCCTCCCACAGTCCAAAAACATGTACAGTAGGTTAATCGGCTGTTCCAAATTGCCTGTAGGTGTGAGTGAGTCCATATGTGGCCTGGTAAACCATACGGTAGATCAGTGTTTCCCAACCCCTGTTCCGCGGCACATCAGTGTGCCATAAGAAATCATCAGGTGTGCCGCGGAAGATTAACCAATTTTACTTAGCGTGTAGTAACAGTGCTGTTCTGCTAGAGGGCAGTATCATTTTTGTTCTGTGGTGTGCCTTGTGATTTTTCTAATGTAAATGGTGTGCCTTGGCCCAAAAAGGTTGGGAAACACTGCGGTAGATTATTGTGATCACAGCCATGACAATCCCTGTATGGGCATCATTCAAGCTTCAGGGATCGACGTCCATTCCTCCATTCCTTGTGATTGGATATCGACGTAGAGAGAGAGAGCCAAATGTGCATGTATTTGAGCTGTGGGAAGAAATCAGAATACAAGGAGAAAACACACACAAGAACAGCAAGAGTATGCAAACTCCACCCTACAAAATGCTCAAGCCCAGGACTCAAACCTGGGACCTTCTTGGTGTGAGGCGTATGTGCTCATTACCACACCACCATGCCATCCTCTTTCACAATTCTCCAAATGGCATTTCTTCCAAACAAATGCTGCATGATTTTTTTTTTTTTCTAAACCAGTCAAATTTCTTCTCCCCAGTCTCTTACCATGTACCAGATCTCATGATAAATTCTGTTCAGTGACAGCATGTCATAAAAATCAAAACCATAAATGTTACAACTTTGACAGCAATCTGCTGCACTGATCATGTGCTGATAGGTAGACAGCTACGGAGTTGTAGCAAACAAGCCAGTTGCTGGAGTAGCTCTAAATCATTTAATTAACATTTCCAAATTAAGCTGGAATAATATCTCGCTACATTAATAACTGTCTTCCTTCAGCCTTGTGCTTGTTTATTTCATATATCATCTAATGAGATGATTGATCCATTAATTACACTTATTTAATGTTATTTATTCTCAAGGTTTTTGACTCTGTAAACAGAAATTCTTCGTTATTTTATTCATCAAATAAATAATAAGGCCGACAACTGTGAAGCTGTGCATGGCGAAATCAGGGATAAGTGTCAACCCCCCCCCCCCCCCCCCAAAAGGTTAATATTGTATTTGGAAGAAGAGATCCTTCTGAATAACACACACACACACACACACACACACACACACACACACACACACATTTTAATACCCTTTATTAGTTTTCGAGATAAATACGTTTGAGTTTCCACACGAGCGGTGACCCAGTTTTGAGAAAATCAGAGTCAAAGTTTTGTTAAAATTGAAATAACTCTTTTTTTTTTTTTTTTTTTTTTTGTGGGGGGGGGTCAAGATTAAAACTTGCACTATAATCTTAGGAAAGATTCTGACAATGTTGGGAAGTCACTCAGTTACTTGTTACATTCAGTTACGACTTTTGAAGTCATTCGGTTTGCAGGTGCATGAAAAGGGAAGAGAGAACTCTGCATCTGGTTTTCCTCCATTTAAAGCAGGCTGCCTCCTCCCCAGCACTACAGAGATCTGCTCTGAAAATGACGGGAGAACACATCACAGAACCCTCGTCAGATGAAAACACTGCAATACATATTATAATCATGATTAATGAAAAGATAAAGGCTTATTTTAAGCTGTTGTAAAAACACATCCCTGAAATCATGTACACACACACACACACACACACACACACACACACACACAGAGTGATTTTATGTACAGTCACCTCTCCATCCCTAATTACTAAGCCAATAAGGATCATCCAACCATAATCAACTGCAATACAGATACAACAATTATTTTTCTTGTGATCGAGGTGTATGTGAATCATTCTGAAATAATTAAATAATCTGTGACTTGTAATCCAATTAAGTGCTTCCTCCAGCTCTTCCGGGGGGACACTGAGGCATCCCCACACCAGCCAAGAAATATAATCCCTTCATCCTGTTCTGTGTCGACCTCGTGGCCGCTTCCCGGTCGGACATGCCCGAAACACCACACCAGGAAAGTGTTCGGGAGGCATTCTGACCAGATGCCCAAGCCACCTCAACTGGCTCCTCTCAATGTGGAGGAGCAGCGGTTCAACTCCATGCTCCCCCCAGATGGCTGAGCTTCTCACCCTATCTCTATGTGAAGCCCCACCACACTGTGAAGGAAGCTCATTGCAGCCACTTGTATCTGCAGTCCCCTTCTTTCTGTCAGTACCCAGAAGCATGACCATAGGTGAGGGTTGGAACATAATCGGCTGGTAAATTGAGAGCTCGTCTCCCTCTTCACCTAGTTAGTCCGCGTTGTGCTCTTGGAGTAATTTTGGTAGGATAGCGACTCCTGGAAGGGTCACCACTGTGCCATGCCTTGCCCATTTATGGATAATGGCTCTGCCAGTGGTCCGCTGGCATCCCAGAGATTTACCAACGACTTTGAATCCTTTCTCAGACTGAGACATCTCTATAATATTCTTTCTTGTTTGCATTTGAAGCTCACTGGATCGTGGCATGATGATGCATGTTCAGTATGGCCTACCTCACCTTGTCAGACAGGTTTTATGTTAGGGATATCCTGATTGGCAATGTCTGGCAGCAATCAGGCCTGGGTGTGGCCATGAACTCGGTTTTCCCCAATAATAAGATTAATCACAATTACCTCACCTTTTAATATAAGGATCAATTACTTTTTCACAGAGGTTCATGTAGGTTTGGATGGGATTTTTCTCTTAACAAGTAAAATCACAACTGGAAAACTGCATTTTTTGAATACTTGGGTTATCTTTGTTTAAATGTGTTTGATGATCTGAAACAGTTAAGTGTGACAAAGGTGCAGAAAGTAAAAAAAAAAAAAAAAATCATTGAGGGGCAAAAACGTTTGTACAGCACTGTATATTTTGTAATGTTTCCCTTAATCTAAGCAAACAAGAAAAGGGGTCAGTCTAATTGTTCAGTCTAATAACGAAGCTTGAAATCCTAGTAAACATGAAAAAGCAGTCGGCGTGGCTGATCTATGGAAGGAGTTTGGGAAGAATGCATCACCCACCTGTACAATCCTCAAACAGAAGGCCATGTTGAAGAGTATTAAATCAGAAAAGGGGGTTACTATTTTATATCAGAAAAGATCAGGACTCAGTGATGAGATGGACAGACTTCTCATATTGTGGATCAAGTCGAAAGAGATCAACGGCGATGGGGGTGCGGCCAAGCAGCAAAAGACAAGTGATCGACATTAGTGAAGTGAAATAAAACAGTTAAAAAAAAAAAAAAAAATATATATATATATATATATATATATATATATATATATATATATATATATATATATATATAATAAATAAATACATACATACATACATAGAAGTGTAAGGTAATTTTATGTGCTATTCTTAATTTCAGAAACACTGTATTGTTTATTGACACATTGTTTATTCTTTTTTATTCTTCTTTACTGTTAATTACAGTATTATTAATGCTACTGTAAATATGTTATTGTTGTGAAATGTTTATCGTTACATGTTTATCTTAAAAAAATATTACGTCAAAAATACATTTCTGTGACAGGTTCTATTAGTTTGGGAGGGGGTTGGAATGTATTAATCGGTTTTCTATTGTTTCCGATGGGAATTTTTGTTTCAGCTAACAAACGTTTCCAATTAACGAATTAATCCCATAAGTTGAGGTACCACTATACCACACCTTACGAAATTAATTTGTTCCAGAAGTGGTTTGTAACCTGGATTTTTCCTAAGTTGAACTGCATTTTACATGTAAAACGCGTGATTCATTCCAAGTCCCCCAATACCACCCCCTAAACCCTTGAAAAATTATAAACGTATACCTTTTAAGATCTCCTTCTGCTTAAATATCGTACCGATGGTAAACGGGTTTGGCCATATTCCTTTGTGATATCACTCAACCGCATGCCACGAGCCCATTTCTTCTTTTCACTCGCACCGGGAAACGTGTGTGTGTGTGTGTGTGTGTGTGGTGTGTGTGTGCGCGCGCACATGTGTTGACCACATCTTCTTAGCAGAGTTATAATCTTACAAACGTTTATGCAAGGTTAAAAGCCTGAGCCAAATAAAGTTGCAATGAGCACACTTGAAAAACTCATAAAACAATAGTAACTGTCCATTACACAAAAAGTATCATGGGTATTATGGAGATGGAGCTCCATAATAGCCAATGGGAGGGAGCTGCGTCATCCCTCCTAGCCAATGGGAGGCCCACGGGGCAGGATGTTGGGTATAGCCAATGGGAGGCCAGTGGGGTGGGATGTTGGGAGATAGTCAATTGGAGAGCAAATTGCACATTGTTTGAATTTTTGAGATGGCACTTTCGTAACGTCAACTTGTTCCATATCCAGAGAAAAAAAAAATAGCAAAATGCGTTAGCTTTATTATTAAGTATTAGCTTGCCTCTATGCTAGCCTAGGCAAGCCTATGCCAAATTTACTTGTCTAGACTAAACAGAAAATAACCATTCCTAGTTTTGTACTTTATTCGTGAATGCAATTTTCAATATGGTTAATCATGTTGCGCCTGGAGCATTATGCGTCGGACCCAAAGATGCAGGAGACCATGTAAGAAGATTCAACTACTTTATTTTGCACTTTGGAAAATCTAAATCACTAGAAATAATTAATCGATGGAAACTGGTTGAGCAAGAAGCAGGATACCAAAAGTCAGAGCGATAGCAGGGAAATGGAATCACTGGGAAGGACAATCTTCTGACGTCACAGGGAAGTGCGCAGCTCCTATTTAGAGCTCACTGATTGCTGATTGCTGAATGGAAACAGGTGCGCTCTCTGGACCTCGCCTGCAGGTAGCAGCCACGCCTCTCGCCAGCGCTTGCAATGAATGAAGAGAGAGTAAACACCTCCAGCCAGCACAGACCATAACAAATAAGATGTATTTTATTCAACTTTATTTGTTAAACTTTATTTAAATGTATTTATTTTTTTCTATACTTTTTTGAAAACCGACGTATAATCAAGAATGACTTAACTCAAAACGACTTAAGCCGAGGTATACCTGTATGTGTGTATGTATGTATATATATATATATATATAATATATATTTTTAGCTGTCAGGAACAACCGCTGCTGCTATCTTTTATCAGAAGTAGTCAATTCTGTTTGCAAAGCATTCATGCTTCTGCTGTAAAAATCCGCCTTGGCTATTTCTAAATTCACTTTTTCCTCACACATCTCAAGCATTGCCTTGAAAATGTGCTTCACCAACTAAATATAAGTTAGTTGAACTTTTACTTGGCACATCAGACCAAAATTTTTCTTGATTTCGGTAGTGTAAATTGAGTTCAACCACTCCTGGAAGGGTCACTAGTCCATTGCAGGTTAGCTTTTCAGTATTTTTCCCAATTTTCTACTCTACTGTTGAGTGGACAAAGATCTTGCCCAGGGATCTTAGCATGGTTGGGGTCTAATGTCTAATGGGGATTTGAATTATGACCTCACTCTTTGATGACCAGAGTCCTAACCGCTACAACCATATACCTATAAGTGTGTGTGTGTGTGTGTGTGTGTGTCTTTGTACACTGGTACTCTCAGTTTGGCTTGCATTACTGTTTTAATCCTGTTTGGGGGATCTCTGCTGTGCTGAGTCAGACAATATATACTGAGCTGTACAGTGCAGCTTTCTTTCACTGTAGAGGCACAAGAAACTCTAGTTCTCATTAAACTAGAACCTACTTTTATCCTTGATACTCATAACCATGTGTCCTGCAGGTATAGTAACACACGGTTATGGAAAAAGACATTGACACAGTGATTAACATAACTGTTTCATAGCAAGACGGTCCTCAGTTTGTGTCCCAGATGTGGGTGATTCTGGGTGGAGTTTACAGGTGCTACCCGTGCTTGTGTAGGTTTCCTCCCACATTCCAAGCATTTGCACAATAAGATAATGTGCCAAATTGACCCTAGGCTTGGTTGTGACTGTGATCAATCGTGCATGAGTGCGTGCGGCACTGCCATGGTTTTATGAATGCGAAGCTGTCCCCACGCTTGCATGGGGTTCCATGGAGTACTCTGGTTTTCTCTTACAGTCCAAAGACATGGCCATAAAGATAATTAATTATTTCAGACTGTGTTCCAAAGGTGTGAGTGGGAATGGCTGTGTGTGCTAGCCCTTTCATTGCATGGTGAGCTGTTCAGGTTGCAACTTACCTTGCGCAGTTTTGGCACACGGTTTGCACAGTATTCATCCTCCCTGCAACACTAATAGGACTAAATGGTTAAATCATTAGACAGGTATTTCAATATATATTTCAAGATAAGAATGAAAGAGATTTGTATGAGCAGCTAAACATTGCTTTAAACATTGAGAGCACGTAAAATTTTTATATATATATATACATATACTAGTGTGCTCAATGTTGTATATACTAGCTCCCAATGTTGTACGGGTCGTAGATAACTATTATAATCAGGTTCTTCATTTGGGTAGATCATCACCATGTATCGCTGCTAGGGGTGAATTGAGTCGTTTCTCAATTAGAGTCAATCTTTACGTGAAAATTATAAAATTTTGGGTCAGAATTTTACACCAAGACATTAATAATATTTTGTGTAAAGCGTATAGTTTCCAATACTCGCTTGCAGAAAAAAGGGCAAACGTTGTTGGGCTCTTAATGTTAAAAATCTGCTTTTTAGTTATGGATTTGGAAACGTTTGGTTGAATCAGGATGTTGGTTGTGTAAAATTTTGGAATTTAAACAAAGGTGTATCCATATAGATTATCAAAATTGTTTTGAGAGCATTAATAAATGTACCAAAGTTGGATTTATTGAGAAGTGTGAAGAAAGAAGTGAAATTTGAGGAATATTTGTCAGTTAAACGAGAACCAATCTATAGAATAGCTCTATGTCGTTTTCGCTGCTCTAATCATAGCCTGCTTATTGAAGAAGGAAGAAAGATGAAACTGCTGCATCAAGAAAGGTTATGTCCTTTTTGTATAATACCTAATGTGGAAGCTGAATATCATTTTTGCTTGATTTGTCCATTTTACAATAGTTTGAGAGGCGATATACGACCAAGTTATTTTGTGAATGTCAGAATGAAGATAAATTTGTTCAATTGATGTCAACTACAAATGTTAACCTTATTAATGCCTTAGCTAAATATGTATTCCTTGCTTTTAAACAGAAATGTAATTTTTTGTGAAGTATAAAGGACTGAACAGTGTATATTTTATGACACTTCAACATTATTCTTTCATCTGTGCATCTGTAAAATGGGCCTGTGGCCCCTTTAAGTAAATAAAATTTTATATATATATATATAATTAGCATCCCCCAAAGTGCAGTTAACTGGGTTATCAAAGGCAGGCTATGTCTCTCACTGTCTACGGTGGGAGGTTCATGTTAAAGAACCATTGCTGACTTGAGAAGAATAGGTTGGATGGGCGTCAGTCTCCCTGCAACCTTAATTACGATTAAATGGTTCAGAAAATGAATGAATGAATAAATGAATGAATGAATGGATAATATTAGTAGCTTCAACAGTATGCTACGTGCCATATGCAGTAGATATATTGTTTTTTTTTAACTAGTAAAATAAATTATTTATGCCAATGCATTACTTGTTTTAATAGAAAAGCTTTTAACCCAATCAGATTAAAAAATAGAATGACATTTTTGGCGTGCATAACATGCTTAGGGAAGAGAACCTAACCAGTACAATGTTATCTTGCTATTCTGTGGTGGTATTTTTTCACTTTCAGACATTATCAAAACTTTCGGGAACTCCATATTTACGCAAATATTGATTTTATTATTGTGTCATTTGCCCACACAGGCATCTCAATAAATAAAATTAATGGCATGAAAAATACATTGCACATGTAACTGCCAGCTGCGCTGAACATACTTGCAATTCGCAGTTATTCTCTTACTTTACATATGCATATTTTTCTATACCTTTCCAGAGCTCTGCTTTGAGGTCGTTCCTATATAAGTTTGGCTCTGCGTTGATTCGCTCTATTTTAAGATTAAATGTAATTATTTTATGATGTGGAAGTTAATGATGCATTCGGCATTTTTAAGTCATCACTCACTTACTCATTTGCTGAGCAGTTTAATATTACTTATGTTGCAAGGAGGCTAGAGCTTATCTCAGCCCATCACTAGGTGAAGGCCATACCACTACAGGGCCAAGACATACACAACAATTCACACTCACACCTAGGGTGATTTGTAACAGCCAATTAGCCCAGTGTGCATGTGTTTGGACTGAGGGTGGAAACCGAAGTACCTAGAGGAAAAAAAATCACACCAGCGCTGAGAGACCAGGGAAACTCCACACAGAAACGTCCTCACAGAGCTGAGGACTCAAAGCCAGAAATGACTTTCTTAATGTCACTCAGTTTGGCTAACCACGACAGTTAGCCCATTTAAAAGAAATCCATATTTATGTTCAGTAATATTCTTGCAGGGTATTTGTTTTGCCATGGCATAAATGCATCCTCGGCAGCTTGGAAGGAAAAACAAAAAAAAAAAAAACATTTTGACAAACTATTGGACACCTGGGAAATTGTGCTATTTTAACACAAATCTGAAAATGCCGAGCCAGCATTAAAGTGCTGCTCTGTTGGCAGAGCTAGAATATTTACAGATAGCACCCCTCCCTCTCTCTCTCTCTCTCTCTCTCTCTCTCTCTCTCTCTCTCTGTGTGCAGAGGGGTTATATAATAATATCAAAAGACTTCAAATATCATGAATCAAACTCACTTTATCTGTACCTTCATGAGTCCCAGCATGACATAAAAACTTGCATACCCTCACCATCCACTCAATTAGAAACATCTCACAGTCCAAAAACATGTCCAGTAGACTAATTAGCTTTTCCAAATTGACTCGTGGTGTCTGGTGACTAGTTGGATGTGTATTGACGCTGAAATGTCCTTTTTTGAACTGTTCAGGGTGTGCCTTGCCTTTATCCAGACTTGGCTGAAACAGGCCCTATTCTCACCGCTTCCTTAATTAGGTTCAAGAGGCTTAGACAATGAATGAATGAATGATTGAATTAATTAATTAATTAATTTGGCACTTAGCCAGCTATGTCACAGCAGTGCATTGCATAAAACAATTCACGCACAGACCAACAGCTTCAGTTTCAGCTCACCACAAGCCTTTAAAATAATTTGTCATCTCAGTAATTTGACCACCGCAGGTGAGTTGGAGGAAGTATGTCAGATACAGTACGCCTGGTCTCCAGGAAGTTTCACACACCATGGAGTTTAGATAGACTGATGTGAAAACCAAATGCACTTTTGATGAGTAAGGTCAGGTAAAGAATTCAGGCTAAATGAAAGTCTGAGAATGATCAAATCACCATTCATTATGTCTGTGGAAACAAAAATTATTAAAAATTAGAAGAAAAAAAAGCCCACCTCAACCGAAACTAGGCAAAAGACACGGTAAACTCTAAACAGCTCACCACACCACTGACCACTGCTGGACAAACATACACACAACCTTGTACTCTCACATTTACATCAATCAGTAATTTTGAACAGCCAGGTAACCCAATGTGCATGCGTTTGGACTGCAGGAGGAAACCAGAGTACCTGGAGGAAACCCTCACAAACACTGGGAAAACTTGAAAACTCCTCGTCCCCCTTGTGTTGACGTAACAGCACTCCTTCTTTAAGACATGAACGTCTAAAGCCCTTTACCTTCCTATCACACATCACATCGGACACTTTTCTCAAACCATTCCGACCTGCCTGCACACGCTTCTTCACATCTTTTCCACACTCTCCATTGCTCTGGATTGTTGAGCCTAAGTACTTAAAATCCTCCACCTTCTTTATCTCTGCCCCCTGTAACCTCACCGTTCCTCTTCAGTCCTTGTTGTTCACACGAATGTATTCTGACTTACTGAGGCTAACCTTCATTCCTCTCCTTTGCAGCGCATACCTCCACCTCTCTAGATTTTCCTGCACTTGTTCTCAGTTCTCACTACAAATCCCAATGTCATCTGCAAACATTATAGTCCATGGAGATTATTGTCTAACCTTGTCCGTCAGCCTGTCCATCACCATTGCAAACAAGAAGGGGCTCAAAGCTGACCCTTTATGCAGTTTCACGCCCACCTTGAACTTTTCTGTCACACCTAACCCCTGTCTTTCATCTCTCATACATGTCCTGCACCACTCTAACATACTTCTCAGCTACTCCAGACTTCCTCATGCGAATACCACAGTTCCTCTCTTGGCACCCTGTCATATGCTTTCTCCAGATCCACAAAGACACAATGTAGCTCCCTCTGGCCTTCTCTGCACTTCTCTTTTAACATCTTCAAAGCAAACACTGCATCTGTGGTGCTCTTTCTTTTCATGAAACCAAACTGTTGTTCAAAAATGCTGACATCTGCCCTTAGTCAAGCTTCCACTATTCTTTCCCATAACTTCATCGTATGGCTCATCAACTTTATCCCTCTGTAGTTGCCTCAACTCTGCCCGTCTATCATATGATAAATCTATCAACATCTGTCCTTCTGTGTTCCTGTCCTGGATACGAAACCTGCCCATCACTTCCTCATCCCCTCTGTTGCCTGCACCAACATGTCCATTGAAGTCTGCACCAATGACCACTCTTTCACTGCTGGGGATACTCTGCATCACTTCATCTAACTCACTCCAGAATCTCTCCCTCTCTTCTAGCTCACATCCTGCCTGTGGGGCATAAGCACGAACAACATTGAACATCACACCTTCAATTTATAACTTGAGACTCATCACTCTGTCTGACACTCTTTTCACTTCTAGAACATTCCTA
Organism: Plotosus lineatus; assembly: GCA_024760905.1. Lineage (NCBI taxonomy): Eukaryota > Metazoa > Chordata > Actinopteri > Siluriformes > Plotosidae > Plotosus > Plotosus lineatus. The sequence goes on along the minus strand of CM045728.1, from coordinate 126,308,871 downwards.
ACAAACCCCTCCTTCAAGATGACTCCTACTCCATTTCTCTTCCCATCCACACTGTGATAAAACAGCTTAAACCCTGCTCCTAAGCTTGTAGCCTTGCTGCCTTTCCACCTGGTCTCCTGAACACACAGTATGTCCACTTCCGTCTTCTGCATCATGTCAGCCAGCTCTCTTCCTTTTCCTGTCATAGTTCCAACATTCAAAGTCCCTACTCTCAGTCCTAGACTCGTACCTTTCCTCTTCTCTCTCTCTGCCTATGTTGTATGGTTTAGAAACAGTGGCACTGGAGAAAAGACAGAAGGCAGAGCTGGAGATAGCAGAGATGAAAATGTTGAGGTTCTCTTTGGGAGTAACGATGATGGATAGGATCAGGAATGAGTACACCAGAGGGTCAGCACATTTTAGAGGTTTCGGAGACAAAGTCAGAGAGGCTAGATTGAGATGGTTTGGACATGTACAGAGGAGGGATAGTGAGCATATTGGTAGTAGGATTCTGAGGTTGGAACTACCAAGCAGGAGGCCTAGAGGAAGACCAAAGAGAAGATTTATTGGTTTGGTGAAGGAGGACATGAAGGTAGTTGGAGTAAGAGTAGAAGATACAGAGGATAGGGTGAGATGGAGGCGGATGGTTTGCTGTGGCGACCCCTGAAGGGAAAAGCCGAAATGAAAAGAAGGTGTGTGTGTGTGTGTGTGTGTGTGTGTGTGTGTGTGTGTGTGTGTGTGTGTGTGTGTGTGTGTGTGCCCTGCAATGGCCTGGTAAGCTGTTTATACTCTACACTGTTTTTGCCTAGTGTTGGCTGAGATAGGCTCCAGCCTCCTCGCCACCCTTGAAAAGTTTGAAAAGTGAATGACTTAATTAATAAATGTAAAACCAGAGACAGATATGCATTTGAAGTCATATAATAATAATAATAATAATAATAATAATAATGAGAATTGGTTCATGTTGCTGAAAGAAATCTACTTGCATCAGTTTGCTCAATATAAATGGTACCTTAGTCATAGAATAAAACTCTCACGTTCACTGTCCTTGTCTCTTACCTGTTGCAGAGCCTTGCCAACCTAATTAAAGTAAGATTCAATTAAGGAGGGTTTGATCATGTGTAGCCAATCTGTCAGCCGTCAGTGCTGTCCTTACCCGTAACTGCTGAGTCCCAATTTATTTCGAAGTCAAGTCAAGCTGCTGGGTGACTGCAGAACACTCCAGCTGCAGCCAGATGCTTGGATAACTGAGTCCTAAAACAGCTGTGATCATCAACCGTAAGGTGTATCAGTCAAGTCAACCTATCACCAATTAAAATTCATAATCACATATTTGGTAGTGTATTATTTGTGTAAAGACTTCAATACAGTATTCGCCAGAGGAAATGCATTGGAATTTTTAATCAATCATTACTGTTAAGCTGTTTCCATAATGCATGCTTAAGCAATACTTAATGGAAATAGCCTTCAATGATTTCACCAAATGGAAAGCTGATGACTCTGGAAGTAATCCCCAGAGAGACAATAATGTAACCAAGGCAGTTTTTCAAGGACTTTGGGGAAATCGTAAAATAAAGGGAAAAAAGGGATGCTTACTGAAAATGATTTGTCTAGTCTGGTCAGCTTAACAGAACGGGCACATTTTTCTCAGTTCAGTAGTAATTTAAGCTAGTCCCCAAGGTTCACCTAAAGGACGGTGTAATTAACCCATCTTGGGGGAGCATCATGAATCAATCACAGAGACAGATGCTTTAATGATTTCTTTGCATGAGCACGTTGAGACAAAAGAGGGCACGTTCTCATTAATGAACTCACAGTCAACCACATGGGCCTCAAAGAGTACCTTGAAACACAAAACAAGTGAAGGAGGATTTTAATCATTTTTTTTTTTTTTGTGAGTTAATTGCTCTCTTCAGCTAATGAGGTGCCATTTCAGAGCTATTTTCTACCTTACATTGCAGGAACTCAAAGGCAATGACATGACACTTTCTTCTTCTGTGCTGCAGAAATTAGTTGAACAGAATGTTAACTTATAAAGAAAAAGTGCAACATGTTTGCAGCATGAGAAGTTAAACATGAACACCTAGGCAGATGACAATGCTCATGTGTCATATTCATAAAGGTGCCAATACTTCCCGGAAGTCTATGGCAGGATCAGGTTATTCCAAACCTGGAATTGAATGCAATTGATCTGTGGCTCTGTGAAACCTGAATACAGCCCATGGTTACGAACGTATTTGATTTATGTATCCCGGTCGTATGTGTTTACGAGACTAGCTCCGCAGATGCCATTGAAACATCTGCTGCAGTTTGCAGCAAGGCAGCAAACTGACTGAGAAACCATCATTCAGACCATATTCCAGGACAGTGCAATATTATTCTTCAGAGCAATACTCATGTTTAAAGCAGGTCTCGAACTTTCCAGCATTTTAGCATCATGCACCTTATAATTAGAAACTCTAACTCTTACCCAGTGTGTAACGTGCACCTCTGAAGTATTATGCGCCCGTGTGTGTATGTGTGAATATGTGAATACATATATAGATGTATAGTAATGCAGCCGTGAGGAGGGGCACAAACGAGTGTCGGTCCTCACGCCGCTCCCAAGCCCAGATAAATGCAGAGGGTTACGACAGGAGGGGCATCCGGCGTAAAACTTTTGCCAGAATAAAGAATGCGAACTGTCAAAACAAATTTCATACCAGATAGGTCAAGGCCCGGGTTAACAACGACCGCCATCATAGTATCATCCACCATCCGCCATCACAGGTTTGGAGTAACGAGGGTGGATAGGATCAGGAATGAGTACATCAGAGGGACAGTACATGTTAGAGGTTTCGAGGACAAAGTCAGAGAGGCTAGATTGAGATGGTTTGGTCACGTACAGAGGAGGGACAGTGAGTATATTGGTAGTAGGAGGCCGAGGTTGGAACTACCAGGAAGGAGGCCTAAAGAAAGACCAAAGAGAAAAAATCATGGATGTGGTGAAGGAGCACATGAAGGTAGTTGGAGTAAGAGTAGAAGATGCAGATAATAGAGTGAGATGGAAGCAGATGATTCGCTGTGGTGACCCCTGAAGGAAAAAGCAGAAAGGAAAATAAGAAGAATATATATAGGTGTATAGTATATAGAGTATGCATCTATGTTTGTATGTGTCTATATACCCTATTCGATGTAATAAGCACTTTGTTCCAATACCCCACAAATGTTTTTGATCTTGCGTCTAATAACCGCTCATATGTACTGGGAGCAAAATCATAGATCAACCTTACCAATTTTATTTAAGCAGTCTCTGTAACAGTAAAATGAGGCATTCACTGCCTGTTAAAGTGAGTTTACACGGTATTTCAAGACTCCCTGCCACTCGAGAATGTCTATAATATTCATCAATAACAACACATTTGATTGTTTTGCCGTTCTTTAAAAAACAATAAAATATTTTGCTGTGTTCTCTTGGTAAATGTCCCATAGCCGATGAACCATTAGAAACTGCTACAGCAAAACTATGGGATGGTCTGAATGAATGAGCGATGCGCCAGATATGGACCTATCAGAAAGTGACGACGAGCATTTTTCACCCGATTCTCCTTCTCAATAACTTCATAAATTTATGGACATTCCTGGACATGTGCTTTTGTTCATGTCCCTGTTGATTGGTTCAAGATGCTAAAGTTGGCATCCATATTGATTGACTTAGTGTTACCTCCTGGAAAATGTTCCAATGAAAAGCCAAAAGGAAAAAAGATCGGGAGGGAAAAGTAAGGGGTCTTGAGAAAAAAAAGTGCTGTTTTATGTTTATTTTAAGCTTTCATATAAGTAGATTGGTTGATACTACAAATTGAATAACACAAATACTGGTAAAACCCTTTCATTGTTCTATTATTCATGTTTTCCACCTCGATGGTAATAAGCACTTATCGTTTTAATAAGCGCCCATTTACTTCAATTTTTAAAGCACCCTGGGCACTTATTACATTGAATATGGTGTGTACATATGGTAAAAAATGTAAAGTCTGTTGGGTTTTTACACCCGAGCCTAGTGGCTCATCAGGCCGGTGCTTATCCCCGGTTTCTGTAGCAGAAGTGACCAGGAGTTCAACTCCTCCTGGATGGGATGCTAGTCCATCGGATGTTACCTTCCCAGTATATTTTTACTGGTACCCATTTATACTGCTGGGTGAACAGAGGCACACTTTTGGCTGAGACCTTGCCCAGGGGTCTTGGCACAGTGAGGGTCTCAGTAGGATTTGTACTCACAACCTCCCGATCATGAGCGCAGCACTCTAACTACTACACCACCGGCCCCACTTGTGTACATATAGTTATGCATATACAGTGGTACCTCGACTTACGAGTGTCCCTAATAATGAATTTTCCATGATCTGAGCTTTGATCCCACCAAAAATCTGCCCCATCCAACAAGCAAAATTATGATTTATAAGCTCTGCTGGGGAAACGGCTTTCCCAGGCCAATTAGCCTCGTATTCTTCCGTGTGTAATCCTCCGTGCTCTGAGAATTCCTTGTGCAGTACTTCTCAATTATTTTCTGTGACACCCCCTCTAGGAAGAAAAAATAAATAAAAATTCACACACCCCAGCATATTTACTGCACTTCATGTTGTTTGCTCGGTGCTTGACAATGGAAGCATAGCATGACAATGGGAGCACCAGTGCCAACTACTGTAGTGGATGTGCAATTACACTTAATTGTAGTGAAGGATTTTTTTTTTCTTCCTAAAGGGGGTATAAAAGAAAATAATTGAAAAGCACTGCACAAGGCATTCTCAGAGTGGGGAGGGATACAAGTGGAAGAATACAAGGCTAATAAGCCTGGAAAAGATATTTCCCCAGAAGAGCTCATAAGTCAACAATTTGCTGTTTGGATGGGGCAGATTTTTGTAGAATTGACGCTCATATCAAAGAAAATTCATAATTAAACGCACTCGTAATTCAACGTATCACTGTAACACACACACCGCACACACACACACACACACACACACACACACACACACACACAAAGGAAAAAAAAACATTCAGACTCTCACCTCGTCATCTTGGAGCAATTTGGATCATCTAATTAGCCTAACATGCAAGTCCTGAATTGTTGAAGGAAACCAAAATATCTGGAGGAAGCCCATGCATGCAAAGGAAGGATATACAAACAGCACATAACCCCCTCACCCCCCACCGTGGTCAGCCCAAGATTCTAACTCAGGATCTTCCTGCTAGGAGACAGATGTGCTAACCACTGCACAAGCCTGATATATTGATGTATTCAGAGTTTAATTAAAAACAAAAACGATTCCAGATCACTTAGTATGTATATATATATATATAAATATATATATATATATATGAGAGAGAGAGAAAGAGAAAGAGAGAGAGAGAGAGCCTTGTTTAAATCACATTATAATACCAATGTGAGCAATAATTATAATTGTTTATGCCAAATTTGTATTCCTGAAAGCAAATAACACCAAACAAGATCAGTTTTGCATATTGTACTGATCCAACCGCAGCGCATAGATTTATTTTAAAGAACCACACACACACACACACACACACACACACACACACACACACACACACACACACACACACACACACCTGTTATTTAGAAGACACTAACAAAAAAAAACAAACAAAAAAAAACCCTTCCTGTTCCTAGAGCACTTGAACACACATGCAAACACCCAACTCATGCAAATTCACAGAAAATGAAAGGTAAACCTTCAAAACTCTTCTCTTACATTGAAGATACATGTATTTTTAGCATTAGGTTATTCTTACTTACATTTTCAAAGTAACAATCTGTTAAATTCCATTATATCATTTGCATTAGCCTGTTTGAAATGGTCACCATTTGTAGTCCATCTCACTCTTGTAAGATCGCAAGAATACGGCATCAATGCAAAATTAATTGCAAAAATAACAGTATACAGATAATAGACTGACACATCAGATAGAAACCAATGAATGCATTAATGAAATAAAACTTGACAGATTTGTATATACATCAGACAAGCATCTGCTCATATACATGGTACATAGCTCAGTGCATTTAATCCACAACATTTTCACATTTACAGCGTCTTCTGTAAGCAGCATGCAAGCTTTTATTACAGTTGGGTTTAATTTCCCTTTAAGCAGCTTTTAGATTCCAGAATACTTTGAAAATTATTACTTTTGTGTTGTATAAGAGCTGTATGGCAGGCTGCTGTGATTAAGCTAAATGGCATTTTGCTGTTTGTTAGCAAATTTTGATTACATTTTGCCATTACTATTGCTGTATTTTTAGCTGTTCTTTGTGTTCTTTTATGCCATTACCATATTGGTAGCATAGAAGCACTTATGTCTCGGTCTATGTGAAGATTATATTTGCACTACACAACAATTGCTGCCTATGAGAATGTTATCTGATGTATTCTAAGACAGCCAAGAACTATTCATAACTAAATAATTATTTTCTGATGGGAAATCTGCGATACACTAGCAACCTATTAAGCGTGTACCACACTTATTGTACAAAATCAGCTGAGATAGGCTCATTGAGAGATACGTGTTCGAGATAATGGAGGGATGTTGGAAAATTTTGGCCTGTGACAGCAAAATCATGGATCTTATCTGAGACAGAGAGTACACTGAAAGCTGTAAGAAATGCTTGATATCCTGAAACAATGAATAGCACAATAACCCGAGACCTTAAAGCTGAAAACAATGAAAATTGCTATAATGGCCAAAAATAAATAAATAAATAAAAATAAATATATAAATAAATAAATTAATTAATAATAATAAGAAGAAGAAGAAGAAAAAGAAGAAGAATATCACTGACAATAAAAATTCACAAAACTGATAATTTTATTCAGTGTATTTCTAGCAGGGACTGAACTGCAGGACCTAAAAGTCGTTATTTCCTGGAATTGATTCCAATACATTGGGTGCGGTAGAAAGTGCTGGATCACTGATCCCAAGGTTTGGGGTTCAGCCACACTGTCAAAAGGCTGTCACTGTCTCCCCAGTGCCACTAACTAGGTTATCAAAGGCAGACCATGTCTCTCACTGTCTATGGTGTGAGGCTATAAAAGACCCTTGCTGACTTTCGACAAGAGTAGCTGCATAGCTGTCAGTGTGTTTCTGCCCTGCAATGGCCTGGCAAGCTGTCCAGGGTGTACTCTGGCCTTGTCCGGAGTTGACTGGAATAGGCGCCTGCCTCCCAGTAACCCTAATTAAGATTAGGTGGTTACAGAAAATGAAGGAATGAATGACATTGGGAGAGGTTGACATATTTTGTGGAAACAGTAGGCCAGTACATTTTAGTGATTTTAAAGATGTTATGCTGCCAGAGATGAGCATGACAGTAAATCCAAAATGGCTCATTCAGCCACTTTTTTTCCAACTTGGCTTTTCTGTTGTTAGTTTGTTTAGGAACAAAGAGAAATGTCTTCCATGAGTCCTGAGCTTGGTTTTTGTGCAGCTCACCACCGGCCGATAATGTGTAATGCTTCATGGGTCAATGGTGCACCCCAGCCAAGCCAACAAATTTGTGTCACTACCAGGCTGTAAAAGCTAATTAGAATGGCAACATGTCTCTGAGCATGCCAACAGTCTAATCACTCACTCACACTTTGAAATCGGGCATGGACTGATGTTCCCGGAAGGAACTGCTGATGTTGTACGTGTTTGTTTTAAATAGCCAGTAACACTAATTCACCACAGATGCACTTTAATGATGAGTGTGTTCTAGCCATAGTGACTGATGTAACAGCAACCATTTTAAATTTTCGCTTTGAGAATTTGGCAGCATTGCAATTTTTAAGGACCATCAAGCTGAGAATGAGAGTGCAAGCTAGATTGAGATAAGACCGAAGAAGAATCATCCCTCTCTTCTCCACATCATTCCATGTAGTTCTCACAGTGCTTTCACTAGTTTTATCTCCATTTCCTTAGCTCTCCTTGCCCAAGTCATTTTGCTGAATCATTCTGGGTTAAGTATTCTGCTAGGTGGACCTCAACCTTTAATATGATCAATTAAGATCGGATGATTTGTTTTGTGCTTAATAAACGTGGACTTGGGACTGGACAAAAAACAATGGCATAAGGAGGACTTGGGAAGACCAACTTCTATTATTATAACTTCTGAATGGTGTGATTTCATTTATATTATAGAGATTTCTATAATGAGGACACTGGAGACCTGGTGGTAAAGGTGTTGGATCACTGATCTTAAGGTTTGGGGTTGAAACCCTGCTCTCAACAGGTTGTCACTGTCCCCCCAGTGCCCACTAAATTGGTTATCAAAGGTTGGCCATGTCTCTCACTGTCTATGGTGTGAGGCTGTAAAAGAACCATTGCTGACTTTTGACAAGAGTAGCTGCATAGCCGTCAATGTGTTTCTGACCTCCGATGGCATGGCGAGCTGTCCAGGCTATACTCTGCCCTTCCCAGGGTTGGCTGGGTTAGGTGTCAACTTCCATCCGCTCCTAATTAGGATTAAGCGGTTACAGAAAATGAATAAATGAATGAGATTTGCCAAATGACTGGAATTAAGGTTTACTAGTAAGAATAAAATAATAATAATGCAATGGTTTCTATGTATGGCTTCAAGAAAAGCATGGTGGTGAGTCGTTAGCTGCAGGGCAGTGTTGGCTCAGTGGTTAAGGTTCTGTCTTAGTTATCTGAAGATTGAGGGTTTAAAGCCCAGAACCCCAAAGCTGCCACTGTGGGGAACTTGAGCAAGGCTCTTAACCCTCAACTGCTCAAATAACTATAAGTTGTTCTGGAAAAGTACATCTGCACAATGCTGTGATTTGAATGTAAATGTAACATCTGCTTGAGCTGTGGACTCGAGCATCCTTTGTTTGAGTCCTCAGCTTGAACGTTACTGTGTATTACTTTCATGTACTCTCTGTGTATGGTGGAACGGTGGTGTAGTGGTTAGAGTGTTGGGCTTATGATCGGGAGGTTGTGAGTACAAATCCCACTGAGACCTTCACTGTGCTAAGACCCCTGGGCAAGGACTCAACCACAAGTGTGCCTCTGTTCACCCAGCAGTATAAATAGGTACCAGTAAAAATATACTGGGAAGGTAACCTGCGATGGACTAGCGTCCCATCCAGGAAGAGTTCAACTCCTGATTGCTTCACGCTACGGAAACCGGGGATAAGCACCGGCCTGATGAGCCGCTAGGCTCGGGTATAAAAACCCAAACAAGTTAATCAAATCAAAATCAACTCTCTGTGTTTGCTTGGGGTTTCTTTGGGTACTATGGTTTCATCCTGAAGTTCAAAAAACTGGCACATAAGGCTACTTGTGTCTATAGGTGTGAGTGTGAATGGTGTGTGTGTGTGTGTGTGTGTGTGTGTGTGTGTGTGTGTGTGTGTGTGTGTGTGTGTGTGTGTGTGTGTGTGTGACATAATGAACTTTCAGCCGGACCCAGAATGCAGGAGACAGTGTGGGATTACACAAACGATTTATTATTCAAAGGGGAAACACTTAAGCAGAGGGCAAACACAACTACTGGTGACAAAGAGAAACACAATAAACATTAAGCACTGGGAAACTACGGAGCGAGAACCGTTCAGGAGCGGAGCTGGAACCAGGAGCCAGAGAGAACACAGGGAAGCAAGGATGTGAAGCAAGGCAATCTTATGGCACAGAGGTGAGTGTGTGACTTGTCTTTATAGGGAGTAGATGAGAAGAGTGAATTCAGGTGTGCGCTGCTACAATCAGCCCAATCAGTTCAGCTCAGTTCAGTTACACCCCTCAGCTGGAACCTGCATCGCTGGGGAGAAAACAGACTTGGAGAACAGTCAATCAAAGTCCCCCAAAAGCACAGACCATAACAATATGCACACACACACACACACACACACACACACACACACACACACACACATATATATATATATATATATATATATATATATATATATATATATATATATATATATATATATATATATATATATATATATATATATATACACCCCTCCGAAGAGTCAAAGAGTGTCATCAATGCAGTGAGAGTAGGGTGAAACTAGAAATCCTGGGAAAAAACTAAGCTTGCAATAGATCCCCATATCATTCAGAGCCCTCTACACTCCCCATTCTTTTATAGGACCCTGTTACAAGCTAATGCAACAATGTAGGTATAGCAGCAATGGGGATTTTGCCTCATATCGACCGGATGAACTTTGGGCTTCCTACAAAAAAATCAATTTATCTGACAAACATTTTCTCTTCAAAATGCAGCCCTGCATATACCATCCAATCTCGGGTGCATTAAATAAAGCCTATCCTGCTCGTGCCACACTGCGGCACAGGAAACACTCAGCATAACACCTGTTACCTGACATGTTTTGTTTGCCCTGTGCAAAGCTAGAAAGAAAGCAATGGGAAATACTATTAATATGATTGGGTTATATTTGAACACTTCAGCAGTGCTCCGCTGATTCAAGCCTACTTTGCATGCTTTGTGGGTTTCATGTAGTTAGAAAAGTGCTGGCAGTTTTGGCAAAGAAACAACAACACATTACGATACAATGGAATAAATTTAATGTGGTGAAATAGTGAAGATCTCCATACACAGCCTTCCATAATTATTAGCACCCATCGTTAAGATGTGTTAAGCCTTATAATGAATTCATTTTTTTTTTTTTTTTAATGAATTCAATTTGTATTGCTCACACATTGGAAATTGTAGACAAATGTAACCTCCATCTCTAGTTTAGTAAACTCAATTCTAAGGGGGAAAAAAACCCAGAAAAAACACTGACTAAGAAATAATTATTTTTCATATAATCACATGTTCCACAAATATTGGCACCCTTAACAATTCCTAGAAAATAAAAGTAATTGAAGTATTTCTGTCATTTCTATGGTAGTTTAACAAGGTTGATCAGACTGTATATGATCATTTAATAAGTAATTATTTACTTCTTCGTTCCCTATGGTATATGACGTGACATAGAGGTTATTTTCCTTATCCACTCTTCAATATGGGAGAGGCCAAGGAACACACAATTCAAGTAAGATAGATGGGTGTCGACCTTCACAAGTCAGGCAAAGGCTACAATAAAATCGTCCCTTGCCGACACCTGCCCATATCTACCGTCAGAGAAATCATTAAGAAGTTTACTAAAGCTCACTGTTAAAGAATTGAAACAAATGAAAGAATTTGGGGATCACAAAGTCTCTAAAGCCACCATCAAGACCCATCTACATGCCAACAAGCTATTTGGGAGGCATGCATAGAAACAACCTTTTCTCACAATCATAAACGTAAATATTGGGAGTTTGCTAAGCATTACCGGAACTTCAATGGGGACCCTGTGCTTTGGTGAGATGACACCAAGACATAACTTTTTAGCAACACACAATCTAAGTGGTACCTAAAAGCACCTCTTCGTGGTACACAAAATCACCTCATGCTCACTGGGAATTATGGGGAGAATTGGCAATGCTGTGAACCTTTCTCATTTCCAGATGCCCTGGGAACATTAATAGGGTGCATGGCATCACAATAATGACCCTAAACATGTGGCCAAATCCACACAGAAATGATTCACCAGACACAAAAGCTCCTCCCATGACCATCTTAGTCCCCAGACCTCAAACCCATTGAGAACCTGTGGTGTTAGCTGAAGAGAGGAGTGCATAGGAGAGAACCCAGGTTGCTGGATGATTTAGAGTTTGTGCAGAGATCCCTCTTTTTGGATTTTTTCATCTTCTGAAACATTACAGGTGGCATTTAGATGCGATTTTGTTGGTAAAAGGGGGATGTACAAAGTAATAACATCGGGGTGCTAATAATTGTTGCACACATGATTTGAAATTTGAAATAAAATAATTATTTCTTCATATGGAATTTCCCCCCACCCAATGAGTAAATGCACTTGAATAGGAGGTTAGATTTTCCTCTTTTTTATTTTCTGGTCATATATATATATATATATATATATATATATATATATATATATATGAAACCAGGGGTGCCAATAATTAAGAGGTCAGTAAATATGAGTGCAGAATTGAATGCTAGTTATATTAGCAATGCTTATGGCCTGAGGGGGTATAGCAAGGTTATTAAATGCTTGATCAAAGTGGTTATTAAACAGAATAAAAAGAGGACAGTTAACTTGACTGCTGCACAGTAAGAGCCTTTTTAAACTCTTGAATAACCTGCTGTACTTTTGGAGTGCCAGTGAATTCTAGCATTGGGAAAAGACAAGAGGCTTTCATAGTACCATTCACTGATTTATAAGAGTGTGCCTTTTCACAATAAGCACGGTAAAATATTATTCTTTATCTAGCACTTAAACTCACTCTCTCACTCAGTCATTTTCTGAACTGCTTAATCTTACTACGGGGATCAAGGGGAGTCTGGTGCCAATCTCAGCTGACACTGGTTGAAGGCAGGGTATACCCTGAGCAGCTCACCTTTCCATCACTCATCACACAAACACAAACTTTCACGTTAATATCCACATCTCTGAACAATTTGGAATAGCCAATGTGTGCCTTGTGTCCTCCAGGTACTCCGGTTTCCCCGAGTCAAAAAACAAGCACAATAGACTAATTGTCTCTTCCAAATTGCCCCTGGGTGTGATTGTGAATACAAATGACTTTTCGTGTGTTGGTACTGCAGTGGTCTGTCAAGCTGTTCAGTGCACATTCTGTCTTCACCTAGAGTCAGCTGAGATGGGCGCCAGCCTACCCGTTACCCCAATTAGGATTAAGTGGTTCAGAAGATAAATACATGTCTTTGGATTATGGGAGGAAACCAGAGTACCTGGAGGAAATCTATGCAAGAGTTGAGAGAACATGCAAATTCCACATGGAGAAACACCCTGAGGAAGGTACTTGAACTTTTGGCCTTCATGCTGTAAGGCAGACGTGCTCACCACTATGCCACCGTGTTCCCCACTTAAACTTAATTAATTTTGCTCTCCAGAATTATGAAAAATAAATAAATAAATAAAAATAACTGAATAAATGGTCTTTCTGCATGTCAATTTTAAAATGACAGTGTAACCATTTATTATATGCTGTGTTATTCTACTGTCTGAGACTTCTACTCTAATTGCACTTTAAATGCCATATGCACTCTGCTTGTGGGAATCTAGTTTTGGCATTTTTAACCCACTTACTGTGCGAGACTGCTGCTGTAACTGAGGTTTAATGCTGTAGTTAAATGCACCATTCAGCCATAACATTAACACCACCTGTCTGGCCTAGCAACTTTATATGAAGCAGTTTTCTATCACAGCCAGTATGAACAGTTTCTGCAGTTTGTTCTACAGTAGCTCCTCTGTGGCTTCAGACCAGATATAAACTTTGTACCACATGTGCATTAATGAGCCTTGAGCATCCATGACACTCTTGTCAGTATACTGGTTCTCCTTCCTTGGATCATGTTTGGTTGATACATACCATTGCCTTACAAGAGCGCTCGTTTTGGAGATGAACAAACCCGGTCGTTTAGCTATTACAATGTGGCCTTTGATTTGTAGACGAGTCAGGTGGTGTTAATGATAATGTTAATGATAATAAGGGCTAGACGAATTGATAGTCATGTTCATGTGGGTGTGATCTCCCACTAGATATAAACCAGTAGGCAAATTGACTCTTAGAACATCAATAGCAGCCTCTCCTCAGTCGCTTGCTGTCTCATTTAAAGAGAGTGCCATGCGGTTGGCCCCATTAACTCCCTGCTCTACCTCCAATCTGTCAATCTGCACAAAGTCACCTGGCACAAATATTCAGAGTCTCAGCAACAGCTGCACATGTTCAGCTTGGAATCGGACTGATGCTAACATCCACTTAACCTCTGGGAAGGCTCTTATCTCAGTGTTTCACCTTGTCAATACAACGTGCTCTTCAGCAATCCAGTTTTGTTATTTCTCTTTTGACATGTTCATCCTGAATCTGCACTGTATTCCCTCCTCCGCTGTTATGTTCAGTTTTTGTGAGCATATGTCCTCTGAAGATTTGGACTCATGAGTTCTTTAACTTGCTGTCTGTGTGTGTGTGTGTCTGTGTGTGTGTCTGTGTGTGTGTGTGTGTGTGTGTGTGTGTGTGTGTGTGTGTGTGTGTGCGCGCACACGTGCATAAGGGAGTGTTTCTTCTATTGTGTGATGGTTTTCGGCCATGTCTCAATAAAACCTTTAATATGTTTTTATCCCTTTCACCATCTCTGAAAGTTTGATATTGGCTGTTATTAGTCATGTGAGAGCTGTTTTGCTGACATATATATATATATATATATATATATATATATATATATATATATATATATAGAGCTATCTATCTATCTATATATATATATATATATAGTGTGTGTGTGTGTGTGTGTGTGTGTGTGTGTGTGACTGTAAATTCACTCTATAGCTAGCACTATTTTAAGGGTTTTTCATGGGAATCTCTGTATACACTAAAAGTTTGAAAAGGTGCTGTAGATTATTTCTACAGGTGCTACAATTCACCAAATCACATGAGGAGTGATGTAAAAATATTTGACTCTTTCTTTCAAACATTTATTGTCAATATTATCAACAGCTAGTTTTTTTTTCCCCAACTTTAGTTCTTGATCGTTCATCCCACTTAGTTCTAATTAGGGTCACAGAGCAGCATATGCCCAGCTCAACTGACACTGGGCAAGAGAAGAATACGCCCTGGACAGCTCACCAGACCACCACAGGGTAGAAACACACTGACGGCTATGAAGCCTATTCTTAACAAAGTCAGTGTTTTTTTTTAACCTGTCTCTCACCACAGACAGTGAAATACATGGCCAATTTTTGACAACCCAGTTAGCTGCACCGGGGTTTGTCAACAACCTGTTGATAGTGGGGCTTAAGCCCGTGGACTCAGGATTGGTTATCCAGCACATTTCCACCCTTTCATAGGTTCACCCTTTCATTCTTGATCATTAAATAACAAACTTGAGCCCTCAAATTATGTAAAAATGCTTATGCAAGTAGCTTTGTCTACAACCCTCTAAGGTACAAATGTGCATTGCAACAGAAACCATGAATGTGGCCCAGTGCCACTGGGTGGGTGTGAAATGGTAAAAATAGGATGAAGAAATGTGTTATTGGGAATACATACAGTACATGAGGGAGCTCCTTAAGAGCAAGAAGCTATTACATTGTTATAGTGATGGCTCTCCAGATGCATGGTGGTGGATTCAGTTTAGTGCTCAGGTGGCTGTTTGGTGTTTTAATACAGTTTTCCCATATGTTCTATTCAACATAGTCAATAAAGTATATCCATCTTTTGTCACTCACTATCTATGCATTTTATCTATCTAGGTAGCTGGCTATTACCCAAACATGTTGGCATCACAGCAAGAAAGGGTTCATGTTTGAGTTCTGGGGGTTTCTATGTGGAGTTTGCATGTTCTCCCTGTGCTTACGTGGGCTTCATCTGGCACGCTAATTGCCCCGCTATGGTGTAGGGAAAAGACAGCGAGCAAATGATATGACGTGCAGTGAACACTCGTCGTGCCCCCGGCCAACATGTACAGTTATCTGTGCCAATTGTCCCTAGGTGTGAGAGTGCATATAAATTGTATGTGTGTTGGCCCTGCATAGGCCTGGTAAGCTGTACAGTGTGGACCCTGTCTTATCCCAGAGTTGGCTGAAACAGGCACCAGTCTTCCTGCTATTCTAATTAGAAAATGATATCTTCATGTAATTCAGGTCCATTTTTGGCTTTGGAGGCAACCATTAATGATTTAAATCCAATGAGAGCAGCTACAGGAAGCCAGTGAAAAGATTATAGTTGTAGTGTGGTGTGGGAAAATTTGGGAAGGTTGAAAACAAACCATGCTGCTGCATTCTAGATCAATTGCAAAGGTTGAATAGTGCTCAAAGGTAGACCTGGCAGGAATGAGCTGCAATAATCTAGTCTTGAGATGACAAGGGATTCAACAAGCATCTGAATGGCCTTAGTGTAAATAAATGGATTAATCCTTTGCGTGTTAAAGAGAAGAACACAACATGATTGAGAAAGATTAGTGATATGAGAAGAAAAGAACAGGCAATTTTCCATGGGTTCTCCAAGGCTTCGGACGGTGCCTGAAGGAGAGATCGCAGAGTTGTTCAAGGAGATTGCACAATCTTGATGTGGTGATATATCAGATGGAATGAACAGCAATTCAGACTTGCTGGGATTAAGCTTTTGATGGTGAGCTGCCATCCATGAGAAGATACCTGCCAGACATGCAGTATTCCGAGCAGAAACATCAGTGACTGAGGAAGGAAAAGAGAGAACTAGTTGAGAGTCATCTCCATAGCAGTGGCATGAGAACCCATGTAAGGATATGAAATCATTAAGGGACCAAGTATAAAGAGAGAACATGAACCAAGAACTGAAACCTGGGGAACACCAGTGCAAAATTGGGATGGAGAAGATGTGGATCCTTTCCATCTAACCTCATATGAGCAACCTTCTCAGAAGCAAACCACTGCCATGCTGTACCACAAATTAGACTGTTGAGAGATCTAGAGATATGTTCTTCCCGAACTCGGTGTAAAGGTTTTTAATTTTTTTTTTTTTTAGTTGTGTAACTACTAGTATATGTCCTATTACACCATATTTTATTTCTGTTTTTCTGTTTTAATTACTATATTAGTGCATGAGTAACCATAAGTCAGATAAATGCTTTGTTCTTTTATTTCAATTATTGTTAAAAAAAAAAAAAAAAAAAAAGAATATATATATATATATATATATATATATATATATATATATATATATATATATATATATATATAGGATAACATTTATTGCATTCTAACATAAATATTTTCAGGTTATAACAATACATTTATTCATAAGGTTTTTTTAGTCCACTTAATCCTAATTAGGGTGGCTGAGAGGCTGAAGCCCAATCTCAGAATGCACTGTACAATGGTGGAGTCCAACCTGAACAGCTCACCAGGCCATTACAAGGTCAACACACACACACACACACATACACACACACACACACACACACACACACACACACACACACACACACTTACAATAGGGGCAATTTGAGACAGCCAATTAGCCCACTGTGCATGTTTTTTGCACTGTTGAAGGAAACCAGAGTGCATGACTTAGCATTAGCAGAGGAAGAACATGCAGGCTCCACATAGAAACACTCGAATTGAGCCCAGGCTTTCTGACCATGAGGCAGCCATACTCACCACTGTGCAGTTATAACACCACTTTCATCTTATTTTGACATGCAAGCTTATCTCATTTTAACAATAAACAATAATCTACCAATCAAATATTTCTGATGTATTTTTCACATTAGAACAATATCATTTTACCTGTTTTTTTCTGACGTTATATACTTATGCTATAGCACAGTCACTCACTCATTTGCTGACACATTTAATCCTATTATGGCAGAGAATATGCTGGAGCCTATCTCAGCTGGCACTGGCCAAACGTGGTACACCCTAAACAGCTGAGCAGAGCATTGAGGATAACGTGATATATTGTAATAACATGAAGAAAAAAAATAGATGTTAATGCTTTGCTTTGCTACATAGTTTGTAGCGCTAAACTTCTGTGTAAAAATACGCAGAATGACTTTTCAATTTAAAGTACTAAATCCAAGATGCATCATATGTTAAAGGCAAACAGATGTATTGTTAATAAAAATGGATTTAAAGTAAAAAAAAAAAAAAAAAAAAAGTCCTGGGGATTGGGGTGGGGTACTGCTTGAATTACAATATTCTAGAATACTTGGTTAACCTTTTTCTTATCACACAGAGGAAAAAAAATAAATAAAAATAACATAAAAGATATATATATATATATATATATATATATATATATATATATATATATATATATATATATATATATATAATTTTTTTTTTTTTTTTTTTTATAGTCTCCTCCTAGTCTGGCACATTGCTGTCCTCTTGCATCAACATAAGCTTTAATAGATTACAGAAAAGTCTTTTTGAAAGTTTTCAATTTCAGACTCTGTGTAATAGTTTTGTTCATTTTTATATTTCTTTTCTATTTCTTGAACTCATCGTCTATCATTGGTTAAATCTGAAGAACATCCGTTCATTTCAAGGCCGCTTATTCTTAATTAGTGTCACGGAGAGGCTGGTGCCCATCTTAACCAACTCTGAGCAAGAGTGAGATTCACAGTGAGAAGCTCTCCAGGTCATTGGAGGGCTAACACACATACAACCATGAACACTCACAAATGGGGGTGATTTGGAACAGTCAATCAGCCGACTGTGCATGTTTTTGGACTGTGCGTAGAAACCGGAGTACCCATATGAATTGAATCCAAGCATGCAAACTCCATACAGAAACTGCAGAAGCTGACAAAAAAAAAAAAAAATCCTGGACCATCTTGCTGTAAAGAAAACCTCCTAACCTCTGTGACAATATGCCACCTCTGAAGAACATGTAACATAACTCTGGAGA
The DNA here is from genome assembly GCA_024760905.1 of Plotosus lineatus. Classification (NCBI taxonomy): domain Eukaryota; kingdom Metazoa; phylum Chordata; class Actinopteri; order Siluriformes; family Plotosidae; genus Plotosus; species Plotosus lineatus. The sequence goes on along the minus strand of CM045728.1, from coordinate 126,290,433 downwards.
GATCTACAACAATTTTAATTTAACCCCGTAATGAAAACATGGTGTCTTAATAATGAAGGGACAGTAAAGCTTAACAACAATAAATCTGAAATTGACAATATGATTGATTACTGTAAGTTTTAAGTTATTTTATTTGATCAAGGATGAGATTTTGTATGCAGATGTTTCCTCACATGACAAAAAACCCAGATTGCTCTTTTACCAAGAGATCACACATTTAGAAATTGATCCATTGTTACATCAAAAGTTCTCACACCGACGCCTCCTTTTATAAATATTCCAATAAAGTGTCTTAAAGAAGTTTTTTGTTTGTTTGTTTGTTTGTTTTTATCATATTCATTTTCTGTAACTGCTTAATCATAATTAAGGTTGAAAGAAGGCTGTCACTCATTCCAGCTAATTCAGGGTAAGGTCAGAGTACACCCTGGACAGCTCGCCAGGCCATCCTGCCATTCAGAAGAAACACACTAATGGCTATGAAAGTTCTTTTACATGTCTCTCACCACAGACAGGGACAGACATTGCCGGCCTTTGGTAACCCGGTTAGCTCCACTGGGGTAACAGTGACAACCCCTTGAGAGTGGAGCTTGAACCCCCAACTTTAGGATCAGTGATCCAGCACCTTCACCTGCAGGCCATCACTTCCCTTTAGCCTATCAGTGATATGTTAAACATAAGGAAGCAGCCATGGCTTAACGTTTCAGGTTTGATTCTTGAAATAGTCGGCTGAATGTGTGGAGGTAGATGTAGTGAACTGACCTTCACTTCTTCCACATCCATGGCTGAAGTGCAATTGAGCAAGGTACCTAAAACCCAACCGCTCGCTCTCAGGGCACTGCAATGTGTTGCAATCCACTGCTCCAGGTGTGTGTGGTCACTAAGTACATGCATGTGCGTATGTGTGCTAGTTTTGAATGTGTTAAATGCAAAAGTCAAAATTTCCATTGCAGAATTAACCCTTTGAACACCGGGCCCCTGATTCAGTTCCACACACTCCAGGTTTCTGGGTAATGTTAATGTCCAGGTTCCCAGGTAATATTAATGCCAATTAATAAAACAAAAACTACACGTTACTTTTTTTTTTTTTTTAGTGTTAATCATATGTTATGATACTTTGAATGGTTACACATTTTACTGGCCACTGGAGGACATTCCACACTGACCTTGCGGCCAGTAAATCAACCTCTGTCTAAAGTAAAAATAAATAAATGGATAAAATATTAGTTACTAGCCTTAGATAGTGAGGAATAACTTAGCATATATGCTATGAGGAGCAATAACAAGCACCGGGGCTTTAATATTATCATTTAGTGTATAATACAGCCAAAACTATTGCCATTTGTACTGCTATACATGATAATGAAGACTCGTGGAAAGCATTTTCCTTTTCATCTGGAGATTACAAGCTTGAATCCCAGATGATGTTATAGCCAGCCTTGGCTAGGAGCCCAAGATATCTAATTGGCCAGGCGCATAGATAGGGAGCTATGGCGTACCCTCTGAATCATGGCATAGTAGGATAGTGAAGACTTAAATTCACTTTTACATTCATGGCATCTGATGAGCAATTGTCATCTTCATACATCTGAACAGTTGAAGGCAAAGGGCGTTTGCTCAAGGACCTAATAGTGGCAGCTTGGTGATACAGGGTCCTTGAAGCCCAGAACTTTGGGTCAGCATTTCAGAGCCCTAATTCACTAGAAGAGATGGCCAATAGATGGGAAATAGCCATGACAATGTAAGGGAGGGAGATGGGGCATGGCAGGGTGAAATTCCAGAATTGAACTATGCCGTTATAGGAGTAACCTTTATACAGGTAATAGATGGGTTTAATTATGACAGATTCCCATTAGCATACAATATATATTTGTACTTTTAGTGGTACGAAATAGCAATTCTCGAGCAGTATCTTCTAAGGTTTTAGTTTATACCCAGTATATATATATATATATATATTTCAATAATATAATTTCATTACATTTGTGAAAAAGGCTGTATTCTATCTCAGCAGACTCTAAGCAAAGGCATGATACACCCTGAACAGCCTACAAGACCATCACCTGGCTGACACACACACACACACACACACACACACACACACACACACACACAAAAAAAAAAAAAAAAACATTCACATTCACACCTAGGAGTAATTTGGAACAGTCCGTTTGCCTAATGTGCTTCCCCCAGTGCAGATAACTGGGTTATCAGAGGCGGGCCATGTCTGTCACTGTCTATGGTGAGAGGTTGATGTAAAAGAACCATTGCTGACTTTTGTAAAGAGGAGCTGCAAAGTCGTCAGCGTGTTTCTGTCCCTTGCTAAAAAGGGTTGTGACAGGAAGGACATCCGACTTAAACACCTCTGCCAAATCAAACGTGCGAATCAGATGATTCACTGTGGCGACTCCTGAGTAAAAGGGGGAAAAGGCCGAAAGGAAGACAGACAGTTTGCCTAATGTGCTTGTCTTTGGACTGTGGGAGGAAACCCACTCACGCATATAGAGAACATGCAAAACTCCACACTGAAACCTATCACTGAGCCTGAGATTTGAACCCCTCTCCTTGAGAGGTGGACATGCTAACACCTATACGTAATGATTATACCAGAATCCCTGATCATTGTACATCAGGAAAATGTAAGCTTTCCACTGTTTATAAAATGTCTGTGCATGTCAGTGAACTGAAAGTGGGATGGATTCAGGCAAAGTGTGAACGTATCTTTTTGATAGTAATGGGGTTCAGTGCAACACAAATCCCAGGAGAGCACATCTTTCACTTACTGTTCTGCTGTGTTAACAAAGGATTCCACATAAGAAACTTGGTTCCCTCCTGTGGCTCCCTGGTGTATTTGTGAAAATTCTGCAGAATACTGTTGGTGAGATGAGCATGCAGAATGTTTTCTTCTCTGGATTGCTCTTCGTGTAAGGGGGGAAAGAACAAGAAATAGAGAGAATGTGGCCACAGCATGAGATGCTTGCTACACAGACAGACAGACAGACAGACAGACAGACAGATAGATAGATAGATAGATAGATAGATAGATAGATAGATAGATAGATAGATAGATAGATAGATAGATAGATAGGCATGAAGAACATGTGTATAAAATTGAGCGAGGAGTCCCCCCTTCTCGTTCCTGCCCATGGGTTGAAAGAGCCCACCAGAGGAACATGTCTGACGAGTGATTGGCCCAGAGGCCAAATTTAAAAAAGAAAGAAAAAGAAAAAAAATGTGCATAGGAACATCATGGTTGCATTTATTGCTTCTATTTCTACAGAGTAGCATAGATATTGCTCATTTCTTCTATCCATTTAATCAAATGTCTCACTCAAAGGATGGGAATCAGAATGCTGGACACGTTTTAAATCAGGGATCCATTCAGGACACGCGGTAATATTCACACTAATTTGAATTCAAGAACACCACCTCTTGCACATGCACTCCTTTATTTATTTATTTGTTTATTTTGTTCTCTCATTTCTTTCCCTTTCCTCTCTTTCCTTTCCTTATCTATCAATGTATCTATCTGATGCAGCTTATCTAAATAAAACTCACAGTGCTCTCTCTCTCTCTCTCTCTCTCTCTCTCTCTCTCTCTCTCTCTTTTACGCACACACACACACACACACACACACACACACACACACACACACACACACACACACACACACACACTCGCGCGCGCGCGCGCGCGCACACAAACAGGCGTCGGAGATGGAAGCGTGACCAATCCAGGTTTCGGTGGCAGGACATCGTCTCTCCAGCAGCTCTACTCTCTTATCACAGGAACATTTCCTTCAGGTTTTGGACCTGATCTGATTCGGACATCCTCTGGAGAACCTGCAGGGTCATTTTCGGAGGAACAAAAAGACAAGAAAAGAAAAATTAATCCCTTTTCCGTCCATCCTGTTGTATGCGCCTGTTTTCTCTATCCCGTCTCCGCCCTCATCCCTTTGGTGTGTACGGATGCCTTTACAGCGGACTACATCGGGTTGGATGTCTGATCTGTTCCCTGAGGTTTGATGAATGTAGATGTGGATACTTTTCCAAGGACATCGGGGCAGCGTCACATGAGCCGAACCCGGGCGCAATGATTCGGAGCGCGTCTCCACTTCGGGAAAACACTGCTCAATTTTTAATTTATATTTTATTTTTTTATCTGTTGTTTTTCATTATTTTTTTAATGAGTGTGTGTATGTTAGTGCGCGCGCGCGCGTGTGTGGATGTGCGCGGATGTAAGTGTTGGACTTGGCGCAAATAAATGAAGAGCGGTATTCCTCGAAGCTCGGCTTTTAGTGCTGGAGTCGAAGTTAAGAGCAAGAAACCAAGAGAAGCCGCAAATAAGGTAACATTCACGTCTGCTGCTTTGCTTATTCTTCTCATCTTTTTTGTAAGAGGCGGGTTATCATTACTTGGTTTCTGCGAAGAGAAATGGAAGTGCATATGGATTTTTTTCCCCCCATAGGCTTATTGTCTGCATAAATAGTGTCTATACAGAACCTAGTGTCTGCAGAAGTGTGCATATACATAACCTAGTGGAGATCTGCTTAATAATTTATATCAAACATTTTAATCTGTGCATTCATTGTGATTTGCTGGTGTTCTTTGTGCTATTAAAGCTCCTTCAGTGCTCTCTGGTATCTGCTCACCAGTGCAAAGCTCTGTTTCATCGACGTGTTCCTCAGAAGTTAATAGGATTCAGGACCATGGACAGCATCACCTTCGACACAATTTGATTCACCGTCGTGGTCCTGAAAGCAATATCCTGGATCTCCCAGGTTCTCATTCATTCTTTTCCGAGGACTTTTAAGTAACACCACTGCTATTGGAAGCATAGTGATGTTTTTTTTTTTTTTTTTTTTTTTTTTTTAATGGCTTACTCTGGGTATTTGTAAATGATACAAACAGAGATCTAATTAATCTTTGAATAAACCTTCCGTTACATCTCTGCCAGCTTTGTCCTGTCACATGCATTGCTTATGAAACAATTCTGCTCTGTCATGGAATGTGGTTAGCTGAGATGACATTTGGAAGGTCATATCTGGCAGAAATTGGACAGACTTTACACATGTGACGTGCTGCAAACAAGCACCAATTAGTTCCACTGTCAGGAATCTGTCAGCACTGTGACTGAGACACTCAACACTGCTGAGCTTCCCTGCCAAATATTGACTGATTATACATGAGGATAAAACAGCGGTTTATATTTGTTAGTGCTCAGGATGAAATGCTTTATACAACAATGATCTGGTTATGTCTCTTGTTGCATGATTTGGATGCCTTTTTTTTTATTTTATTTTTAAGTGATGTGAGTGCCACGCCCAGCTGAGAGCATAATGTTTGTCTCTATCTATATATGAGCATAGATGTGATTCTTCTCATGGTTAAATGTCCATTGTGTGATTATATGTCTTTATAAGTGGTGTCAGGCTTACAGAAAGAATCATTTAAAGGATTTCTGATTAAGAATTACATTTTATGAAGACCCTGTCCTCCTTTTGGCCCCCGGGCAATATTTGGCTTCATTCTTTCTGTTCTTCCCACATGAAAGTAAGGCCCTCTTACCGTTCTCGCTCTCTCTCTCTCTCTCTCTCTCTCTCTCTCTCTCTCTCTCTCTCTCTCTCTCTCTCTCTCTCTCTCTCTCTCTCTCTCTCTCTCTCTCTCTCTCTCTTGCACGTGCACGCATACGTGCACACACACACACACACACACACACACACACACACACACAAACAGCATGTTGTGTCCCTCAGCCTGAATTGTCCCGTCTGTCAGTACACTGGGAATTTGAAAGCTAGAGTCTATTATAGAAAATGGTGTGACCCTGAGGCATAACACACTACTGAATTCTCCAGTGTTCCCTTTCTATGTAACCATGCCAAGGCTCTGAATTATTACAAGTTGGCAATGTGGGTGTGCGCACATGCATGAATTCAAATTTGAGTCAGACAGACAAACAGAAGAAGAGAAAGTGATGTTAATCACAGTGTGAAGATAATACACTCATGGATCTAGAAATTGTATGAATTGCAATAAAAAAAAAGTTTAACTCTTTACAGTGTGTTTGGAAGAAGAGTTTATGCACAAACCATTTTCCCCATATATATATATATATATATATATATATATTTATATATATATATATATATATATATATATATATATATATGGCACGGCACAGTTGTAAGGCTGGGGACAAGTTGAGTCCAGTTTGAACTCATACCTAAAAGAGTGGTGGTACTGAGCTTGGCAAAAACATTTCTAAGTGGAATTTGCATGTTCTCCTTGTGCTTGTGTGGGTTCCCTGGGTACTCTGGTTTCCCCCAACACTCCAAAGGCATGCACATTAGGCTATGTTGCTGTTTCACATGGCCCCTAGATGTGAGTTTAAATCACCACCCCTATTGTTTTTATCAAAGAGAGCACAGTCCTATAGTGGTAAACACACCCACCTCAAAGAAAGAAGTTCAGGGCTCAAATCTTGGATTCTGTGAGGAGTGTGCATGTGCTCCCTGTGATCATGTGGTTCCCTCTGGGTGATCTGGTTTCCTCTCACAGTTTCAAGACATGCACATGAGGGAACTTATCTGTTCACAAATTCCCCTATACATGAGTGTAAGTGGTTGTCTCTGTGATGGTCTGGCAAGCTGTTGAGGGTGTATATTACCTCCACTCATCACTGGCTGATATAGGCTTCAGCATTTGGGCAAGCCTAATAGGATTCAGCAGCTTGGCAGGTGAGAGAGCATAGGAAATGATGTACTTCAAGAAACTTCATTTATTCATTTTCCAAACCACTTAATCCTAATTAGGTTCACAAGGAGGCTGGCAAACATCTCAGCTTACCTTGGTCAAGGGCAGAGTACACCCTGGACAGCACTCCAGGTCATCGCAGGGCAGAAACATGCTGATGGCTATGCAGCTACTCTTGTCGAAAGTCAGCAAAGGTTATTTTACATGAATCTCACACCATAGACAGAGCGAGACACGACCGGCCTTTGATAATCCAGTTAGCTGCACTGGGGGGGCAATGACAACCCAATGACAGTGGGGCTTGAACCCCCAATCTTGCGATCAGTGATCCAGCATCTTTACCACCAGGCCACCACTGGCCTAAAGAAACTACTAAATGTTATTTGATTAAATTAGAAATATAAGAATCATTAAACTGCAGAAGGGTTCCCCGGTTAAAGGGGAAAATGTCCTATAGTGCGATAGTTCTCAGTGATGCACAGGGGATGAATTTTCGACTTGAAATAGTTCAAGCTGACACCAAGTGAAGGCTTTTGTACTGGATTACACCTGATGGATCAGATCAGTTCTGAAAGGCAAGATGATTGAAGAAAAATAACAGAAGGTTAAAGGCTTTGATCATGTGACCAGTGCTGAAGGTTCTGTTGAAATGATTGAACCCCCCAAACATAAAACCCACTGAAAAGCAATGTGAGCCGGCATTCCCAATCACAGTTCTTCAAATCATGTTTTATTGTACTGTTACTACTGTAACATGCTATTGCACAAAGCTAAACACACTGTATGGGTTCGATCTCCCTGTCTGGAATTAATGAAGTGAAACTGGCATGCCACCCCCCAAGAAATTTTCAAATTTATTTCAGAGTTTAAGGAAATGCCTCATAATATATAATATATAGAATATAAATTCTGAAGGGTTCGATTACATAGAAATACTCTTGAAGTTGTGTACTTCAAGAAGAATTAGGCATATGAGATATCAATGATTTCGTTATTAGTTTTTTGTTTGTTTGTTTGTTTGTTTGTTTTTTACAAATAGGTGAAATGGTGGCTGAGTGGGAAGCATGTCCCCCTCACAGCAAGAAGGGCCCGTGTTTGATGCCAGTTTGCATGGTGTCCCTTTGCTGGTGTGGGATTTTCCCAGGTACTCCGGTTTTCTCCGACAGTCTAAAAATATGCACAGTAGGCTAATTGACTGTTCCAAATTGCCCCTCCCCTAGGTGTGAATATGAGTGATTATATGTGTGTTACCCTGCAATGGTCTGGTGAGCTGTCGAGGGTGTACCCCAAGTTTTTCAGCATCTGCTGAGATGGGCAGCAGTCTCCCCACTAATGTAACAAAGGAATCAGATTGTAAGAAAATGAATTAATTGATGTTCTGAGACAATTAATCTTCCCACTTGGCAAAAATAAATAAATAACATTATTATTATTATTATTATTATTATTATTATTATTAAAAAAAAAAAAACCTACCTACCTACCTACATTTTCTTGCGCCCATGTGACTGCATAGTCATTTCTGGCAGTTACTCAGATTTGGTTGCAGCAAATCAAAAGTCCTTCCCTCCATGAAGCCCTGGCGTGATGAGTTAATTGCATCTGCATTTTTTTTTCATTGTCTCTGAGATTGACCCAATCACTAACACAGTGGTTGGAACATAAATTACTCCACGGTGCTGTGAGCATAATGAACCAATAGACTCAACCCACCATTATTGAGGAAAAGAAAAAAAAAACTCCCAAAAAATGTATAGCTAAAAAAAATGAAAGCCCATGACTCAAACCAAAGACCTGGTTGCTCTGAGGTGAACATGCTACCCACAATACCACTGTCTCACCCTTAAAATAAGACGTATTATTTTTTTAACAAGTCAACCCATTTTTTTTTTTTTTTTTTTTTTTTTTTTTTTTTTCTGATCCATGCTCTTGGCTGACATGACTGATTGTTTGAGTTATTGTAGCCTTCCTGTGAGCTCAAACCAGTCAGTCTATTCTGCCCTGACTTTTTTCATTAAGGTATTCCTGCTTGCAGAACTGCCACTCAGTAAATACTTCCCCCCAAACATTATTCTGTGTAAACTCTAGACACTGCTGTGTGTGAAGGTCCCAAGAGATCAGCAGTTTCTAAAATACAGTACTCACACCAGGCTGTCTGATATGGTCAATGACACTGAGATCAAATTTCTCAACATTTTACTGTCTGATTCAAAGGTTAATTAACCTTCAAGTGATCGACATATTTTACGTATATTACTGACCAGCCAGGGTCATTTTTGACTCCAGCATGGCACATACAATAGATTATCTCAAATAATAACATCAACCAATGTTATATTAAATGTAATTAAATGCACTTTGTTATGAATATATAGAGACTATTTTAATATTACAACACTATTATTTTCAACAATTTGAAGAGAACTACAGTATAAGAACATCATTAACTGCAAATGTTTATTAACATGTCAGCGTTTACTTTTACAGAAAGCTTAGTGACCTCCTTCTTCTTTTCCTTTCAGCTGCTCCTTTTTTTTTTCTCAGGGGTCGCCACAGAGAGTCTGTGATTCACATGTTTGATTTGATATAGGTTTTTTTCCGTCAGATGCCCTTCCTGACACAACCCTTTAGCAAGGGGGCAGAAACACGCTGACGGCTATGCAGCTACTCTTGTCGAAAGTCAGCAATGGTTCTTTTACACGAACCTCTCACCATAGACAGTGACAGAAATGGCCGACACCTTTGATAACCCAGTTAGTTGCACTGGATGGAGGGGCGCGGGGGGGGGGGGGTGACACCCTTGTGGAGAGTGGGACTTGAGCCCCCAACCTTAGAATTAGCGACCCAGCACCTTTACCACCAGGCCACCACTGCCTAGAAAGCTTAGTGACCAGTTAACAAAAATAAATAAAAAAATAATAAATAAATAAATAAAAATACTATGAAAATTCTGAGTAACTGCATACAATAACATCTGAAGTTGTTCAATGCTTAATACTACAGTCTGTCTTGAAAAGCAGTTACACGTTGAACTTACGAATTTAACATACGAAACTTCACGATTAACTAAACATGTTGGCGTAACTGAGGAAACAAGGTGATAACATACTAACATGTTTTACATAAAGAAATGTTGACCAGCTTTCACACAGCTTTCACATCCTGTCCCATTTTTACCAACATATGCTGATTCATTTCTTTGTGTCTCAGTTTCCATGTTACTGGTCGCTTGGTTATTGTTGTCCTCTCCTTCAGCCAGTAGGACATCATTATCCTGATCAGAGATTTGAACCTGTCCTCGCCCGTGTCTTTGTCCCCATCCTCTATCACAACCTCATCCTCTACCACGCCCTCTTCTTCGTCCCCTATCCCTGCCTCTTTCTGGAACTTTTGCATCCAACAGGGTTTCATTGTCCTGAGTTAGATTTTTCGCAGACACAGCAACTATAGATGCAGTTTCAGTATCGCTCCGTTCAGAAGCCTCTGAAATGTGATCTTCATCCTCAGACTATGATCCTGAACTGTCTATGGAACCACCATCAGAGTCTTCATAATGCTCTAACATTTGGTTCAATTCCTCAGCTACACCAAATCTCGCTAAGGAAAACCTACCTGCTATTACCAACCCGAAAAAAAAAGCCCAAATGATTAATCCCACGTCCTAGTAGCATGCAGGATTTAACACCTTTCCCAATATTAATCTGGTATTTTAGTATGGAGTCATTAATGACCCCTGAGAAATGTATTTTACCCGAAGCAAGCCTTGACCCAAAAATCACAAACAAAACCACAGAACTTTAGGTCACACATCAACATACAAAATCATTTAAAAAATAGAAGTTTCTCTTTGATATCATTAAAGATAAACACAATAAAATACACTTGGGGCCTAAACGACCTCTTCCAATCACTTAAAGGTTAAAGGTGTTTACAAGGACGCATCGTGGTATTTAAGGGGCTGTTGGTGTTGTGGTTAGGGTGCTGGGCTCATCATCAGGAGGTTGTGGGATAAACTCCCTGTTAGACCTCCACTGTGCTAAGATCCCGGGCAAAGTCTTAATCACAAGTGTGTCTCTGTCCACCTGGCAGTCTAAATGGGGACCAGTAAAATCTTACTTTGAAGGTAACCTGCGATTGATTAGCGTCCCATCAAGGAGGAATTGAATGCCTAGTCACTTCACGCTATGGAAACCGGGGATAAGCACCGGCCTGATAAACCCAAAGGCCTTTAGCTTTTTACAGTAGTCCTGGGTTCAAATATCGGAAATTTACCCGGCGAAGGAGTAGCATTCCATCCATTAGGAGTGAACTCTCGGTCACTTCACGTTCAGAAACTGAAATAATCTCCTGCCGTGATGAGCCAGTAGATTTGGGTGTAAACCTTAAAAGATCTTACCACACTGTTAGATGCTAATCTGATGGATGGGTCCATTATGTTGGGTGATGATCATCATCTTTTTCTTCTTCTTCTTCTTCTTCTTCTTCTTCATATACAACATAAAAATAGAGGTGTGCCTATAATACAACTTAGAAACATCGGGGTTGTAGACTACAGCATACAGTCTGTAATACCACCTAAACATCATATCATCACAACGCGACAACTTTTAGGTGGGTAGACCCGTGACCTAAACTTTCCAAACTGAATGACTCACTGTCACTTGCTTAATGGCGAACTGCTTAATCCTACTGGAGGCTGCAGCTTGCACAGCATGAAGGCAAAGTACACCGTGAACAGCTCTTCAAACTATCCCTATGCATGTGTGTGGACCGGAGGAAACTGGAGAGCCTGTAGGAAACTTGTGCAAACACAGAGAGCACATGCAAACTCCACCCAGAAACACCTAAGTCTTGAACTCAGGATCTTCCTGCTGAGACCATGTAACCAAAACTCCAAGTATGATCAGTATTTTCCTGTTTTGAGGATTCTACTTCCCACTTAACTCATCTCTCTTTGTTGTTTCCCTCAGCCCACCTTCGTCCTCTCTCTGTTCTTTCTCCACTCCTTTCCTGTCACTTTATTTACAGCTCTCTTCTCATTTCCTCCTTCTCCGTCTGATCACCAAACAATCAGCTGCATAAACATGACTCCTCGTGTCGGCAGCCCTTCACGCTGGGTTTTGCACATAGAGAATTTAAATGGCTAGTGGTTAATGGCCATGGGTTGAGCTCACACTGCTCCTAATGGCAGAGGGTCAAAGGCTTTGTGCCGTCAAGAGTGACAGACTCTTAAAAAAAAAAAAAAGCTTTTGCTAAAAGCAGACCAATTATCTCAACTGCTGTTGTGTGAATGGTAAAGGATTGTTTGCTGGCAAGGTATGAAAAGGGGTCCTGCTTCAAATATGAGACATGATGGCCATTTTGTAGCCAATTGCTTGTTTAAATCCCCATGATTTTTCAGCAAGAAGAAAATCCTGAGACATGTAAATATTACTTCACATGTCTGCATGGTCAGTCAGTGTGAAATGGGAATGTCTATTTATAAGGTAAACACAGTACATGCAAATGCAAAGCTTCTGTGATATATATATTTTTTTTTTTTGAAAATAGTGGACATCAATGAGTACTGGTTCTGGAAGACTTAATGCAGTGTGTGATGTGATTTAGTATTCATCGCCAACATTGAGACCACCAATGATGCGCCAGTGTCTCCAGAACTCATGTATTTTCAATAAGAACTTGTGATTTGCAGTGACAGGAGATGACGCAAGTCCTAGGCAATGAAAAGTGAAGAAGAATCGTGAGGCATAAAGTTGAAGTTTCAAGTTATGCAAAGCAGAATCAAAGCAATTTGCAAAGCATCAGTAGCAGTTAGAAATAGTACACATTTTTAGGTGGAATAGCAGATAGCGCCACTGACTTGAGAGTTTGGGGTACTGTCTGTTCATTTACTGATGGTAATGAGTCGGAGGAGGCTGGATTCTTTTACATGCCTCTCACCATAGATGGTGAGCGACATGTCCAGGTTTAGAGCAAAGGTCTTCAGGAATGTAAATCCCAGGAGCAGGATTGGGCACCGCTGCTTAAGATCAAATATAACCTTGTCGAGGAAAATAAATATGATTATTGTAGGTTGTTCAATGTAATCATGGGGCAGTGGTGGCCTGGCTGTAAAGGATGCTGGATCACTGATCTGAGGGTTGGGGGTTTGAGTCCCATTCTCCACAAGGTTGTCACTGCCCACCCCCCCAAACCCCCAAGTGCAGCTAACTGGGTTATCAAAGGTTGGCCCTATCTCTCACTGTCTATGGTGTGAGGTTCATGTAAAAGAACCATTGCTGACTTTCAACAAGAGGAGCTGCAAAGCCGTCAGCGTGTTTCTGTCCCCTGCTAAAGGGTTGTGTCAGGAAGGGCATCCCACATAAAAAACCTATACCAAATCAAATATGTGAATCAGATCACTGTAGCGACCCCTGGAAAAGGGGAAAAGCTGAAAGGAGAAGAAGAATAAGTTCACTGTAATCAAGGGCAGACCACTTTGGAATGCCCCACCCACAATCAAGGCTTCATGTTTTCTTTTGTTTGTTTTTCCCCCATTTTTTTGTTTGTTTTTTTCACAATGTCCTGCCAGTGTGACACATGTCCGACAACCAAATGACCTTCACACTCTGATTGTGTCGAAATGAAAGGTGCTTTAAGGCTGGGATAGTCTCAGAGCTTTAAACACTTTATACACTGCTAGTTTCATCAGTGCTCTTGTTTCCACTAAACTAGCAACTAGCTCCAAGTGGTTAATATGCCCAAAGAAAATGGCACGAGTGAGCTGTAAATTAACTCCAAAAACCTGGCAAGTAGCTTAGGGTTCAAACAAATGAACAAACATACAAACAAACAAACAAACAAAAAAATTATAATCCACTTAATAAATCCATTCATTTTCTGAACCACTTGATCTTTATTAAGGGAGGGCTCCCATCTCAGCTGACGCTGGGTGATTGCAGAGCACACCCGGAACAACTTGCCAGGCCATTGCAGTGCAGCAACACGTTGACAGCTATGCAGCTACTCTTGTCGAAAGTCAGCAATGGTTCTTTTACATGAACCTTGCACCATAGACAGTGAGAGACATGGCCGGCCTTTGATAACCCAGTTATCTGCACTGGGGGGGGACAGTGACCACCCATTGAGAGTGGGGCTTGAACCCCCAACCTTAAGATCAATGATCCAAAACCTTTACCGCCAGGCCACCACTGCCCTCACTTAATAAATATGGCTGGTTATTTGTTCACATACAAATACATGGTTGATGGTCAAAAATCAACTCCAAGTTGGAGATTATATATGATATATGCATGTATATGTTTACATACATGTATGTGTATATAGATGTGTCTGCAGGAATATGCACACGTATAGCTGAGTATAGTTCCTTAGATGTTTGTGCATTTCTTTTTTATAATTGCTGCAAACCAAAGAGCTGCTAAACTCATGTCCACTGTTGATGCAACAGTTGTCAATTAAGATGATGAATTAGTAAAAGGGTCAGCTATACACAACGGTTAATAATAATGAATTATATTTTTGTACAATATTTATATGCGTCAAATACACTACAATAAGGGTAACATTATTGAGATCAGCAAGCAGAGAAAAAGAAGAAAGCTGAGGTATACAGTACAAAATAAAGAGCAAACATGGGGGATTATGAGGGAGATTAAAATGGGTGAGAAAATATGTGATGGATGTAAATATGGCAGTTAGAGGTCAGACAAGTGAGTAAAGAAGAAAGAGATGTGCATGTGAGCAAACCATCAAAGGAGTGCTCTCAAAAGCAGTGGTGTACCTGCTGAGTACCTCAAAGGGTTCACATGCTTGTGTGTGGGGTGCACATTTTACGAGACAATTGTGCACTGTTTTTGTACATTATTGAATAAACTAGTAACAATAACAACTAAATATGGGCTGATGGTGTAGTGGTTAGAGTGCCTGGTTCACAATTGAGAAGTTGTGGGATTGAATCCCTATTGGTCCCTCACTGTGCTAAATCCCCAGGGCAAGGTCTTAACCCAAAGTGTTAGCAATACAAATGGTTATCAGTATAAATACTGGGGAGGTAATATGTGATGGAGTAGCGTCTCATCCAGGAGGAGCTGAACTCCTGGTCGACTGATCAGTTGATCAGCAGGCTCGGGTGTAAAACAGACTTATCTCACTGCTAAATGACTAACACTCACTCAGTCACTCATTTCCCTAATACTATAATAGGCTCCTGAGATGGCTTCAGTATATTTCAGCTGATACTGGGTGAAGGAGGGGTGCAACCAGAACAACTGCCCATGCTATTGTAGGGACAGTCACATTCACATCCACACCCTGGGGAAATTTTTGGAAGAACCAGTTTACCAGTTTGGGCAGTGGCTAGACCCAGCTTGGAGTTACTGATGCTGCTTGTGTCATAAAATGGGGACAAAGGAAATATCTTCTCCAGTTTGGCCCACTGTATTCACTTGTAGTGTGGCGTCCCATGTGAATTACATTAGTTTGTTAGACAATCACATCCAGTATAGAAAGGATTTGGAAATCCCTGGCGGTTGCCCGCTCTAAGGCAACCAAGTAGTAGTAGAAGTAGTAGTAGTAGTAATTAACCTAATGCACATGTCTTTGGACTGGAAAAGAAAACCAGTAAACCCAGAGGAAAGCCACATAAGCAAGTTCCTGTGCTCAGTGAATGCTGTTATATATGTGCTTGGAATTGAATGCTAGTTATATGAGTAGTACTTTTGTCCAGCTTGATTATAGCAAGGTTATTAAATGCTTGATCAAAGTGGTTATTAAGCAGAATAAAAAGAGGACAGTTAATTTGACCATGACTCAGTAAGAAGCTTTTTAAACTCTCATATAACCTGCTGTGCTTTTGGAGTACCTGTGAATCCTAGCATTGAGA
>CM045728.1:126239797-126269797 GCA_024760905.1 Plotosus lineatus | reverse complement strand
GGGTCAGCTCTCAGCCCCTTCTTGTTCGCTATGGTGATGGACAGGCTGACAGACGAGGTTAGACAAGATTCCCCATGGACTATGATGTTTGCAGATGACATTGTAATCTGTAGTGAGAGCAGAGAACAAGTGCAGGAAAATCTAGAGAGGTGGAGGTATGCCCTGGAAAGGAGGGGAATGAAGATTAGCCTCAGTAAGACAGAATACATGTGCATGAATGCCAAGGACCAAAGAGGAACGGTGAGATTACAGGGAGCAGAGATAAGAAAGGTGGAGGATTTTAAGTACTTAGGCTCAACAATCCAGAGCAATGGAGAGTGTGGAAAAGAGGTGAAGAAGCGTGTGCAGGCAGGCTGGAATGGTTGGAGAAAAGTGTCCGGTGTGATGTGTGATAGGAGGGTATCGGCAAAAATGAAAGGAAAAGTGTACAAAAGGGTGTTGAGGCCAACGATGCTGTATGGGTTAGAAACAGTGGCCCTGGGGAAAAGACAGGAGGCAGAGCTGGAGGTAGCAGAGATGAAAATGTTGAGGTTCTCTTTGGGAGTAACGAGGATGGATAGGATTAGGAATGAGCACGTCAGAGGGACAGCACATGTAAGACGTTTTGGAGACAAAGTCAGACAGGCTAGATTGAGATGGTTTGGACATGTACAGAGGAGGGATAGTGAGTATATTGGTAATAGGATGCTGAGGCTGGAACTACCAGGCAAAAGGCCTAGAGGAAGACCAAAGAGACGATTCATGGATGTGGTAAAGGAGGACATGAAGGTCGTTGGTGTAAGAGAAGAAGATGCAAAGGATAGGGTGAGATGGAAGCAGATGATTCGCTGTGGCGACCCCTGAAGGGAAAAGCCGAAAGGAAAAGAAGAAAGACATTGATATTAAGGACGAACATGTAAACCCACTAAAACCCGAATCATCATCTCACCAACTATTTCATACAGAGGATATGTGCTATTTTTCCTTCCTGTCCTTGAGATATGACCTACACTCTACAGTAAACCTGTGTTGGTGGAGTTTCTGCCAAAGACTACTGTCAATCCCTTTCACACCACCATTTCTTTTCATTATTCACAATCTTCTGTCATTTCTCTTGCCCACGCATGTCCCTTATTATTGTCTCTAGAGTGTTGGCAGATTCATATTACTGGACTGTAGTAATTTTGCTATAATAATTGGAACCCTGGTTAAGATGGGTTCTTTAGCTTCTGATAAATTCATTTTTCTACCAAAATAATATAGGACCACAATGGAAGAAAAAAAAAAAAAAAAAAAAAAAAAAAAAAAAGGGGGGAAATCCAACCTTTAATTCAACTGCATTTATTCAGTGGGGAAAAAGAATCCCACATTCAGAAACAATTATTTTACATCTACAATTATTAACACAGGGCAACGGTGGCCTAGTGGTATAGGGCACTGGATTACTGATCCTAAGATTGGGGGTTCGAGTCCCACTCTCCACAAGGCTGTCACTGTCCCCCCCAGTGCAGCTAATTGGGTTATCAAAGGCCGGCCATGTCTCTCACTGTCTATGGTGAGAGGTTCATGTAAAAGAACCATTGCTGACTTTTGACAAGAGGAGCTGCAAAGCCGTTAGCGTGTTTCCGCCCCTTGCTGAAGGGTTGTGTCAGGAAGGGCATCCGACGTAAAAACCTATGCCGAATCAAATATGAGGATCATTCGCTGTGGTGACCCCGATAAAAAAAAGGGAACAGCCAAAAGGAAAAAAAAAAATCTCAGCCATCCTTGGGGTTACACACTCAACAGCTCACCAGACTATCGCAGGGTCAATACACATACCAGCCTCCCTCCAAGCCTAATTTGGATAAAGCGGTTCAAAAAATGAATGAATGATTACGTCCTCGTAGAGGATGTGGAGCTGGTAGGCTGTTAATAGGTATCATCAAACGTAATCAAATATCAGGGTCAAAGCCATTAAATATAAGAATACATCTATTTAAGGCTTGTAATTTGGATTCAGAAATTTGATGCCATCAAATTCTTTAAGCTTTTAGGATTATTTTGGAATTTTTGGGCTCATTTATAACAGCTCCAGTGGGGAAATGACAGAATATTATGAGAATGCATCAAATGATTACACAGAATGAATAAGCCCCAAACTTTTGATTTTGATTTTGGAAGAAATTGTATGCAGTAATGAAATGATGTCAGGGCAGAGGGCCTGGCAGTGTTCCAGTTCGTCTCAAAGATGTTCTTTGAGATTGACTTCAGAGCTCCGTTAGTTACAGTCAAGGGAATACTACAGCATAGAAAAAATAAAGAAATAAAGAAATAAATAAATAAAAAAAAAATTAAAATAAAAAAAAAATTAATTAATAATAATAATAATAATAATAATAATAATAATAATAATAATAATAATAATAAATACATAAATAGTGAATTAAAAAACAAACAAACAAACAAACTAAAAACATGTACGATTGTGTGCTTATAACGCCCAACAGTTCATATGTGCTTGTGATGGTCAGATGTCTGCATACTTTTATTTATTCATTCATTTTCTAAGTCACGTAATCCTCATTCGGGTCGTGAGGACGCTGGCAGTCTATCTCAGCTGACTTTTGGTGAGGGCAGGTTACACCGTGGTCATTGCAAGGCCAACACTCATATATCCATTCATACTCAGCAGAGAAACCCAGAGTACCTGGCGGAAACCCATGCAAGCACAGAGAGCACATGCAAACCCCACACCGTAACAGAAATCCAACCGTGACCTTCCAGGACGTGGTCGCCACTGCATCACTGCGCCAACTTCATGCGTACTTTAAAATATTGAAATGTAAAATGATTTGCTTAACCTATTGGCTTCATGATTAAGCTGTTGATAAAATATCTCCCATCTATTATCTGACCAACTATCGAAGGTAGTGGAGTACTTATGTGTTATTAGGTATAATAATATTTTCTTCTTTTTTTTTTTAATAGTCACATTTATGATTGTGGGCGGTCCATGAGACAAACTATTTCATTTTAGCACCTGTTAAATTCGCTCAAACCACAAAATTTTCATCCATCTCTCGATTTCTCTTCTTTTTCATTCACATACTCACTCAGTCACTCATTTGCTAAAACGCTTTCTCCCACTAAGGTCTCCGAGAGGCTGGTGCCTATCTCAGCTCACACTGGGCGAGGACCAACAAATGGGGCCAACACACACAGAAGCATTCACGCTCACATCCACACCTAAGGAAATTTGCAGCAGTCACTTAGCCGAATACGAATGTGTTCTGACGGCGTGAGGAAACCGAGAGTACCTGGAGGAAGCTCACGTAAGACCAGGGAGAACATGGAAATGTCACAGAGAAACACCTGAGCCAGGACTTTCTTGCTGTGAAGTGGACGTGCTAACCCATACGCCACCATTCTGTCCTCTTATTTATTGATGTAAGTTTGTCAGATAACTAATACACCTCAAACCTTTGTCTTAAACTTATTTCCGGGCTCCTGAGTTGCAAATTGAGAAGGTGTTTGACCATTAAACCGGAGATTGCAAGTTTGGATCTGGTTTAATGCCACAGCCATCTGTGACCATCACTCCACGGGAGTTAATTGGTCGAGCTCTCACAGGAGAGAGCAATGCCATACGCTCACGTCCCTATCATTCACCAGCCAATCATGGGTGTCTGTGAGCTCACTTGTATGTGGGTGCGGATAGCACTTTCCCTCCAAGTGTGTTAGACCTGCCCCAAATACGCCTACACCGCAGTTCGAAAAGAGGCAGATGGCTAGCGTTGCATGTCATGTAGGGGGCATGTGCATGCCTTCGCCGCTCCCTGGTTGGTGGCGGTTGTGTGATAGGAAAGGCAATACTTGATGGGTGGGAATTGGATACGACTAAATTCGGGAGAGAATATGGAAAAATTAAAGGCCCCTCATTTCCAAGAACAAAAAGAACAGATTTCCCTTATACGATTGACATGAACTAAAGTCTTTTATCATAAATATTAAATAATCTTTCATAAAAACTTTACCAGAGCTGCTTTTACATTATGATTCAAATCGGCACTTGGCTCCCTGCAATCCGAATATGATTAAGTGGTTTGCCAAATGAGTGAGTGAGTAGCCTATAACCAATGAATAATCTATTTACGCTATAGATTTAAAGGCCATAACATTAATACCGCCTGACGTCTCCGCAGCCATGCATCCTAATACATACACAGAAAGCTGTAATGTCTGACACCTGCCTATCATAGACACCATTTTATTATTCACCTTTGCTCCCAAGGAGCCTTAATGATTGCATGAGACACCCATGTGACCCTTTCCAGGTCACTGGTTCTCCTTCTTTGGACCTCCTTTGATAGGAATGGTACCACTGCATATCAGAAACACTCCTCAAGACCTGCTGTTTAGCCATCACAATGGCCCCCGTCAAGACATTCATCTTCCTGCTTGGAACACATCAACTCTGAATTCTGACTGTTCAGTAGATCCGACTGCTTGGAAAAGGCCACTGTAACAAAAAAATGAGTGTTATTCACTTCAGCTATCAGTGCTCACTATGTTGCTTTATATAGTGCTACAGTACACTTAATTCTTGTACACTACTCCAGAATAGTATGTTCCCCAGGGAAACACACCGCACCCCCTCGACATCATATTGTATGCCCCACTATTTTATATATATATATGTGTGTGTGTGTGTGTGTGTGTGTGTGTGTGTGTGTGTGTGTGTGTGTGTGTGTGTGATACAGTGGATTTATTTATTATTTATTTGTTTATCAATTAAGAGATTAACAGGTATCTGAGTCTGGGTTTATTATTTATCCATTCCTTCATTAATTTTCTGAAGTGACCTTAATTAGGGTTTCTCTGTGCAGTGACCAAAGTATTCCCAGGACAGCTGGCCAGGCCATCGCTGGGCAGAAACATGCTGACATATGACAATGAAATCTACTCTTGACAAAAATCAGCAATGTTTTGTTTTGTTTTTCATTCTTCTCACCACAGACAGTGAGAAACATGACTGACCTTTGATACGATGCACATAAGAACTGACTTTTTTTTTAACATAAAACTGATAATATATCAATTTGAGGATATTAATATGGGCGTTCATTCATCATTTATTTTCTGAACCACTAAATCCTACTTAGGGTCATGGGGAGGCTGGTGGTCATCTCAGTCGATTCTTGGCAAGGGCGGAGTACATCCTGGACAGATTGCCATGCCATTGCAGAGCAGAAACATATTGATGGCTATGCAGCTACTCTTGATGGAAGTCAGCAATGGTTGTTTTATAGCCTCTCACTATAGACAGTGAGAGACATGGTCGGCCTTTGATAACCCAGTTAGCTGCACTTGGGGGGCAGCAGTAAGATCCTGTTGATAATGGGGCTTGGCATCAGTAATCCAGCACCTTACCACCAAATCACTGCCTGATTTGCTATTTAGCACGGTACTTCTCAGCTGTTAATTTCCATTTAATCATTTTATGTTCTGCAAAATTTCAGATTTACGTGTTTGTTCCATGAATATATATGTACTTGCAGGTTGGTTTGCCTACCTGACCGAGCTGAGTTACATTGTGCTTTTCACCATGTGGCAATATGATGACACTGCGGTTAGCTCATTCACTTCACAGCAAGAAGCTCCTGGGTTTGAAGTGTTTCTATGTGGAGCTTGTGTCATTTTCATGTGCTTGTGTGGGTTTCCTCTGGGTACGACAGTTTCCTCACACAGTTTGAAAACATGCACAGTAGGCTGATTGGCTGCTCCAAATTGCTCCTAGGTGTGTGTGTGTGTGTGTGTGTGTGTGTGTGTGTGTGTGTGTGTGTGTGTGTGTGTGTGTGTGTGTGTGTGTGTGTGTGTGTGTGTTGGCCTCGTAATGGTCTGATGAGCTGTTTAGAGTGTACTTTGGCCTCACATAGATTTGGTTGAGATGGGTGTCAGATTATATATATATATATATATATATATATATATATATATATATATATATATATATATATATATATATATATATATATATATATATATATATATATATATATATATATATATATATATATATATATATAATATATAAAGAAAATAAAAGAAAATAAAGGAAAAAAAAAGTTATCCAAACCATGATTAACCATAATCAAGGTCAGGCAGACACATGTCAATCAATTTAGCCAACAGAACTTTAAAAATGAGAAATACTCACAGTTAAAAAGCACAGGCTAGACAGATAGACAGAAACCAGTCGCAGGTGAGGGGGAAAGAAAGGATCACACATGGAAATTCACAAAAATACACAAAAATAAGACTTGGCAAGCACTGGCTAAGGGAGCAGAATAATCATGCTTCATATTATATATACTTCGCAGCCGGTTATAGTTTGTATAAGTATATATAGTCTTTCGCATTGCATATGGATTTGTTGGCACATGCGCCACTATTACCTGCACATCCACTTTGCTCACTGACCGTCCCGGGGTGTGCTGTGGGCACGTTGTAGTTATTTCGCCTGAGACGTTTTAAAGCAGCAGCTGTGCTGTGAACAGAGTTAAACAGCGAGACACACTGACAACGCTGCTTCTTGCTGGATTGTTTGCTTGTTCCCACCAGTTATTTCGTCGCTAATTGTTAAATATGTGCAATATGGCAGAAAGATGGTTTTCAGGTACAGGTTAAAATGTTAATGATGCTGAACATCCTGGTCATGTTCCAGTTGCCACCTGCCTTAGGGTCAAATACCCACAATACTCTGCAGCTTCAAAACAGCCACATGGTAATGTTAAACGTTTTTCATATTGCCATTTTTTTTTTTTTGAGTCAAATCTAACTAGAGAGTCTGTTTATGAAAATCCATTAAAAAAGTTATTTTAATGCACAAATGTAATATCTTTTGAGGCATGTAATCACGACTGTAATTATAATACACTATATCAGACTGTCTACTGCATATTTACACGTTTCCCCATTGGGCATTAAAAATCACTAGCTTATATAACCATCCCGCTGTAGTTTAAAGCAGTGAAGGCTGGACATTTTTATTAGTAATGAGCGCTCTGGCCTAAGGGGATTGTTCTTTTTAATCCTAAACCGCTATGCTATAAGGTTGACTTCACAAACCGGATTCCACCTAAAATCTCTTGAATATCCTGTGGAGCTACACAGTGATCTTCAGCCTGTTAGCTGGAGCTGGCGTTAATGTACCGTATTTTTCGGACTATACGTCACTCTGGAGTAGAAGTCGAATTTGCCAAAAAATGCATAATAAAGAAGAAAAAACATATCACACTGGTCTACTGTATAAGTCGCATTTTTGGGGGAAACTCGTTTAAATTGTCTACTTTGTCTTGGAGATCTGCTGGTAGTTTTTTGTGACGTTGTGCTCCTTGCTCTGATAGAGAGGCAGCTGCGTTGCATGAAGCGATAACTCACGCAAAGTCATTTATATTCATCTCCTTGGCAGCTACCTGAGCAACTGCACCGTTCACAAGCCTCAACCTGCAACACATTGCGAAAGCATCCATCTGCAAACTCGTTCCTCTCACTGGGGCCAGCTAGAGTACACCACCATGCCGTCCCATAATGCAATATAATAAAATATAATATAATATTTTATAATTTTAATACAAATTACACAGAGCTGGATAACTAAGGAAATAGTGCACATACTCCTACACTGTTTAATAAGCTTGTCTGACCAATTTGGATGGGATGGGTTCAGCTTGGGAATAAGGATTGCAGGTAAAAGTCTTAAATGTGCAGAACAATACGGCTTTACCACAGGAGTGTATCGGGCTTTGCTGATGCACATTTAAATCAAAGATTCCAAGCAGTGTAAATACTCAGCGACTAAATCTGCTGGTTTGATTTATTACAATATGACATTCTCTATAGTGGCAACTGCTTACAGAATGGACTATTACCATGAAATAATACATCACTGAACTAATTCAAAGTAATTAATAAATACCTTGTTCTGCTTGATGAACTGTTACTATGAAAAACTATGAAACCCTGACAGTGCTGAATTACCTTAATAGTAACGAGGAACCAAATATGTTGAATTAGAACTGACACGGACTCATGGGATGTCCATGCCACTTAAATATAAATCAGCTGGGTTAAGTTAGGATGTTAAATTGAAAAAAAAAATCTTTCAATATTTACCATAATGAATAAAATAAACTTAGAAGTAAATATATACACAGGGATCACTCACTACTTCACACATCAATTCATGTAGCTTCAGTGCATTGTGGTTTTTAAAATAAATAAATAAATATTCATGGAAATAAAAAAATACAGAAATGAAGGAAGAATAAGGGAAAAAGTTAAGGAAAATGCCACAAAAACAATGCCGATTATGCAAAAAAAAAAAAAAAAGAAAAAAAAAGAAAAACCCTAAACAAACACAAAATTAAAAACAAGCCAAAATCTCCAATCAAAACTGCTTACATTGTTAGATCTCTGTGTGCACGTGCATCTGCTAATGTGCGTATATATATATATATATATGTGTGTAGTTTTCTTCTCGTGCAATACCATCTGCATGTGTGCGTATTTATATTGTATTCACATCTTATGTTTTTTTTTTTATATGCATTTATAGCATTGAATATGTCAGTGGGGGGGGGGGGGGTCATACCTCGTGCATTTTTATGGTCGTGTGGGGATCTCAATCCGAATTAACTGCGGAAAGTGAGAGATCCCTGCATATATGAGACTGTATAGTAAAAATGAACAGCTCAAGGTACAATATGCCTGTGCTATGATGTATTTTAGGAATAGCAGATGATCTATGTTTACTGGAAAACACATGAAAAAAGTGCCAGTCATGTCGCCATGGCTCTGGGGAAAACAAACACATTCATTGTTGAAGCATAGGGAAGAAATATTGTTTCTACACCAGGAAATTGATCAGAAACTATCAGTCTAGTATGACACAGGGTACTGAGGTCTCATGGCACAATCATCCGTACCTGGGTGCTAAGATTTTGGAAATCTCATCTAGAGCCATAATGGAAGTCAGAGGAAGGCGACTCTTTGTGCTTTATTTGGAAAGGCTGAAAATTAAATACTCCCAGCCAATAAACCTATTAACTTAACGAGAAATGATGTGGACAGTAAAAGACATGGTTGCATTCGCTTTGTGTCATTAATGTTAACTTTGATGCATCTTGATCAATATGCTTAGAACAGGAGGTCAGGACAATTATGTCTTTGGTTTCATTAAAAAGATAAACGATGCAGTAATTAAGTAGAGCAGTGGTGGGCTGGTGGTAAAGGTGCTGGATCACTGATCCTAAGATTGGGGGTTCGAGTCCCACGCTCCAAAAGGGTACCCCCCCCCCCCAGTTGCAGCTAACTGGGTTATCAAAGGCTGGCCATATCTCTCAATGTCTATGGTGAGGTTCATGTAAAAGAACCATTGCTGACTTTCGACAAGAGTAGCTGCATCGCTGTCAGTGTGTTTCTGCACCTTGCTAAAGGGTTGTGTCTGGAAGGGCATCCCACGTAAAAACCTATGCAATATCAGACATGTGAATCAGATCAATCGCTGTGGAGATCCCTGAAAAAAAGGGGGGAAAGCTGAAAGGAAAAGAAGAAGATGCATTAGATGAAGTAATGGTCACCTTGGACTTTTTTTTTCCTTTTTTCCCCCAAGTGTCTTATTGCTGCTTGGTAAATATTTTGAGAAATAATTAGCTTGGTAGCCTTGGTAGTAGTTTGCATTTCTTTTGTGGGGGAAAAAACAAACAAACAAAAAAACAACACACACACACACACACACACACACACACACACACACACACACACACACACACATATATATATATATATATATATATATATATATATATTAAATAGCACACACACACACACACACACACACACACACACACACACACACACACACAAACACTCTCTTTCTCTCTCTCACTCACTCACACACACACACACATTAATATATATATATATATATATATATATATATATATATATATATATATATATATATATATATATATATATATATTAATTGGCAGATTTGGATGTCATCATACGTCAAATTTCTATTGATTTAAAGTGTTTTTTTTTTTGTTTGTTTTTTTTTAATGAATAGCAAATGAGCAGCCGTTAGCATGTCTGCCTTACAGAAAGAAGATCCTAAGTTCAATTCCCAGGCTGGGCGTTTCTGTGTGGAGTTTGCATGTTCTCCCCATGTCTGCATGGGTTTCCTCTGGGTACTCCAGTTTTCTCCAACAGTCCAAAAACATACACAGTAGTTAATTGGCTCTTCCAAATCACCCCCAAGTGTGAGTGTTTGAATGAATGATTGTAAAAATTATTATCCTGCAATGGCCTGACAAGCTAGAGTTGCTAGAGTTGGCTGAGATGGGTGCTTGCCTCCCCGTGACTCTAATTACGATTAAGCAGTTCAAAAAATGAAATGAATGAAAACACACACACACACACACACACACACACACACACACACACACACACACACACACACACATATATATATATATATATATATATATATATATATATATATATATATATATATATATATATATATATATATATATATATATATATATATTAAATAGCAGATTTGAATGTGTCATCAATTTTCTATTAAATTTAAGTGTTTTTAATCAATAGCAAATGAGAAGCACAGTGAGGAAGTGGTTAGCATGTCACAGCAAAAGGGCTTGAAGTAGAGTTATCGGGTTTGAGGACATTTCTGTGTGGTTTGCATGCTCTCGATGTGCTTATGTGGGTTTCCCAGGGTACTCCATTTTCCACCCATTGTCCAAAAACATGCACAGTGGACTAATGTGTTGTTTCAAATTGAGTGTAGGTGAGAAGAAGAGCGGTGTGTGTGTGTGTGTGTGTGTGTGCGTGTGTGTGTGTGTGTGTGTGTGTGTGTGTGTGTGTGAGTGAGTGTGTGAGTGAGTGAGTGAGAGAGAGAAAGAGAGTGTGTGTGTGTGTGTGTGCGTGTGTGTGTGTGTGTACCCTGCGTTTGCCCAGTGTAGCTGAATTAATCTCCAAACCCCCTGCGATTATAGTAGGAGTAAGTGCTTTGGCAAATGAGTGAAGGAGAGCGAGTGTTAGCATGAAGCCGTCTCATTTTCTTCTGTGCGCCGTTGAGACAATAAGACTGTTGAATTCATATTTACCAGTTAAATTATTACACAAATACAGTACAAATAAAAACTGTAAGACATGCTAAATAATAATGTATGTATTGTTGGATTAATTCTCACCAGAAGAAGGAGGATCTCAGGGTTTTTCCCTCTTCCTCCAGTTATCAGCACCAATTAATCCCTTCATTGCTGTTCATTTGTTTGTCAGTTCCCCAGTACTCGCGGCCAGGCGGTTTGAAAGCGCTCCAAGTTTATAACCCTCTGATAATTGATGCTTCATCCCAAAATCTAGTGGAGTCCTGGGTAACAAAATAAAGGGAAAAAAATGCCCCAGTTCTTTGAGCCTTCATTAAACTTCTATCGTTTTTATCATCATAAAAAAAACAAAAAAAACAAAAAACGAGTAGCCCGAACTTTCTCCCGTATCACATTAAATTGGTTTTAATCTAGCTGCTTGATAATACAGTTATTAAAGCTTTAATGCACCATGTAGGAAATTACTATTGGTTTCATTATCTTCCGCATCAATTTACACATTCAGCTAATAACGGAGAATAACCCTCCCAATGCCTTCTTCTTCTTCTTCTTCTCCCAATGCCTGTCCAGCTTAATATACAGAGAGTAATGGAGAATGACTTTTCGTTCCCCTCCAGATCTACTGAAAGGTTCAACCCTGAATGGACTGATATCAGTAACACTGGGCAGTGGACAGAGCGGGCTAGCCCTTGTGTTTGTACATTTTGTGCCTTGTGTGAGACAGAGAGAGAGAGAGAGAGAGAGAGAGAGAGAGAGAGAGAGAGAGAGAGAGAGAGAGAGAGAGAGAGAGTGCTCTTTGTTGTGGCCTATTGTTTCATTGCTCTCTGTAATTCAGCTCTTGATGTATTCCATGTGAAATGCTCCTCATGAATTTTTCATCCAGGATGCAGTGGTGCATGCTGGGGGTTGATGTCAGTGTGAGTGCTGATATGACTCAGTTCAGCAAGCTTTGTACTTTATGTTAATCGCTGCAATTGATCAACACTCTGAATCATCATTACTAATATTTCTGAAAAACTGCAAACTCGGACCTCTTCAAGCTCGCATTCTCCTGTTGGGCAGCGGATCTATGCGGTAAACATGCTGGCTGATCTCCTACTGCATGGCCATAAATACTGCATGTAATTGGATTCATGCCAGATCTCAGATCTCTCACTTGCAGGGGTATCAGTCTTCCTTCACAAGCCTTTTATTCTCTACTGCCTCAAACACGTTTAAAAGCATGGACACACACTTACGCACGCACACACGCACTCATGCACGCACACACTCACATCCTTCATCAATCAGCTGTATGATGATAGGCACTAAGCTGTTGGCATGGTGCACGTGGAGAGATTGAAGACATGCTTGAGTCACTCCAATGATTAGATCACTGTGGGGTTTGACACAATCACCTTATACTTGGCAAATATAAACACAGCCCTGAGCTACTTGTGTGGCATCAAAACAATTACACAATAAGTATGGGGAATTGTTCATTTATTTATTTATGTATTTATTTAATCATTAATATTGTGTGTGTGTGTGTGTGTGTGTGTGTGTGTGTGTGTCAGTCAGAAGATTAATTTTCAATTACACATTATACCAACACATTATTGTTTCTATAGTAACAATGCACAGGGGGACAGTGATTATTAAAGGGTAACTGTGATTAATTAGTTTTACTAGATCTTTAAAACAGGCAGTGGTGGTCTAGTGGTATAGGGTGCTGGATCGCTGATCCTAGGGTTAAAGGAATCAGTATTTATAGCTGCTTTAGCATAAGTGATAACAGAAACAAGCTTGCTTTGTGGATCTTCCACAAGATTAAATGTGTGTTCTTTAATCTTCTGAACTGCTTCATCCTAATTAGGTTGCAGGGAGGTTGGAACTTAGCTGACTCTGAGTGAAGGTGTGGTACACGCCAAACCACTCAGCAGTTCATCATAGGGCAATGAACACACACACACACACACACACACACTAAACAATGGTTCTTTTACATGAACCTCACACCATAGACAGTAAGAGACACGGCCAACCTTTGATAACCCAGTTAGCTGCACTGGGGAGACAGAGAGATCCCAGTGGAGAGTGGGACTTGAACCCACAACCTTTCGATCAGCGATCCGGTGCCCTATACCACTAGGCCACCATTGCTCATTTTCAAAATGGCCATTATTATTGTATTTTATGCAACAAAAAATCTGCATTAGTTTAATCAAAACAATTTTAAACAGTATTTTGTCTTCCATTGTTTACTAATGGCAAGACTGCCAACTTAAAAACCCAAATAAATAAAAGTGGACAGTTTCTTCATATTGTTCTTTTTTTCAGTTAATCATCTATGAATTTCCTCCAGTAACCCATTTTATTCTCCCCAGGGTGGCGGTAAATCCATAACCTATTCCAGGCCTTAGACGTAAAAAGCAAGGACGTGCCCCGTATATGAGGATACCAGCCCTCTGGTGGGCAACATGCACAGAAAATTCACTTCTAAAAGGACATTCAAAGTTTCCATCTCAGTGCTTGTTGGGAGGTGAATCAGAGAATTGGGGAACTTGTGCCTGTGGATGCTGGATCTTGGAGACATACATTAAATAACATTCAATAATGAAGTTGAGTTTCTTTGTTAGTTTACCAGCTAAAAATGATAAAACCCCAAGGCTGAAACAGTGACTGTTTTACTGTAGAGCGCCCAGAGTGTAAAACACCTTCCCTTCTCACCTTGGGAGTCTATTCACTATTAAAATTTACTAAATTACTATTTTGACATTGATAAACCCCACACCACTTTAAATACCACGCCGCCATTCCTATTCCCACTCTTGTTTTCTCACTATGCCATTAGTCTTTTTGACTCTAGCCCAAGGGTCAAATATGGAGTTAATTATATATAAATTTATTAGTTAATTCATTGTATTAATTATTAAATTATTTCTCCCATTATAGTGATGCAGTGCTGCAGTGGTCAGCAGATGCACCTTACAGTAAGAAGCCCTGTTAATGAGCTCAGGTGTTTCTGTGTGGAGTTTGTATGTACTTCCTATGCTTGTGTGGGTTTCCTCAGGATGCTGTGGTGTCCTTCCACAGTGAAAAAACATTGAAAGCAGGCTAACTGGCTGTTCCTAATTGCTATAAGGTGTAAAGGTGTAAATGGTTATATGTGTGATGGCTCTGCAATGGTCTGTAGAGAAGTGCAGGGTGTATTCTGCCCTAACTCGGAGTCAACATCAGCATAAAGAGCCTTTAACTCTCATTAGGTTTAAATTACAAAATGAATGCGTGAATAAGATGTTGTTTGTATATATATATATATATATATATATATATATATATATATATATATATACACACACACACAGGCACTCCCCGCTTTACGTTCATCCTTTTTTACGTATTTTTCAATTTTACGTTTTTTATTAAAAACAAATCTGAAATTTTGAGTTTAGCTTGCTCTCTGTAGTACGAGACATACCTACGTAGCATGCTGACTTAATAAGCTACTTTCGCATGACGCTGTGTCCATTGTTTACAAATGACAGACTGAATGTGCCCCTCCTTCTTCCAAGTTCATGCGTGTAACCCTTGTGTTAAGACATCCTCTCTGTGATCTTTATGTTTACACTGTTTTGTGGGCTTTTGTAACCCTAAGCAAATCTGGTTGGTCAGAAGCCTACTAGTGATAGTGGTAATCAGAAAAAGCAGCAAGCCATCTCGTTAGAAATGAAGATGGCTATTATCAAAAAAACTGATGCTGGTGAAAAACATATGAAAACGTTGACCATCGGAACTATTTACAAACAGAAAGATCACGTCATAGAGAATGTTAAAGGTTTTATATATATATATATATACAACTATTTCGTGCTTCAGTTTCGTGGCTTCAGTGCATCGTGGGTTTTTAAAAAATATTAATTGAAAATTAAAAAATAAATAAAAAATAAAGGAAAATAGGGGGGAAATTAAGGAAAATTACACAAAAAAGGGGCAATTATGTAAAAACAAACAAACAAAAACAAACAAAAAAAAAAAACAATCCCAAAACCGCAAACAAAACTACTGTACAGTAGGCCCTTGACTATTTGCGGTTTTGCACTCGCAGTTTCAGAAAAAGGTAATGAGGTTGGATGTCTCTTCTGAAGAAATAAGACTTTCTTCTGAAGAAACGACAGAACTGCTGTAAATCAATCCACGATTAAAGTCTTTTTAAATTATTATTCCAGTACATGACCTAATGTAATGTTTAAAATGTTTGTGTGTTATATTTTATTTACTGTGGTGTAGCATGTTTCTTATTGTGTTTTGTTTATCCAATTTATTACATTTCTTGTTCTTTTATGTCCTTTTTGTTATGGTCTGTGTTTTGAGGGACTTTGATTTTGGCTCACTAACTGTTTACTTCCTGAGGGGCGTGGCTGAGCTGCTCAGAGCACACACACCTGAATTCACTATTCTCATTTACTCCCAATAAACAAAAGCATGCTCAGCTCTGCACCAGAGGATTAACTCGCATCAACATCACCGCTTCTTTGGTTTGTAACGTCTCTTACTCTATCACTCGAAAACTCTACTTCGGTTCCGGTTGGGGGGCGTGGCCGAGCTGCTCGGACTTGATGCAGTTAATAGCTGAATTCAGTCGTGTCATGCCTAATGCAATACAGTACGTTCCTCTAGTGGGCATTTTTGAAAACTACACTGCTGTACGTTTATAAACAGAATGCACTGAAAGGTGTTTTATGCGTATGCTCTATAATGTGAATATTTTAGCATCAATAAATATAACAGTAAAAATTAAAGTTTTTCTTAATCATCACTACATTTTACTACATTAATACTGTATTAATGAGTAAGACCGTCTGTAGAATGTGTTTAAGGAGCACATTTTAGCGCATGTAATAGATACATAGTACTTTACTTCCAGCTGCTCATTCACGCATGTGACGTCATACTTGGGGTTTTATTTCCGGGTACAGAACTTGAGATGGTTTGGACATGTACAGAGGAGGGATAGTGAGTATATCGGTAGTAGGATGCTGAGTTTCAAACTACCAGGCAGAAGGCCTACATACAGGAAGACCAAAGATGAGATTTATGGATGTGGTGAAGGAGGACATGAAGGCTGTTGGCGGAAGAGAAGAAGATACAGAGGAAAGGGTGAGCTAGAGGAGAAGATCAGAATGTGAGAAGACGAAGATGATTATATATTGCATTTCATAGACAAGTAAGCCAAGCTCGTACTGCACTGTACTGCACACTGTTTAATTGCAAAAAACAAAACAACAACAACAAAAAAATGAAGATAAAGTCTTTATGGAAGATACTAAATATTTGTACTGTGTATAATATTTAGCAGCTTCCAGAAAACATCATTCTGCAAATTTTTCAAATCATAAATGTACACAGGCAATATATTAGGAGATAAACACACATGGAAACACCACAGTACAGAACTTGAACCCAGGCCCTTTTTCCTCTGAGGCGGACATGCTAGCCACTATAACAGGGTGCCACCCATAAACAAAAGCTTTACAAATGAATTGTGGGTATGAAATTCAACACAAGTGTATTTGTAATCAAAACAGTTAGGGTTCAAGCCAGCATTAGTATTCAAGTCATGTTTCTTCCGAAAACACCTCAGTCTAACCAATCAATGTGATGAGAGTTTGAATCAGTAATGTCACAGGTTGTTTGTGCATTAAGGATTAGGAAAAAGATTAAACTAAATTCACACCGGGGAACAGATGTTCCTCTGAACACTATTTAACTGTTGTTATTATCTGTATAAAGTTTCCTTAGGTATTCAAAAAACCTTATGAGCTACTTCACTCGCAATGTGTTTTTCATAAACACTTAAATCAGCAAAACTGGTGCAATCTAGTTTGAAACAGCATTGAAGCAACTTTTCTCTTAAAAAGGAATAAATTAGGATGGATATATATATATATATATATATATATATATATATAAATAATAAAATTGCTATTCAATGATATATACACACACACAAAAACAGATGCTGCCCTACTTACGAACATCCGGAGATACGAACAGAGCTGTCCGGAGGTCGAAAGTGAAGAACAAGTAGAAATAGAAATGGAATAATATATATATATATATATATATATATATATATATATATTTCGAAAACACAAAACTTGATCTTCACAGGTTGTGTCCCCACCTTTTTCCTTTTCTTTTTTTTTTTTTTTTCTTTTATTTATTTATTTATTTATTTTGGAAAGAGCTGAGTGTTCTCTTTCTGATCCGGACTTGCGGTGATTCGTGCATCCTCATACCTCGCTCAGTTTAGCTGAGGTCTCCTCTGACCGTTTTTTCACACGTGAAAATCAATTTCAATGTTCCCTGAGATGAACAACAATGTCAGTTCTGAGTGCCACAGTCATATTTTTACCCAGCTTCTCTTTTTCACATTAGGCAAGAGACGGGGGATTTGAGGATAAAAAAAAAAAAAAAAACATCAGGAAGAGAATGAAAGATATTTTGAGTGGAAATCTTTCTTCAGGCATCCAACGCTTGTTTTTGGGACTGTTTTAATTTATTTGTTTCTTTGTTTTGTTCATACATTCACGGCGGCTGCAATGGTTATCACGTCTGTTTCCCACTAAGAAGGTCTGGGTTTGCTTCCCATGCTCGGGTGTTTCTATGGGGACTTTGTACAGTATGTTATCCTTGTGCTTGTGTGGGGTTTCCTCTGGGTACTCTGGTTTCCTCTCACAGTCCAAAACTAAGCAGCGTGGGCTACTGGTTGTGTAAATCACCACTAGATCTAAGTGTGAGTATGACTAATTGTGTGAGTGTTGCCTTGCAATGTTCTGGCTAATTGATTTGGGTGTACCTCGCCTTCGCTCAGAGTCCACGGAGATATTCACCAGCACTCCGGTGATCCGAATTAGGATCCGGTGGCTTGGAAAAGGAATGAATGAGAATAAAAGGTATTAGTATGTAACTTCCTCTGTTACTTTACTGACATCGTTAGTTACTTGTGATGTCCTGATGCTGATCTTCATGCTTCATTAGTGCAGTAAGTTATTTAAGGGAGAATATCTGTCAGGACTTTGACTAAATGGGAACTAATCCCAGCTGACTTTGTCAGTGATGGTGGGTGAAGAAGTTACCAATTTATGTAAATTCGAGTTTACACAGAGACAAACAACCACAAACACTCACATTTATACACACACACACACACACACACACAGGGATCCCTCACATTCCAGGGTTAATTGGGACTGAGATCCACCCGCGACCACTGAATTCCACGAAGTAAGATAAACCCCCTGACTGACTTATACGTGCAATTCTATGTGTATATAATATCAATAAATACATATTCAATGCTATAAATACTTATAATAACAATTAAACATTCAAAAATAATGCATAAGATGTAAATAAAATATAAATTCACACACACAGACATGCATACAGATGCACACCTCACATAAAAATGTAAGTGGTTTTGTTGAGGGGTTTGGGGTTGTTGTTGGTTTTTTTTTTTTTTTTTTTTTTTTTTATTTCGTTTTTGTTTGATTGTTTTTCTTTTGCATAATTGGCCTTGTTTTGTGGCATTTTCCTTAACCTGTTCTGCTATTCTTCCTTAATTTCCTTATTTTTTAATTTGATGAATGAATGAATAAATAAACGATGCACTGAAGTCACACGGATTGAAGCACAAAGTAGTGAGGGATCCCTGTATGTATGTGATGTATGTGGTGTGTGTGTGTGTGTGTATGTATATATATATATTTGATAATAGCCATCTTCATTTCTAACGAGATGGCTTGCTGCTTTTTCTGATTACCACTATCACTATGACCAACCAGATTTGCTTAGGGTTACAAAAGCCCACAAAACAGTGTAAACACAAAGATCACAGAGAGGATGTCTTAACACAAGGGTTACACGCATGAACTTGGAAGAAGGAGGGGCACATTCAGTCTGTCATTTGTAAACAATGGACACAGCATCATGCGAAAGTAGCTTATTAAGTCAGCATGCTACGTAGGTATGTCTCGTACTACAGAGAGCAAGCTAAACTCAAAATTTCAGATTTGTTTTTAATAAAAAACGTAAAATTGAAAAATACGTAAAACAAATGAACATAAAGCGGGGAGTGCATATATATATATATAATAGTGTGTGTGTGTGTGTGTATATATATATATATATATATACACAATCACACATATGTGTATGTATGTATGATGGATTTTCTGCTTGTATTGTGTGTGTGCAAAGACAGCATGTTGATATAGTATGGAGAGAGAGAGAGAG
Source organism: Plotosus lineatus (assembly GCA_024760905.1). Classification (NCBI taxonomy): domain Eukaryota; kingdom Metazoa; phylum Chordata; class Actinopteri; order Siluriformes; family Plotosidae; genus Plotosus; species Plotosus lineatus. The sequence continues at coordinate 126,250,358 of CM045728.1, read as the reverse complement.
AGATGACTTCATTTTGAGCCTCGACCTGACCAATTGGAGAAGAAAGCCATGGGGATTACATGCTGTGATCAAGGCTAAATGCGTGCCATGAAAATATTGTCTTTAATTAAAGGTCAAAGTAATGTTATTTTGCTAAATATTCCAGATTTAAATTCCTATAATAGATTGAAATATTTGCATTTGATTGTGTTACACTGAGGAAATTGTTCATCAGTAACGTATTGTAAACGAGCTCAGTGTGCTGATGATGCGTTCTTCATGCAGAAGTTTTGAAATGTGTTTCTTTCTGATACTAAATGAGCGATTCACTCCGATTATAGATACGCACAGTGACGGCGCAGCCTCAGAGACTTTTCCATCCTTATTTCTTCTTTTTGAAGACATGTTTCAAAACAATGTGAGTGCTGTCAGAATGATACCCTAAGATACACGCACAAACACACATGCACACACGCACGTCATCGTCGTCAACGACAGAGAAACTGCAAATCCTCTAACAGTGTGAGAACAGTGAGATGATGTGAACGCATGTGGAAATGATACCGACACCTGATAGGAGAGATGATGACGAGTCAAATAGCAAATGATGGTTCATGAAAACTGATCTAAGATCCTTCTTCATGCCGTCTGAAGAGTATTTGTCTGCTCTAATAATAGCAAAGCACCCTTCTCTCTTTTTCTCTCTCTCTCTCTCTCTCTCTCTGTCTCTTCCTCTCTCTCTCTGTCTCTTTCTCTCTCTCTCTCTCCTGATGACGTGATGCTGCATGCCTCTGACAGCACTCTGGAGGACTCCGGCCTGTAGACAGGATTTGAGATATCCTATCTGGGATAAAATCAGCAGTGCATTATTCTGCCGCTCTATCAGATGAAGGATCGCTCTGGGCCTGCATCAAGTGCTGATGTTTACTTGGCGGTTAATGCGTTTTCTATGTCTCTCGTATGCGAGAGGAGGTTAAGGCTGATCTCGATGGAAAGATACAACTAGTATTTCTCCAGATGCTCTTTTGACCCTTACAAGATATCTTCACTGAGCTGGACGATTACTGGCATGGAAGAAAGAAAGAAAGGAAAAAACACAATATATTAAACATATCGACGGAGTGAGAGATGCAGAATAGAAAATTGGACCAGGCTAAATTAAAATATAAAATATAACAAGTAAATACATAAATAAATAGGAAAATACAAAACACACAATCTGAAATTAAACAAATAAATGCATGATTCAATTATCAGGCTCAGTCGGGGCTAAAACTTTTCTCAGTTGTCTTTAGGCCATCACAACAAACCCTGAACAGCTCAAAAGACCATCGCAGGGTCAAAACATATCATCATTCACTCATCATCGGAGTACCTGGACAGAGCCCACATCAGCATGCGGACAATGTGCACACTGCACAGCCAGGGCCTTCTTGCTGTGAAGCGGACGTGCTAACCGCTATGCCGCCATGTCGTCTACAAACCAACATGTAAATAAGTCAATAAACACACAAATCAGCTACGAAATAAACATACAATTAAACAAATAAGCATGTCAACAAACAAGCAAACAACATGCAATGATATCAATAAACAAATAAATACATAGGCAATCAAACAATCAAGTACTTGACTAAACAAATGGATTAATAAATAGAGTCACGTTAATATGTAAATACAAATAAACAAACAAAAAGTAAATAAAAACAGAAAAGACAAAAACACAACTGATGTGAAAACACAACAGTAAGTCAGAAAAAAAAAAAAGTCTCCGATATTTCCAAACACAACCAGAATTCAACAGTAATTCCCAAAACAAACAGAGGTGCAGATTAACATCCCAGCAGTAAATCAGCCACAACAGATTCAAATCAGACAAGGCAGTTAGAGAGTGAAGCGCGAGAACGCGTCAGTGATTAGCGACAGCGCTCATCAGTGTGAGCACGAGGAGAAAACACAAATACACAAACAGCAGTGTGGTAATGATTATCGATTCACTAGTTCTCATTAAGGCGTGGAATACATTCCGCAGTCTCGAAACTCTAAAAATAATTAAAAAAAAACAACAAAGTAATCAAATCCTTCAATAACTCATTCATCACACTTTTATACAATCGATTCTGCCTGCGCGCACACACACACACACACACACACACAGAGAGAGAGATGCACACAAGAATATTGTATTCTATGTGAAAGTGGGTGAGTGTTTCTGCTGTCCAGGCAGTTCAGTGGATTTAAAAACTTGCGTAATATATATAAAATTTCAGCGATGATCAAACTAGACTTGCAACACAAAACCCACTGATGCAAATTGATTTTTTTTTTCTTTTTTTGGTGCATTTATTTATTTATATTTTTATTTATTGTAAGTTCATGAAATTCATGTCAAGCTGTTTTGCTACTCCATATTTGCAATTAATTTTTGTTCTGCTATCTTTTTGTTATTTTGTTCTCAGATCATTCACTTTTTATTCACACTTTTTTTTTTAATCATGAATAAAATGCAATTAAAATACAAATAATGACAAAACACACTGAATATGGCAAATGCCAGCAAGTTTCAAACTTTTCTCAAACTTTCAAGTTCAAGTCTCCAACTTATCACGTTTCCTTGCGAATGGAAAAACAAATACTTTGTGAGTTAAATGACGTTCGCGGCCTGCTTACAGCATGTGATGACTGTTTTGCGACGCTCGCAGAAATTTCAAACATTTAATTTTTTTGCGATATTTTCACAAATTACGTGACCAAAATGCAATGCTGCAAATGTTACACAACAAATTTGAAAATATTTTGAGAATGAAAAGTTGCTGCCACAAATCGGGGACTCAACTTGAGAAAGAAATTATTTTCTATATGAATTTACACTTACATTGCATTTATCCATTCATTTATTCACTCATTCATTCATTTTCTGAACCACTTAATCCTAATTAAGGTCACAGGGAGGTTGGCACCCATCTCAGCTGACTCTGGGCGATGGCAGAGTACACCCTGGACAGCTCGCCAGCCCATCACAGGGCTGAAACACGCTAACAGCTATGCAGTTACTCTTGATGAAACTCGGCAATAGTTCTTTTACATGAACCTCACATCATTGACAGTGAGAGACCTGGCTGGCCTTTCATAACCCAGTTGGCTGAACTGCGGGGGGACCTGTTGAGAGTGGGACTTAAACCCCCAACCTTACGATCAGTGATCCCGTGCGTTTACCACCAGGCCACCACTGCCCGGTATGTCAGATTTATTTTATATTTATTATACAGCCTTTATAAAAGACAGGATGAAAAGAGTAGTGTTAAGACCAGTGTTATTGGAATATGGCTTTGAAAGTGTGTTTATTAATTCATTCATTTTCTAAGTCTCTTAATCTTAATTTGGTCTATGAGGAGACCGACACCCATCCCGTGAGGGCAGGATACATCCTGTGTAGCTTTCCAGGCTGTCGTTGGGCCAGCACTCACACAACCGTTCTCTCTCAGACTCGCACCTCAGGGTGGTTTGGAACAGACAGTTAACATGCCGCACAAGCAAGAAGTGAAAATGCAACCTCTCCACATAAATCACATAAATACCCGGGATGGGAATCAAACTAACATCTCCTTGCTGTGCACCAGACATGTTAACCACTACATCACCACTCCTCCTTTTGAAATTGTATTTCAATTAAAAAAACAAACCTATATATATATATATATATATATATATATATATATATATATATATATATATATATATAGTATGTATGTATGTATATACATATATATATATGTGTATGTATATATATATATATATATATATATATATACATACATACATACTATATATATGTGTATATATATATATATATATATATATATATATATATATATATAATTAGTTTTTACACATTGAAAGAAAGGGATTTTTTTTACAGCTGCCAAACTACAGAGCAGTGCTGATTTTATCTGTGATTGTTTTATTATGCTGACTGTAACCGCATCACCCAAAGTCAGTATTCACCATTTTTATGACATCATTTGTTTACCATTTTTAGAAGGAGTCTCCAGTGTCAGCACTTTGTAATTTTTAAACATGACAAGGTTTACAAGGACAACATGTTGGTGTAATGGTTAGCCCGTCGACCGCACATCAAAAATTCTCCTGGGAGTTTGCATGTCCTCCTCGTACTTCACTTTCCTCTGAAGAAGAGAAAAGACATGCCCATTAGGTTAATCAGCTGTTGAAAGCTGACCCTCGGTGTGAGTGTGGCTGGGAATGGTTGTGTGTGTTCCCCTGTGATGGTCTGGTGAATTGTTCAGGGTGTACCACAGCTGTTCCCAGTGTTGGCTGAGATAGGCTCTAGTCTTTTTCTTGACAAGTGAGTGAGGACTACTGGAGAGATATTTTAGGTCTCAGTGGAGATTTGACCTGCAATGCAGCTGGGGATGTAAAACACAAATTACAGTGATTCCTCGCTACTTCATGCTTCAGTTTCTGCAGATTCAGTGCATTGTTGGTTTTTCAAAAATGTTTATTGTTTTTTTGTTTTTTTTTTAAATAAGGAAATTAAGTGAAAATAGCGAAAAAGTTAAGGAAAATGCTGCAAAACAAGGCCAATTTATGCAACAACAACAAAAAAACCCCTAAACAAACAAAAAAGAACAACCCAAAACCTCCCAACAAAACTACTTACATTTTTATGTGAGGTGTGTATCTGGGTGTGTGTGTGTGTGTGTGTGCACATCTGTGCATGCACGCGTGTGCATCTGTATGTCTGTGTGTTTTTATATTATTTGCATCTTATGCATTGTTTTTGAATGTTTAATTGTTATTATAAGCATTTTTGGCATTGAATATATATTTTTCAATATTATATACGCATATACTTGTACATAGACATCAATTGGGTAGGTCAATCCTACTTCGTGGAAATCAGCGGTCGCGGGGGGGCTCAGTCCCCATTAACCGTTGAATGTAAGGGATCCCTGTACATAATTCCAGGGTATATATACACAAACATTATTCTCCTATCTTATAAACAACACTGAAGACAAACCTGTTTAATATTGGAAATTCATCACAGGATTGTTGTGAGCAATGATTTTTTTCTATAATATGTAAGATTTGCCCTAAGCTAGAGACTTATGCATTGACAGGCACCATACGTTGTGGGAGTTCTCATGTTTGATCATGTTCAAGGTGATTTATCCAAGCAAGGATAAAATAAGTAACTGAATTAATCAACAATTGCACCATAAAATGTTTCTCACCAGTCTACTACTATCGTAATCCAGTCTCCGAGAAATGTCAACAATTTCTATCACAGCAGACGACCTATGAGACCCAGTGTGTCCTTTTCCTTGAGCGTGAGTTGTTTAATGCTGCTCAGTCAGTGTTCCTTGTCTCTTTGAACATAACAGAGCTGTGAGAATCCCAATACTGTGGATCAGTACTCAAGGCCACACTCTAAAACCTCATTACTTACAAAAAAAGGTTTAGTCCAACCAGTGACCTTGAGAGAAATTGAAACTTCCTTTAATACCTTGTGTGCCTTTATAATGGTAAAAGACATTTCTGATTGGAAACTGACATTCCTAGCAGAGTATCCCAGAAATAAGTGAATTCTTTGTTTATGTTTACAGCACTCTCCTATTCAGAGTGACTTGCAGAAGTGCTTTAAAGTCACTATCAGAGAATATATTCTTATACAGGTTTGTTAACCACTGTAAAACTCAGTGGGTAGATGTTGTGTGCATTTTTTTTTTTTTTTTTTTTTTTTTTTTTTTTTTTGTGTGTGTGTGTGTGTCTGTGTGTGTGTGTGTGTGTGTGTGTGTGAAGCATAGTGCTAATTTAAGTACTTCGAAAAAGGTAGGTTTTTTAGCCATCATTGGAAGACACAAATGACTCAGCTGTCCAGACATCCAGAAGAAGTTCATTCCACCACCTTGGAGCCAGAACAGAGAAGAGTTTAGATATTTTTTTCCTTTGTACCTTGGAAGAAAAAGGAACTAGTCTAGCAGTGCTAGAAGATCTGAGAAAACATGGCGCAGTGCAGGGTATGATAAGTGCTTTGAGGTAGGACGCAGCAGGTCCCCCTTTGGCTTTGTAGGAAATCATTGATGTTTTAAATGAAGAGGAAGCCAGTGGAGCAGTGGTGTGGTGTGGGAAAATTGTGGAAGTTGGGGAAAAAACCATGCAGCTGCATTCTGGATCAGTAGCAGCAGTCAAATAGTACTCATAGGCAGACCTGCCAGGAGTAAGTTGCAGCAGTGTTGCTGCAAGACCTGGCAGGAATTAGTTGAAGTAATCTAGTGTTGAGATTATAAGGGATTGACCAAGTATCTGAATTGCCTTACTGGAAATAAATGGACGAATGCTTCAGGTATTAAACAGGAGAAATTGGCAAGACCTAGAAAGATTAGGGATATGAGAAGGACTGGAAATTGTCCATGGGTACGCCAAGGCTCCGCACAGTTCCCAAAGGAAAGATCACAGAGTTGTCCAGGGAGATTTTGATGTGGAGATGAGTCAGCTGGCATGAACAGCAATTCAGTCTTGCTCTGATTAAGCTTGAGTTGGTGAGCTGCCAGACATGAAGAAATCCAGGCAGAAACATCAATGTCTAAGGAAGGAAAAGAGAGAACATGTTGAATGTCATCTGCAGAGCAGTGATATGAGAACCCATGAGCAGATATGACATCAATGAAGGACTGAGTATAAAGAGCAAACAGAAGTGGACCAAGAACTGATCCCTGGGGAATGCTAGTAGAAAGACAGCATGGAGATGTGCATCCACTCCATGTCACCTGATATGAGCAAACATCTAGGTAGGAAGCAAACCATGCCATGTGGCACCACAGATTCCGAGACTCTTGAGGATGGACAAGAGAGTCTTGTGGTTGACCATATCAAATGTTGCTGAAAGGTCAAAGAGGATGAGGTCTGATGGCATCCCGCTTGATTTTGCAGTATGTAGCTTCTCTGTGACAGCCAAGAGTGCAGTCTATGTGGAATGTGCCACTTTGCAGCCAGATTAATTATGGTCAAGGAGGTTATTCCGTCAAAAAAAATAGGAAGACATTTGGTTATAAATAGTGCATTCAAAATTTTTAGAAAGTAAAGAAAGAAGTGATACTAGTCTGCAGCTGCTGTTGTATTATGGATCCTGAGAGGATTTCTTTACGATGAGCAGAACCATTGCTGTTTTGAACACCACTGCTACATGACCAGATTATATGGAGTTATTGATGATATTGGAGGTAAAGGGAAGGTCTTGAGAGATAGCCACGAGTATTGTGTGGAAGGGGCTGGATCCAGTGAGCAGGTTAGGCAGATCTGCCAGGTACTGATAAACAACAACAACAATAACAACAAGAACAACACTTTTCTTCGCTGTTTCCACCAGAGCTTCCTGATAAAATATCTTTATGTAATCGATACATAGAATATACTGATTCATTATTTCATTCAGGGCAGTGGTGGCCTAGTGGTGTAGGGTGCTGGAGCGCTGATCCTAAGGTTGGGGGTTTGAGTCCCCCCCCTAATGCAGCTAACTGGGTTATCAAAGGCCGGCCATGTCTCTTACTGATTGCTGACTTTCAAAAAGAGTAGGCTGCAAAACCGTCAGTGTGTTTCCGCCCTGTGATGGCCTGCCGAGCTGTCCGGGGTGTACTCTGCTCTCGCCCAAAGTTGGCTGGGATGGGCGCCTGCTACCCTAATGAGGATTAAGTGGTTACAGAAAATAAATTAATGAATTATTCTATTCATTTATTCATTTTTTAAGCCTCATAATCTGAATTACGTGGGGCTGGTAGAGTAGTGGTTAGGGTGCTGGGCTCATGATCAGGAGGTTGTGTGTTCAAATCCCAGTTAGACACACACACACACACACACATACACATACACACACACACACACACACACACACACACACACTACCCCCCACCCCCGTGCTAAGACCCCTGGGCAAGGCCTTAACCACAAGTGTACCTCTGTTCACCCATCAGTATAAATGGGTACCGGTAAAAATATACTTTGAAGGTAAACTCTGATGGACGAGCGTCCAATCCAGGAAGAGTTGAACTCCTGGTCACTTCATACTACTGAAACCAGGGATGAGCACCGCCCTGATGAGCCACTTGGCTCAGATGCAAAAAGCCCCATGGACTTACATTATAATATGAATTAGGGTTATGGAAAGGCTGGCGCAGATCACTGCTGACTCTGGGTGAATGTGCGGTACACCCTGATCAGCTTGCCAATCCATTGCAGGGCCAACACACGCACGCACACACACACACACACACACAAAACCAACCATGTAAACTTACTCTCACACCTAGGGATAACAGCCAATCTGACAAAAACATACTGTGCATGTTTTTGACTGTTGAAGGAAACTAGAATACCCTGAGGAAACCCAGCAAGCACAGGGAAATTATGCAAACTTCGCACAGAAACATGGAATGGAACCCAGGACATTCTTGCTGTGAGGTAAATGTGTGTCAAGTGGGGCTTGCGGTGTAGTGTTTAGGGTCCTGGACTCGGGAATAAAAGGTTGTTGATTCAAATCCCCATTAGACTCCCACCATGGTAATACCTTTGGCTAAGGTCTTAATGTCAAGTGTGTGTCTGTCCATCCAGTGGTAGAAATTGTAAAAATACTGGGAAGTCAACCTGTGATGGACTAGCATCCCATCCAAAAGTAGTTGAACTCCCATTCTCTTCCTGCTATAGAAACCAGGGATAAGCACTGGCCTGATGAGCTCTTAGGCTTGGGCATACAATTCCCAATCGACCTACCGAACATATTTGTGCTCATGTCCATTGTTGTCCATGTCCAAAGAGGGAGACTATATGCACCATGCCCCTGCCTTTGTATGTAGATCAATATTTTATATCCAGTCATGCTATTGATGTTGCCAACTGACCAAATTAGTTGAAAAATGCTCCTCTAGTTGTTTCCTCTTAGTACCACCTACTTTTCTGGCTGATTGTTAACCCGTTTTAGCTTTCCTGAAATACGTTGCTGCCATTCAAATTCCCAGTAATTTTTCATTACTACTACTCAGTTATTAGGGTTGCAACGAACACTGAGTAACGACAGAGTACACACTAAACAGCTGGCCAGAACATCACAGAGCAAACACACACAACCATTCACATTCACACTTTGGGGCAATTCCGGAACCACCAAGTAGCCTAATCTGTCTGTCTTTGGACTTTGAAAAGAAACCGATATACCCAAATGGAACCACACAAGCACAGGAACAACATGCAAACTTGACACAGCAACACCTGAGAGTGAGACTCGAGCCCACGCTCTTCTCGTTATGAGTCAGATGTGCTAACTATTATGCCACCACACCACTGAGCACTTATACCAGCTTTCTCAATTTAAACATTGTAGGTTCTAGATGGAAAAACAATAATCACTTTGGCCTCAAACTGGTGAAAACGCCGTGCTTAGTGCCACTTTAAGCCAGGTGTATGTTGGGTCCCTTAGGGGTTCACAGTTAGTGCTGTGTTTATCATTAGTTCAAGTAGCACAGGGCTTCATTTATTCTGTTAAAAAAAAAAAATAGAAAAAATAATTAATTACAAAGCTCTTTTAGCTATCAACATTGGTAATGCACCTGCAATTGAATGCTCGAATTTAACTTGAATTTATCCCACGTTTCGTATATACTTTCCTCTGACAGCATCATTAATCAAGTTGACTGAAGGCGACATTTCTCTAATCAAACTGCACCAATGTCCCTTGGTGCCCTCTGCAAGTTTTGGCTCACGATGTACAGTGCATTTAAGTAAGCCAACGTTTCCACTTGCAAAGCCACCTTTCGCTAAAACAACAAGGGGAAATTAACAGACTTGTGCTGGCAAAGCATACACAGCGCAAGCAGTCTTGTGTTTCTGCTTTAGTTTTACATCGAGAAGGTATATGGTATAAAATATCAAGTACAATTTACCTCCAAAGCATTATATACAGAATCACACAAGGAATGAAGTGACAGATTGAACTGTTCCATATATTTTATACGGTTGTACCAAATACCTATTTATGGTTCGTGAGTGGATTCACCAGGGTTTGACGATCGACCCAGAGATCAAAAGTTTGAATCCAGATTGATGCCACGGCAATCCGTGACCTGGAGTCCATGGAAGCTAGCTGGCCAAGCTCTCATGGGAAGGATGGATGGCATACACTCACTTTCCTGTCACTCACAGCAATCACCAGCCAGTCATGGTTGTATGTGAGCTCATTTGTACAAGGGGCATATAGCTCTTTCCTTCAGAGTGTGTTAGGCTCCTACATACGTGCAGTTCATAAAGAGGTGGATGGTACCATTACATGTCAGGGAGGGGCATGTACAATGTTATTCCCCTCCTGATTGGTGGTCATCATGTCATAGGGAAGGTAATACTTGACAAGTGGGAATTGGATCCCACTGTCAACGGAAGCGACTGACACCCCCCCCCCCCCCCCAAGCAGCGAACTGGGTTATCAAAGCTCGGCATTGTCTCATACTGTCTATGTTGAGAGGTGCAAAAGAACCATTGCAGACTTTCATCAAGAGTATGCTGCATAGCCATCAAT
>CM045728.1:126209797-126234797 GCA_024760905.1 Plotosus lineatus | reverse complement strand
TATGCCACAGTGCTGCCTAATTCTTCGAATTGCTCCTGAATTCTCCATATCAGAAATAAAACATATTCAGTGGTGTAAATCACAGGTTTATATTAGCATGCTTATCCATTTCTATCATAACAACTCATTCACAAGAACTTGTTAAGTAAACATTAATATTCAGATTTAAAAATAATAATAAACACATGAAAAAATATTTAAAAATATGATCTTGTTTCACAAATAAATCACATGATTACCGATATGGTGACGTTTTGTTGTGGGTTATTATTTCTACCCCATTCCTCTGGGTTCTGTGGTTCTCGTCCAAAATTTGATTTGATCATAACAAACTTTAACACTACTGAGTCAGCGGTCATAGCTTGGTTGATGTAATTAAAACAGCAAGAAAAAGAACATCAAGTACATGAGTTGAAGATCATTAATCAAAGAGCCATTATAGTTTTCCAAATGTTGGAAAGTAATAAATACAACAAAGTAATTTGACACGTATTCAGCATCTTTTGAATGAGTCATATCCCACACACAGTCAGCACTATTCTGGCTATACTTCTGGACACAAAACCGTCTCTCTCTCACACACACACACACACACACACACACACACACACACACACACACACACACACACAAAAAACAAATAATGTAATGTACTGCATGAACAGGTTATCACATTGATTGACTTCTCTTCCCTGATGGAACCGATATAAAATGGGGGCTCAGATAATAAAATAGTGGTTCAAGAAGCATCAGGAATCATTTTTACATATGTGTTGGCACCCCAGAGTCCTGACCTAACCCTATTGATAGTTTTCGGGGTGTGCTGTAGAACAGGGGTCCCCAATCACCGGTCTATGGACCGGTACCGGTTCGTGGTGCAATAGTTACCGGTCCGCAGAAGAAAAATTAATTATTTCCGTTTTATTTTTCACCTGAGTCTGAACGATCTTTATTTTGGGAAAAAAAAACTAAAAAACTTTTGTTTGACCGGATTCTCTCGGTTACGTGTCAGTCATTAATAAATTTGAGTGCTAAAATGTAACCCACAGGGGGATGGCACATCAACAGAGGTGAGTTGGACACGTTTTAAACAATAGCGGGGACTTTGGGTGAGACTGAGCCTGAGCCTTCCTTCTCCCAGCTGGTGCAACATCACCTGTTTTTTTTTGTTTTTTTTAGAAAAGTTCAAGCTCTACTTCCCAATCAACTTTATTTCAGCTGTTGAAAAACAACATTCATGGAGTGATTATTATTATTATTATTATTATTATTAATTAATTATAATAATAACAACATTTTATATAAATAATCTATGACACCCCACACACACACACACACACACACACACACACACACACACACATCACCTGGTCCACAGTAAAATTGTCAAGCGTTGACCGGTCCGCGGTGATAAAAAGGTTGGGGACCCCTGCTGTAGAAGACTTTATAGAGTGGTTCACTTTTCCCCTCATCAATTCAAAATGTCGTGAGAAATGAACATGATCCTGGATGGAAATAAATGTTATGTTGCTGAAGTTTGTTGAATCAGTGGCATGATGTAAGCAAGGCTAAAGGCAAAACAGGAGCTGCAGGTCTTGACAGTCACCCTTTAAAAACATAGAAAGCTTTATCTCTGCCTAGAGAGCAAACACAACATGCTCTTCTTGTGATTGAAGTAGGGATGTTGGGAACAACTGGTCTTTTTAAGGCAACACAATCCTTTCACTCCAGTCTCCATCCAGAGTGTCGTGTTTTGGAAGATTATGTTTTCTTATTTATAAAGCCAACCCATCTGATCCATCCTGTGCATGTTTGCAACAATGCAGCATATTTCTGCTCTGGCAATATGGAGATATTACACTTGCACAAGGGGAGGAACCCAAAGGGAAATAAGTCGACACTGGAATTTTTGGTCTGTTTTCAGTATTTTTTCATGCACCAACAAAACTCAATTCATTCTTCCATCAGACTTTCAGAATATGTTACTGAGGTTAACTAGTGGCAGAATGCTTGAGAAGTGGTTAGTATTATTGCCGCAAAATAAGCAGGATTCTGCGTGTGTGCCTGTCAGTCGGCCAGAGCCTTTCTGTATGGAGTTGTCTGCTTTTCCAATGATTAAAGGTATGCGTTACTTTTTCTTCCATTGTGCTGACAATATCCACAGCCAACGGCTTTCTGTCTGTAAGTCCAGTTCATATTTGTGAAAGCAATATCTCAAGAAGTCTTTGAGGGATTCCCTTTAAACTTTGTGCAAATGCTCACATTTCCTCAAGAATGAATCCATCCAATTTTAGAAGTCATAGCTCAAAGGTCACCGACACTCTCGCCTTATGTACGCCATTATTCAAGAACACTTTAACAGATTTTCTGGCAGCTTTGAAAAAAGTCCACTCTGATTTAGGGATGGTCTGTGTGATGTATTGAACTTTCAGCCGGAACCAGCGATGCTGGAGACAGTGTGAGATGACATAGAGTCGATTTATCACTCAAAGGGGAAACACTCAAGCAAGAGGCAAACATGGTAAGTACTGGTGACAAAGAGAAACACAATAAACATTAAGCACTGGGAACTAAGGCGTAGGTAACTGGTTGAGTGCGGAGCTGGAACCGGGAGCCAGAGAAAACAAAAGGGAAGCAGAGACGTGATGCGAGACAATGTTCTGGCACCGAGATGAATGCTCTGTTTGTCTTTATAGTGTAGTAGACTAGGGAGTGGCATCAGGTGTGCTTGCTGCAATCAGCCCACGTAGGTCAGCCACGCCCCTCCATCGGAGCCTGCAGCGCTGGGGAGAAACAGAGTTAGAATTGTTGTATTAGATTTCTATAGTGCTCCATCCAAACTGAATGTTATGCTCAAAGCACTCCCTGGCGCCCCCTGCGCTCCAGGCACCCGCCGCCAGTTATTGCGTTGTTCTATTGTTTTGATGCTGAGCGCCAGGCAGGAAGCAACAACTCCTACATGTTAACTAACGTCTTATGGTATAACGCCGCCAGATTCGAACTCCGACCTCCCAGTCTAACCTCTTGTACAGGTAAATAAATTTGAACGTTATGCTTACCATCCCGCATGTGTTCTGTAACAGCAGAGCTCTGAGGCGTCAGGTTTGCCTCTATTGTATACCTGTGCACTGGTCTCAGTGCAGCCCACACTAGTCATTATCTTTGCATTAATTACTAATTACTGTGCATATCCCTGTGCTGTTGAGTAACCTTCTATAATGGTCAAGGACAAAGCAAAAAAGTGCACTCACGTCTCAGGTGGATTGTTTTTTTTTTTTTTTTTTTTTTTCTTTCAGCGAGATGTATATAATAAAAGTCCTGAGGTGTATCGAAGTACTAAACACTAAACTGACGAATGGTGAGACCGAAATGTAAGAGACTGAAGATGAAGTCCTGCTGTCATTTCTGTTGGATCTTCACATTATATCCAGTTGCGAGCACAGGGAGGTTAACATTGTGATTTATGTTGGTTGGTTAATTACCAATACCGGTAGTAGCGTTTGCTCTGTTTTTAATTTTCACCACTGTTACCCATTCCATTTCGGTGATAATACATGATTCATAATTTATAAGGGGGCCGTTTTTATCTTGCACTGTTACAGATAAAGGGCCTAATAAAACCTGAGAATGCCATTCTTAGTCGTCTGCATACCCTCATCTTATGCCATTTTCAGCTCCCCACCTTGGTTATTGCCTTTGCCAATCATATCAAATACCTCCGCTCTACAATGTAGGAACAGGGCAGCTGAGATGAGCACTGCTCGCTTTGTGAGGAATTAGGAACCATTAGGCTGTGGCTCAGATGTGGTGGGGATTAAAAAGGCATTGCCCCACACATGAGGCATTGAGCCATAAATTGCAGCAATTCAGACAAAGAGTAGGGGGGCCTAGATCCTGCTGCTGAACCAATAACATTCCAGATGGTTGCTTACTTAACAAATATTTGTGTGGAGAAATGTGTGTAGTATTGTACAATTGGAAAATCTTCAGGATGTTTTTTGGCTGCAGTGGAAGTTAACGAGGGCGGTAAGGGTTGGGTTCGTAATTTGGAAATACCAACTCCAGTGCCAGTATTGTTTTAACACTGTACATTGGGTAAGAATCCCTTTTGTCTCAGTGTCGAGGGTGTCATGGATAAGCATGACAACTCTAATGATAATGTGATGGCAATGAAAGCAGGCAGCTCACACGTGCTTAATTAATGGCAAGAAAGAAGAGATAATTAGGCACATTGCGTGTGAAGGATCGGGAACGGAGATTCCCATTCGCCAGAGATGTCTAAGCAGCTCAGGTGTTTATTTGCAGGTTATTAATCTTTTGCTTTTTGCTCATATTTAGGGTGAAACATGAGAGTCTTATGCCGAGTTCAAATGATTAGTCGTCGCTCCGTTAAAGGAATGGGATTGTGAGGATTTAATTATATTATGAATCAGCTTCATGGACTATTGTGTTAGTTCTGCTCTGCTCTGCTTGAGTCGTAAATAAGTAGAACGAGGTTGTTTCCTACGGTGGTATTTTCAGCTTTGTTTTTTTTTTTTTTGTTGTTGTTTTTTTTTTTTAAGCTTCATTTGCTGTTATCATTACTGATATCTACAAGCACATGGAACTTTTAACTGGTTCATTATTTTATCTAATGAATAAGGTACGTATCAGTGTGTTTTGGAATATTACGACAAATAAGTGCAAAATGGAATTAAGTTCAGTTCATTTTCTGTAACTGCTTAATCATAATTAGGGTCGCGGAGAGGCTGGTGCCCATGCAAACCAACTTTGCACGAGGGCAGAGTACACCCTGGACAGCTCGCCAGGCCATCGCAGGGCAGAAACACACTGACGGCTTTGAAGCTACTCTTGTCGAAAGTCAGCAATGGTTCTTTTACATGAACCTCGCACCATAGACAGTGAGAGACATGGCCGACCTTTGATAACACGGTTAGCTGCACTGGGGGGACAGTGACAACCTTGTGGAGAGTGGGACTCGAACCCTCAACCTTTGAATCAGTGATCCAGTGCCCTATACCACTAGGCCACCACTGCCCTCAAAATGGAATAGTGCGGTAGGATTTCTACTGACAAATTTATAAAATTTCATTCCTTTTTTTGAAAACAAAACAATATCTTTTTTAGGTGTCACATGGAGGCTAAAGCCCATCCCAGCCAACTCTTTGTGAAGGCGGTGTGCACACTGAACAGGTTGTTAGACCATTTCCAGGCACATGCCGACACATACAACACACTCAAATTCACCGCTAGAATTAACCTAATATGCATGTCTTCATACTGTAGAACCTCAATCACCCCAGAGGAAACCCACGCAAGCGTGTGGAGACGCACAGAAACATCCATGCCAAATACATCACTCGAACACAGGGTATTCTTGCTATATACGATTGAAGTACGTACTACTATAGTGAGTACTGTTGAGGTTCTTTTTGGGAGTAACGAGGATGGATAGGATCAGGAATGAGTCCATCAGAGGGACAGCACATGTAAGATGTTTTGGAGACAAAGTCAGAGAGGCTAGATTGAGATGGTTTGGACATGTACAGAGGTGGGATAGTGAGTATATTGGTAGTAGGATGCTGAGGTTGGAACTACCAGGCAGAAGGCTTAGAGGAAGACCAAAGAGGATATTTATGGATGTGGTGAAGGAGGACATGAAGGTAGTTGGTGCAAGAGAAGAAGATGCAGAGGATAGGGTGAGATGGAGGCAGATGATTCGCTGTGGCGACCCCTGAAGAGACCAGCCGAAAGGAAAAGCAGACTACTATAGTGTTGGCGGAGAGAGGTTCCAGCCCCAATGTGACCTTAATAGGAGCGGGGGTGTCGCATAACCTTTGACCAGTAGTGTACCTGCAAGTTTTTGAGAAGTGGAAGTTCTGAGAACCTGGAAATCCTCAATCTATTTATGGAACTTTAGAATAAAAAAAAGCAAGGCCTCAAGGCTTTCGTTTATAGTGGTGGACAAACCAAACAAAGCAGACCCATGAGCAAACTTGAGAACCTCAAGTAACCCAAGCAGTTTTCTGTGCAGCCCCAGCATGCTAATGTTGGTTTAAAAGCTGATCTGGGATTTTTGCACCATTTATTTTTTGATTTCTGTCAACACCCATAACAGGTGATCACCACGACACATCATTCTTCACTATATATTCTGGTTTCAGACACCACTTTTTTTCTGATTAGAGAAGCCCTCTGTACTTCAGAGAGATGTTTCCATACGAGTGCCACCCACACTTTTGCTGTCCGTATCATCCCTGCATATGTGTCATCCCTTTGGCTTTCTTTCACTGAAAATGTTCATCTGCAAAGGGCCTGCAGGTCTTTACATGGCTGTTATTTAAGGACTTAATCAGCTCAATATCCGTAGTGACCTTTTCTTGTGGACAACCAGTGTATAAAGATGCATTAAAAAGAATAAATCATCATTTTTCTATTGAACTCAAATTCTGGGGGAGGTTTTGAGATCTTCTCAGACAAACTATATATTAAAACCACAGATTTTTTTTTTTTTAGGTGAACTTTACATTATTTGAACCGGATTAAATTATACTGTTGTTAGTATTAAATTTGCATTCAGGGTAAATCTTGCATGGGCCCTCTCTGTTGTTGGAAAGTCCTGAGAAATCCCCTGATAGAATGAACAGGCCTGCAGCTTTAAGGGGATTATTTCGTTAGACCCCAGGATCAATTTTTCTTCCTGAAAGAGCGACCCTGTGCAGTTGATATTTGTAGAGCTTGGTGCAGACCTTGGAAGGGATGCAAGCCTTGAAGGCTTTCATCTCAAACTCATGGAATAAACAAACCATACAAATGTTTCCCATCATGTTTACTTACTGTTGAGAGAAATGTTATCTGTTATTATTATTTTACTATTCAGAACTTTTTCCTTTTCCTTTTTTTATTACCTTAGGGGTCGTTCACACTGGAGGTGCAATAGAAAAGTGACTGATGCATATAGCAGACCCACGGCTGTCACTTTTCATTCTCAAATGAAACATCTGCAAATAACATTCGGAGTACTGCACTTTAGTCACCTGGTTCAGGAACAAAAAAAAAAAAAACAAAAAAAAGTTTGAAATCCACATGAATGTCGAAAAATGAAGTTCTGACACAGAGTAGTCTCAAAATCTTTTCACTCAGTCCACAGATACCGTGAGAAGGTTGCACATTTATTATATTGCTCACAAATTTTTCATTTTTCTTTACAAAGAAAAAGTGTCAAGGTGTAGACCTCAAAGCGGTAAGTGTAAGACTTCCTGGCTTTCAACATATTCCATATATTTTGTGAACAATTGGATTTTATTCACAATTTGTTTACGCCTATAATGTGCAAATTAGAAGCGAATAGTTTAGGAACAAAAAAGCGGAAAAAAGTGACTGATTTACGACAGGGGATTTGATTTTATTTACCAAACATCCATGAACTAATCACAAATTACAGGGATCCCTCGCTACTTCGCACTTCAATTCATGCGGCTTCAGTGCATCGCATTTTTATTATTATTTTTTTTAATATTCATCGAATTAAAAAAATAAGGAAATTAAGGAAGAGTAGAGGGAAAAGTTAAGGAAAATGCCACAAAACAAGGCCAATTATGCAAAACAAAACAAACAAAAACATAAAACAACCCAAAACCCCCCATCAAAACTATTTACATTTTTATGTGAGGTGCGCATCTGAGTGTGTGCGTACACAGTTGGGCGTGCACGCACTCAGATGCGCACCTCACATAAAAATGTATGTGTATGTGTGTATATTTATATTTAATTTACATTTTATGCATTATTTTTGAAATGTTTATTATAAGCATTTATAGTTTTGAATATGTATTTATTAATATTATATACACATATTCATGTACGTATACACCAGACAGGGGGGGGGGGGTCGATCCTACTTCGCGGAATTCGACGGCCGCGGGGGGATCTCGGTCCCAATTAAACGCGGCAAGTGAGGGATCCCTGTACTTGCAAACCAGACATAAAAGTCACTTTCACCCAATATACATATTTGTTCTGATAAATATTCACTTGCACATGGAGTCGCAAAACATCTCGGGACAAATTTCAAAATTCATTAAAAAAAAAAAAATCAATTCTTATCAGTTGCTTTTTTATTGCATCTCTTGTGTGATCACCTCGGACTATCATACTTGTCTAACAAATGGGTGGGTAGCAACCTTTGCTTCATCATAACAGTGGCGAGGTCTTGGTTTTTTTTTTTTTTTTTTTTTTTTTGGTCTGCAATAAACTCTACAGAGTCTGTTTAATACAATAACATTATTAATGGTGTACAATGCATGGGGTCGCTTTAAGGTCGACTGTCGTGTTCTCTATCACTAAAGGAGTCCATTACATTTTATAAAAGTATTTATTTATTTATATATATATATATATATATATATATATATATATATATATATATATATATATATATATATTTTTTTTTTTTTTTTTTTTTTTTTTTACAAACCTACAACAATGCTCTGGAATCTAGCTAATAATATCACTCAATCACTCTTGAAAGTCCAATGGCATCAGAGCAAATACTTCAAAAAATTTTAAAAGGCTTAGAATTAATTTTCAAATCATAATGAGTGGCACGAGCAATTTAAGTGTCTTAATGGAAACTTTATGATGACAACTGGCCTGTGTCTGTTCATCGTATGCAAATTTCAGGAACCATCCTTAGTTACTAAAAGCATTAGGCACATCAGGCGCCAATCATTTTACATCCGTCTTATACATTGTATTCATTTGGCAGATGCTTTTATCCTAAATGACTTACAAGAGAGATAGGATTCCAACACACAGATAACCATTTGAGAGCGGCGAAAAATCATAAATACCCAGGACCCAGCTGCAGGAGTGCTTCATTCTTTGCTGAAGGTGGGATACATCCCTTTCTTATTATTCTTATTCAAATTAAAGAATAAAAAACAGATCATTTAAATTGCATTAATGTGATACGTAAGTGCTGACACCTTTTAGACCAAGGGTGTCCAATCTTATCCGCAAAGGACCGGTGTGGGTGCAGGTTTTCACTTCAACCAAGCAGTAGCCACACCTTCCACCTGTTTTAAACACCAATAATAAAAAGAAAAAGAAAGAAAGAAAAAAAAAATAGATTGCACATGAGTGTTTTAGTTCTGAAGTGGAGCCATCTTGGTGAGATCACCTTGCTTTATGATCTCAAAATGGAGCCGGTGAAAGCTCAAAAAACGTTACAGCTCGAAAGCCAGGAAAATGTTACTGCTGATGGAATGAATGAAGTTCCTTCAACTTCACCAATAATTACATTGATGATTGTATTTAATTGAATTAAAAAGAGAGAGAGAGCTCGGCCTAGCTGAAGTTTGAAAAAAAAAGGTTTAAAACGAAATCTACTTTGTGGACGTAATTATTTCCTTTATCACATATATTTATGCTACTTGAGTTTGACTTTCAACAGGAAAGTGGAATCACTAAGATATCTGCCATCCGACTTCAAACTCTAATGTTCAATGTAGTGCCCAAACACACACACACACACACACACACACACACACACACACACACACACACACACACACATTTTTTTTGTTTCCACTTAATCCTAATTAGGGTCGCAGAAAGGCTGGTGCCCTTCCCAGCCAAATCCAGGCAAGGGCAGAGTACACCCTGGACAGCTCGCCAGGCCATCGCAGGGCAAAAACACGCTGACGGCTTTGCAGCCTAGTCTTGTTGAAAATCAGCAATGGTTCTTTTACATGAACCTCTCACCATAGACAGTGAGGGACATGGCCGACCTCTGAAAACCCAATTAGCTGCACTGGGGATGGGAGGGGGGCAGTGACAACCTTGTGGAGAGTAGGACTCGAGCCCACACCCTTGGGATCAGCGATCCAGCACCCTATACCACTAGGCCACCACTGCACTACTATATATATATATATATACACTGTATGCTTGTGAGACAAAGCGCGGCTTATCCGGACTGCCGATCTTTCAAATGAGCAAGTACTCGTTTAGTACTCAACCTTCACTTGCTCACTTGAAAGATCGGAAGTCCGGATAAGCCGCGGTTTGTCTCACAAGCACCATACGTCACTTGCAACAAGCGCCTACATTCAGTGGAGTGCCTCATATGGATAGATAGATAGATAGATAGATAATTAGGGTTGTGGGAATGCTGGTGCCCAACGCAGTTGGCTCTGGGTGAGGGCAGAGTACACCCTGGGCAGCTCGCCAGGCCATCCCAGGGAAGAAACATGCTGATGGCTATGCATCCTACTTTTGTCCGGCCATGTCTATCACTGTCTATGGTGAGAAGCTGGAAAAGAACCATTGCTGACTTTCGTCAAGAGTAGCTGCATAGCCGTCAGCATGTTTCTGTATTACAATGGCCTGGCGAGCCATCCAGGGTGTACTCTGCCCTCACCCAGAGCCGGCTGCGATGGGCGCCAGCATCCCCACAACCCTAATTAGGATTAAGCAGTCAAGAAAACGAGTGATGAAAGTACCAGTAATCATCCAGATAATTAATGTTACAGTATTCAGCTCCATATTAAAATTTATTACATTTTTTTTTTTAATTAGAATAAAATCTAAACCACATCAGCCAGTCTGAGTGGCACTACTGAAGGACTTCTTGGCACTGCGTCTTGGCATTGGCGTTGGTGGAAAATGTTTTTCGTACGGCATGCCGATGCCAGAGTGTTGCACCTTGTACCCAGGCAGCATGGGTTTCCTTCAAGTTCTCTGGATTTCTCCCAATTCCCAGAAGGATGGCTATTGAACTGGACCAGTTATTGTGAAATTGCAGAGAGCGTTATGTGACTGGGTTTCAGAACGTGTGTTCATTGTACAGTGTAACTGACTGGTAGAGCAAGCCTACTGCTGCCGTTTGAATGAAAAGACATTCAGCACACTGGGAGTCAAAGTGATGGTATTTCTCCAGTAATATGAAGGTAGTGTCTCTGTTTCTGAATAGACTGTAACACCAATGTGAATAGAAATGTTACTGGAGATGAATTAATATAAGGGAACAGCTCAAAAAACCTGCCCTTTCATGCAACTCTTTGTTTATGAAGTTTTGTTTACAGGCTTAAAAGTGTTCTATGCTTTTCCTCCACAATATACTACTCACCACTTCAGAATCCCAAGTGCTGCGCCACTGCCACCACTTTATCAATTTAATTCACTGTTTAATTGCCTGAAGACAAAACTCCGCACCTTGCATCGGTAAAGAAATCATGGCACTACAACACAGGTCTGCATTATAACCAGCACTATTTATCTTTGAGTGAGACTTAGCTTTGCTTAGCACTAAATAGCAAGACTATCTGACTGTAATCAGTTTTCAACCTGGTCTCTGAGTAGCCTCCAGCAGAGAGGCCGAGGTGGGTGTGTGTGTGTGGGGGGGTGGGGGGTGGGGGGGGAGGGGTGTCACTGTTTAGGACTCCATGCTGCCAAATGCCTGCTGCCAGCTCAATTATGCATCATCCAATTGAAATCTGAGGCTCCTTAGAATCCTGCCAGTCTCACAAGACTTCTTTACACGGCCTAGTTGTTGTCAGGCTTGGCGTTGAGAAAAATGATTTTGGGGTTAATCCTTTGGGTTCCTTTCCATCCAACCTTTATTAACAATTATCTGGTCTAGGCTGCTATAACAACACTGTTCATCACATTCCCCCGGCCTGCTTTGTAAAGGTCAGTGTTGAGTCTAAATATATGGCCCATGATTTGATGATTTTTATGATTCTTAAAAAAACAATTCATTCATTTTCTGAACCGCTTGATCCTAATCAGAGTTGTCGGGAGGATGGCACCCATGTCAGCCGACTCTGGGTGAGGGCAGAGTACACCCTGAGCAGCTCGCCAGACTATCGCAGGGTGGAAACATGCTGTTGGCTATGTTGCTCCTCTTGTCGAACGTCAGCAATGGTTCTTTTACAGCCTCTCACCATAGACAGTGACAGACATGGCCGGCCTTTGATAACCCAGTTAGCAGCACTGGGGGGACAGTAACAACCTGTTGAGGGTGGGGCTTGAACCCCCAGCCTTGGGATCAGTGATCCAGCACCTTTACCACCAGTCTATCACTGCCGCCATAGAAAATAATAATTAAAAATAAATAAATAAATAAATAAAATATTATTATTATTATTAGTTCTGCCAATATGTTTATATTTCAGAGGTTAATACTTAATTATGCGAGATATCTGAGCTGAAGGTCAGGGGTTCAAGTTGTAGTGCCATCATCATAATGCCACTGTGAACCCTTGAGAAAAACCCTTCACCCTCATTTGCTCAGTTGTATAAAAATTAGAAATGCATCTCACTGTGGATAAGGGTTTCCACCAAATGCCATAAATATAAGATTCCTGGTATCACAGGTTCCACTTTCTGTTTAGTCAGTCGTCAGAACGCATGCATCACTGATTAGATGAATTATTTTAATGTCAGAATGGACTTTAATTGTTTGCAATTCTCGATATTAGGATAAATTTGGATGCTTGTGCAGAGCAGTGAAAGCACACTGGGGCATTCTTACATCTGTAATGAGTAAATCTCTTTGTTTGGTTGGATGGATAATCATTCATTAGTGAGATAGAAAATGTTAAAACCTCTGAGGCATGTTGAATAAATGGGCTGCTATTAGACTATTGATATCCTCGGTAGCTCTTTTAATCAAATGACTTTGACATTGAGGGGACGAGTGAAGCCAGAACACTATTAGAAGAGGATCACTTTGTAGACATCGATATGATACTGGGGTGAATGTTAAGTGTTTCTTCTAATCCAGGTGCAAGAGTCACAACCTTTACTTTTAATCTAGCAGGACTCACAGGATGAGTAAACGAGGTTTTTACTTTCTTGTAGGCGTGCGTACGCAGATAAGGAGGATGCTGTACAAAGAAGCAACATGTTTATTAGCATGGAATGATGCTGTTCCTTCATTTATCTAAGGAATGACTTTGTCGAAGTAGCAGTGCTAAATTAGGCCATTACTTTACTCTTTTTTTTTTTTTTTTTTTTTTAACTATTTGTGGCCAGGTCCAAAGTATAATTAACCATACATTTGATATACTGGTATCTGTCAGGATTACAGGGAAGCTTGTGATCAGGAACAGCTGAAGGCGAGATCACGCAACAGGTGCGATAGAAAATATACTGGCATAAATAATTGTTTCTTTTCTTTCTTTTTTTTTTTGTAAATATCTCAACATTCATTTGTTTTCATTCATTCATTTTCTGTAACCATTTAATCCTAATTAGGGTTGCTGGTGGGGAGGGGGGTCAGTGACAACCTTGTGGAGAGTGCAGGGCTTGAAACCCCAACTTTAGGATCAGTGATCCAGCACCTTTACCACCAGGCCACCACTGGCCTCGTTCATTTCATAAGATGTTAAATCCCAATCAAGGTCGCAGGGAGGCTGACACACATCTCACTTGACTCTGGGTGATCGAGGTGTACACCCTGGACAGCTCCCTCACCCAGAGTTGGACAGCTTTCAAGGCCATCACAGCATTATTGGAATACTAAAGCAAATATTTTGTGGCTTAAATACTGCATATAGCAAGAAAGCTGTGACAATTTGCATTTAATTTTTGATTTGTTTGCGAATGATTTGTGAGGAAAAAACAAATCCCTGTCGTAAATCAGTCACGTTTTGTTCGGTTTTGTTCCCAATCTGTTTGCTTTTAATTGACACTTTATTAGTTATGAACAAGATGATAAAAATATGAATGATGGCAAACTATGAAATATGGAGTCTGACAGCAAAGTTTCAAACTTTTCTCAAACTGTCCATGTGGAAGTCTCCAACTTGTCATTTTTTCTTGCAAACAGGAAACGGATAATTTGCGAGCATACATTCTCACAGCATGTGTGGACTGTTTAAGAAGAGTTCATTTTTTTTTTAAACATCTCAACATTTATTTATTCATTTGTTTTCATTCATTCATTCATAGTGGCTGGCGCCCATCCCAGATGACTCCAGGCAAGGGCAGAGTACATCCTCGTCAGCTCGCCAGGCCATCGCAGGGCGGAACCACACCAACGGCTTTTCGGCCTACTCTTGATGAAACTCAGCAATGGTTCTTTTACATGAACCTCTCACCATAGACAGTGAGAGACATGGCTGGCCTTGATAACCCAGTTAGCTGCACTGGGGGTGACAATGACAATGACTTGTGGAGAGTGGGACTTGAACCCCCAACCTTAGGCTCAGTGGCCTTACCACCAGGCCACCACTGCCCATTAAGTAACATTTTAAATTTTTTATTCATGGTAATGCAAAAGATTTTCAACCCAAACAAATTCAGACCAGATTTCCGAAAGTAGAAATAAGGTGGAAAAAAAAAATACTATTCAATCACTAAACACAAAAACTTTTCTTTTTTTTTTTTTTTCTGTGATGATCATCAAGCATCATAGCACATACCCAGTTACTCATAGTAATAGGGTGTGTATTGTCATTTTATTATCTCGTTCTGCAACACTTTTTCATGCAAAGCAATAATCATACAGGCAGTGAGTGTGAGCTGGTGAAGGACAGAAACTGTAGGTACGGTATATGGACTGCTTGACAGGTTGATCAAACCCAGACGAATGGCCGTCCAGCAATTCAGTAAGAAAGGGAGAAAAGAGTGGGTGTGCTGAAGGTAGAGATCCCCATCATTCACTCTGCCAGCTTCCTCCATGTCTCATGCAGACGAGTCGTGTGTTTATAGAAAGGTTGCGGTGCAACATTGTGCCTTCGCGGTGAC
Organism: Plotosus lineatus; assembly: GCA_024760905.1. Classification (NCBI taxonomy): domain Eukaryota; kingdom Metazoa; phylum Chordata; class Actinopteri; order Siluriformes; family Plotosidae; genus Plotosus; species Plotosus lineatus. The sequence continues at coordinate 126,220,040 of CM045728.1, read as the reverse complement.
TATGTAACCTTGAATGGTGGTTAGAGGATGAAGGCTGTCAAGGCAATTGAAACACAGAGACCATCTGTGCTTGCTGTATCTGCACCCACCCTCACATGCCTGCAGGGGGACATGTCAAGATGCAACATTCCTCAAATCAAGGTTCCACATTTGTTTACAATGAATGGTGTAAAATATTTAATGTGTTTTGGAATAGTTTGCCGAGGGTGATAAACTCGCCCGTTCAAACGGATTTCAGGAACATTTTGAATATATTTGTGTTGCATTAAAAATTTACAAATATAAAACTTTCTAAGGACAAGAACACAAATAATACTTGTAATTCTTATCCATTTACCTCGGACTTCGGTTCTTATAGACCGTATTTTTTATTGATTGATTGAAGTGCGCGTACACACACTCGGAGCAGTGGGCTGCCACACATTGGTGCAGCCGGGCAGCAGTTAGGGGTAGGTGCCTTGCTCAAGGGCACTGCGACCATGAGGGCGGAGAAAATAAAGGTGCAGCTCACTTCTCCATTGCTGCTACACATATTTCCTATGAATTAAACTAGCAACCTTTAGGACCCAATCCTGCTTCTTTACCCATAAGGCCACGACTGCCCCCAACATTTCCCACAGACTTGAAATAAATCAGCCCTTAAAGAGTACTAGTATTAGTGAGGTCACACAATTTAATATGTTTATGCAATACAGAACATATACTTTTTTACATAAATAACCATAAGAAACAGTACACTGGACAATTTTATTTCATGGATTACTGTCAGGGGCTGAACCAATGCAGAACAACCATTCGTCACCCCCTGAAGTGATGTGAACTCATTGGGTCGAGTTGTCCAGTGCAAGTAAACAAGCTGCAAGCAACATTTTAGGTGATAGAACTCCACGCATACGAAAGGCTCACAGCTTTTATTGGTTCTTTTTGGTGAGGTGCTGCTCTCATCCGTTATCATCCTTTGTTTTTTTTTTTTTTTTTTTTTTATTTGTTTGTTTTTTTTTTTATCAAGGAATTACAGTGGTAAAGCTTGGGCTTTGTGACAAGTAGTTCTGCCTGGAGGTCACAGTGATGGCGGGTTGCGTTGAAGTGGTATTTACAGATTATGGAATTGCGTCCGAAGTATGGCCTGTGCCGACATTATTATGTTTTCCCGGATTTCTGTTCTTGTTGATTGTGCAGCCGTATGTTTTGCACGCCTCCATTTTCCTGGCAAAACAGGTCAGCACTAGCTGAAAATGTGTTATCCTGGACTGTTGTCTGCTGTACACAGACCATTCAACAAGGCAGAACAACACGTTTACATCACGACCAGGAACAGCCAATTAAGAAGGCAACTTGTCACGGCGCAAGCCTAGCAGTAATAATATTAGTGTGACAGCACTTGTGCATATTTTGCAAGAAGCAGTGGCTAACATTGCCTGATGTTAATGCTGATCAGTTTAAACAGCTAGTAATACAAATTCCCCTCAGGCAGCCTTTAAAGGAGCCATGCGACTCTTATATGTCTTCTTTTCCTTTTGGCTTTTCCTTTTTTTCAGGGGTCGCAACAGGAAATGAACTGATTCAGATGTTTGATTTGGCATAAGTTTTTATGTTGGATGCCCTTCCTGACACAACCTATTAGGGTTTGAAACATGGTGATATATACACAGGAATCTCTCACTTTCCACTGTTAATGGGGACCCCCCCCCCCAATTTCCGCGAAATAGGATCAACCCCCTGACTGACGTATACGTACATGTATATGTGTATATAATATCAAAAAATACATATTCAATGCTATAAATGCTTATGATAACCATTAAACATTCAAAAATAATGCATAAGATGTAAATAAAATATAAATACACACACATACAGATGTGCACCTCACATAAAAATGTAACAAGTTTTGTTGTATTTTTTGTTTGTTTTCTTAGGATTTTTAAATTTATTTATTTATTTTTTGCATAATTGGCCTTGTTTTTCAGCATTTTCTTGAATTTTTCCCTATTTTTTTATTATGTGATGAATATTTTTGAAATACCCAAGATGCACTGAAGCTGCAGAAACTGAAGCACAGACTAGTGAGAGATCAGTGTATGTGTGTATATATATATATATATATATATATATATATATATATATATATATATATATATATTGTGTGTGTGTGTGTGTGTGTGTGTGTGTGAGAGAGAGTGTTCTTCAAGCAAAGTACTTAATTATAAACTCCAGAGAAATCATCAGAGGATCATAGTGGTTATTTCACTATCCGTGCCTGAGAAATTGATCACTGTTGCGAAAGAAATGGGAAAGAATAAATATCTACAAATAAATTTTAAAAATTAATGTAAGTGGAATGAGTAACTTTAGGGCAGTCTGGAAGTGATTTAAGACTGGAGATAAGGCTAATCGTCCACTGAAACAGTAGCGTGACTCATACTGCTAAAGATACACTGGCGTTGTTCAATCACAAGAGAGTGATTTTATTTTTTTATTATATATTGTTTTTTCTCCAATGGCTCTGTCAAAAACCAGACCTGGATACAATTGGGAATTTGTGATAAGACTTGAAAATTGCTCTTCACCAGTTTTCACTGGGGTCCAGTGGGACGTGCAGATCTCATGGAGACATCCCAGGAAGGTGTCATCACAGACAAATGTTGTTCAAGTACTAACTCATGGGATAAAAACTGTGAACAGTTAATGCAATGGATAATTGTAGGCTTTTAATTGTTACTGCTGTTGGCTTTTATTTACACATTGTGTCACATGTAAAACAAAAAACAAACAACAAAATAAAACAAGCTCTAGTATAAACTTTTATATTCTTAAATTTTACGGTCACATATTTTCAACATTTATAGTCCAATTGCCCTTTAATTCCTTAATATATTCCTGCAGTCAAAAACTTTTCTATTCATTGCTTAGTTCAGGTACATGTGTGAACGCTAATATCATTAATGCAATTTTTTAACATAACTCTCATTCCAGGTCAGCACAGTGACGTAGTAGTTAGTGTGTTCACTTGACAGCAAGAAGGCCTTGGTTTGATTCCCAGGCTGGGGTGTTTCTGTGTGAAGTTTACACGCTCTCCCTGTGCTTGTGTGGGCATCCTCCAGGTATGTTGATGTCCTCCCACAGTCCAAAAACATACAGAGTCGGATAACTGGCTGTTCTGAATTGACTGTAGGTGTGACGCTAAATGTGAATGGTTGGATGTGTGTTGTTTCTATGATGGCCTGGTAAGCTGTCCAGTGTGCACCCTGCCCTCACCCATGGGCACTAGCCTCCCTATGGGCTTATGCCTGCTTCTCATCAAGCAGAAAGTCCTGATTTTGAGCATTTCTTTCCGGAATTTGCATGTTCTCCACGTTCCTGCATGGGTTTTATGTGGGTACTCAAGTTTCCTCTTTCAGTCCATTGATTTTCTCTTTCAAATTGCCCTGGGGTATGAGTATAGGTGTGAATGGTTGGGTATGTGTGGGGTATGTGTCTGTTCTCCAGCAAACGTTTGGTGAGTTGGTCAATGACAGCTGAGATAGGCTCCAGCCTCCCCTCAACCACAATGTAGGATTAACCAATTCAGCAAAACAATGAATTAATAACTATCATTCCATTGTTTTTGTCTGTTTATGGGTAATATTTATGTATTTAAATAATTTCTGCAAATGATTATAAGAAGTCTGGTAGACAAATACACTAAAATCGGCATCTGTGCCAGGTTGTCTAAAGTGCACGAGGAAATGAAATAATCTTTCATGCATCATGCAGTGGCCCACTTCAGTGTTAGATTAAGGCTTAGCCAGTGACATTAAGCCCTTTTTTCATACCAGTTATTTCTTGTATTCTTATATCAGATATGGTGTGTGTGTGTATATATATATATATATATATATATATATATATATATATATATATATATATATATATATATATATATATATATATATATATATATATATATATATATATATCCCTCACTTTCCACGGTTAATTGGGACTGAGACACGGACACACCCCCATGACCGCCAAATTCAGCGAAGTAGGATCACCCCCGCTGACTGACATATACGTACATGTATATGTACATATAAAACCAATGTTCAATGCTATAAATGCTTATCATAGCAATTAAACATTAAAAATAATTCAATAGATGTAAATAAAATATAAACACACACACACACACACACATACAGACGTGCGCACCTACACACACAGATCCTCATGCAGACACTCAGATGCACACCCCACATAAAAATGTAATCAAATCGTGGAGTGCTTAAAGATTCCAAGCTTGGCTGTCAAGCACCGCTCTCTTAATGAAAGTGAGTAAAGCAATTACCAAATGTAAAAAAATGATCCAATGGTGAGCTGATCCAATTTATGCATTTGTGTTCTGAATTATATAAGAAACCAAACTTTAGATTGGATTCAATTCCTGAAAGGGTAACATCACACTTTCTCAGAACTCAGCACTGCAATAAGTAGTTTTGTTGGGGGGCTCGGGTTGTTTTTTTGTTTTTGTTTGTGTGTGTGTGTGTGGGGGGGGTTGCATAATTGGCTTTGTTTTGCAGCATTTTCCTTAACTTTTTCCCTATTTTTCGTTAATTTCCTTTTTTTTTTTAATTATTATTATTTTTCGATGAATATTTTTGAAAAACCCGCAAGGCACTGAAACCGCAGAAACTGAAGCGTGAATTAGCGAGGGATCACAGCATAACAGATGTTCATATTAATGTCATACAGCTACACAGCATTGAAATCTCTGCTCATGAAATACTGCTTTATATATAATCCACAATAGCTGTATGCACAATGCAAGATTAATGCTTTGACTGTTTGAGATATTGATGTCCTTTATCAAGTGTGTCATAAAGTGTTGGAAACTATTTAAGCAAGTCAGTCTAAGAGTGATGCATTGTGTGTGTGTGTGTGTGTGTGTGTGTGTGTGTGTGAGAGAGATGATTTATACACTTTACACAATCGTAAAGTGGTCGACAGAAAATCTCCTTAATCATCAGGTTCTGTCATTCATTAGAGAGAGAGAGGGCTCGGTACAACAGTACCCACTTATCACGATGGTGTGCCAGTCTGACCGCTTGTTTATATTAAGGCTGTCCATTCTTTGATGTTTGTAGACTATGATGTTCTAGATCTCCCTCTTCCTCTGCTAAGAAGCTCTTCCTGAGCTCTGATCAGGATAACGTGTCCAAAATATTTCAATGTATTTTCCTGTATGATGTTTTAAAGATGTTTTCTATTCATTGACCTCATTAACACCTCTTGGTTTGTCCCTTTCTTGGTCCATGATATTTTTAGCATCCTTCCGTGTGTCCCTGTTTCCAATGCTGATAATTTGAACCTGCTATTTGTTAATGTCCATATCTCAACTCCAAACATTACAGTTGACCATACACAGCACTGAAGGGTACACCTTCTGGTGTCCAATAATATCTTCTGTGATGTGAGCACTCTGTTCATTCTTATGAATGTTTTTCTTGCTATTCCAATTTTTCATTTTATTTCTTCTTCACATCTTCCATCTTCTGTAATCATCTTGTTGTTCTTCTTCTTTTCCTTTCGGCTGTTCCCTTCAGGGGTTGCCACAGTGAATCATCTGCCTCCATCTTACCCTATCCTCTGCATCTTCTTCTCTTACACCAACTGCCTTCATGTCCTCCTTCACCACATCCATAAATCGTCTCTTTGGTTATCCTCTGAGTTCCAACCTCAGCATCCTACTACCAATATACTCACTATTCCTCCTTTGTACATGTCCAAACCATCTCAATCTAGCCTCTCTGCCTTTGTCGCGTCTTACATGTGCTGTCCCTCTGACGTGCTCATTCCTAATCCTACCCATCCTAGTTACTCCCTAAGCGAACCTCAACATTTTCATCTCTGCTACCTCCAACTCTGCCTCCTGTCTTTTCCCCAGGGCCACCTCACCAGGGATCCTCACCGTTCCTCTTGGGTCCTTGTCATTCATACACAAGTATTCTGTCTTACTGAGGCTAACCTTCATTCCTCTCCTTTCCAGAGCATACCTCCACTTCTCTAGATTTTCCTGCACTTGTTCTCTACTCTCACTGCAGATCACAATGTCATCTGCAAACATCATGGTCCATGGGGAATTTTGCATTGTAAGGGAATCTACTGCTACATCTCCTAGACACTTCCATATCTCCACCGGTAGGACCAACTGCCTTTCCATTCTTCATCCTCTTCAATGCCCTGCTCACTTCACCCTTACTAATCTTTGCTACTTTCTAGTCATCAACAGTCACATATTCTACTCTTTTTTTCTCTCTCTCTCATTTCCCTCCTTCATCAGCTCTTCAAAGTACTCTTTCCATCTTCCCAGCACACTTCTGTGATCAGTCAATCCATTTCCCTCTCTGTCCTTAATCACTTTAACTTGCTGCATGTCCTTCTATTTCTCTGCTGTGCCAACCTGTATAAATCATTTTCTCCCTCTTTACTTTCGAACCGAGCATACAAGTCATCATACGCCCTCTGTTTGGTCTTTGACACCGCTACCTTCGCCTTACGCTGTGTCTCCCTGTACTCCTGTTTACTCTCTTCAGTCCTCCGAATGTCCAACTTCTTTTTAGCTGACCTCTTCCTTTGTACACACTCCTGCACTTCCTCATTTCACCACCGAGTCTCCTTATCTCCTCTCCTTCCAGATGACACACCAAGTATTCTCCTACCTGTCTCCCTGATCACATTAGCTGTAGTTGTCCAGTCATCTGGAAGCACTTTCTGACCACCCAAAGCCTGTTTCAACTCCTCCTTAAAGACACCACGACACTCTTCCTTTTTCAGCTTCCACCACTTTGTCTTCTGCTCTGCCTTTGCCTTCTTCACCTTCCTCACCATCAGCGTCATCCTGCACACCACCATCCTATGCTGTTTGGCAACTCTCTCACCTGCTTCTACTTTGCAGTCACTGACTTCCTTTAAATTACATCGCCTACACAAGATGTAGTCTACCTGTGTGCTCCTACCTCTGCTTTCATAAGTCACCCTATGCTCCTGTCTCTTCTGGAAGAAAGTATTTACCACAGCCATCTACATCCTTTTTGCAAAATCTACCAACATCTGTCCTTCTGCGTTCCTGTCCTGGATACCAAACCTGCCCATCACTTCCTCATCCCTCTGTTGCCTGCACTGACATGTCCATTGAAGTCTGCCCCAATGACCACTCTTTCACCTCTGGGGATACTCTGCATCACTTCATCTAACTCACTCCAGAATCTCTCCTTCTCTTCTTGCTCACATCCTGCCTGTGGGGCATAAGCACTCACAACATTGAACATCACGCCTTCAATTTCTAACTTGAGAGACTCATTAATCTGTCTGACACTCTTTTCACTTCTAGAACATTCTTGACAAACCCCTCCTTCAAGATGACTCCTACTCCATTTTTCTTCCTATCCACACCGTGATAAAACAGCTTAAACCCTGTTCCTAAGCTTCTAGCCTTGCTACCTTTCCACCTGGTCTCCTGAACACACAGTATGTCCACCTTCCTCCTCTGTGTCATGTCAGCCAACTCTCTACATTTTCCTGTCATAGTTCCAACATTCAAAGTCCCTACTTTCAGTCCTAGACTCCTGCCTTTCCTCTTCTCTCTCTGCCTACAGACACGCCTCCCGCTTCTCCTTCTTCGACGTCTTCAACCAACAGTAGTCCAATTAAAGTTGACATTCATTTTGATTGGCTCTATTTTACTTTCGGAAGAATGTTTAAAGGAACAGTACCGGTAAGGGAAAGAAAGTGGTGGGTTTACTTTATTTATTTGTTTGTTTTTTTGTTTTGTTTTTTAATTTATGCCATTTTCTGTTTATTTTCAGCTTTCGTGTAAGTAATTTGGTTGATATCACCAAATTAATAACACAAATGCCAGTAAAACTCTTTTATTGTTCTGTTATTATTCATGTTTTCCACCTCGATGGTAATAAGCACTTACCGTTCCACTCCGCTGGTAAACATTTTAATAAGCGCCCACCCACTCCATATTTTTTTTTTAAGCGCCCTGGGCACTTATCATGCCAAATACGGTAGTTTGATCATGTGGAAAGGAGAGATAAAGGAATATTAGAAGAATGTTGAGAATGAAACTGCCTGGTAGAAGAGGAAAGGAAAAGAAGACATTTATGGATGTGGTAAGGCAGAGCATGGTGTTATTGGTTGTGATGAAAAGGCATGCAGAGGAAAGAGTGTGAATGAGAAGGAGGATCCTCTGTGGTGACCTCTAACAGGATCAGTAGAAAGAAGATTGTGGGATGCCCCATGTAATTTAATATGCAGATCACCTTGTGGTGCTCTACCCGGACCTTCTGTCTGTTACAATGTCCCACGAGTGTGTCACATGGCCTACTAATTGATCAACAAACTCTGTGATGATTTCACAAAGAGGAGTGCTATCTCCCTGGGACATCCCACCTGCAGATATTCCCTAGTTCTTGAACTACTGAGTTAGATCTTCTCCATGCCATAGTTTAGAAGTATTACACTTAATGCAATGGACTTTGTTTGAGACTCAGACAGTCAAATCAATAAGAAATAAGGCTCTATAAGAACAACATGTATTTGCATGGCTCATTGCATGTGTAATAGCAAAAACTACATCGTCTGTTTTTGTGTTGGCTGTCTCCAGGGCATCCTTTTGTTGGGTGCATCAGCCCAGCACATTTCTCACTTCTCCTTCTCTGTTGAGCCTCTAATCTATCCCCCTAATACATCTCCCTTCCTACTTCACTCTCTCTCGTCACTCCCGCCCCCTCCTCCTCCCCCTTGTGTTTGTCAGGAGATCCATTTATAGATCTTCCTCACACCTCTTCACAGTTATCCATGATGCAGAAGAGAGGACTCTCAGTATTCTCCCGTTAGACACCATCTTCCATCAAGGCATAAATAATCTGAAACAATTGCCGTACATAGGTACACTCCAGGCTTGAAATTGTTTTGCAATTGTTTTAGAGAACAAAGCCAAACATGGGAACAAAATGCAGAAAGAAATATCTCAATGTCACCAGCAACACTGCATTCCTGGCAGAAGTTTCATGGGGAGTTGATGTGTATATAGATAAGAAGTTCAGTACCGTGGGCAATTTAAACAAAGATCACCTTGTCCTTTGAGTGGAAAAATAATGGTTATACAGTAATGATTTAGCATATGAAATGCACTCCCTTGTTTAAATAAATGCATTTATCTCTGCTTTTGACCTTTTTTTTGGTCAAATACCATTTTATAATAATTATACTAACACTAATAGCAACTGTCACCATCATCATCATCATCATCATCATCATCCATTCACTCGCTCACTAATTTGCCAAACTGCTTAATCCCACTAGGTGCATGGTAATGCCTAATCCCAGTCGACACTAGGCAAAGGTAGGGTAGTAAGAGTACACTCTGAACAGTTTACCAAATCAATACACAAAAATTGTCAAATTCACCCCAGTCAATTTAAATAGCCAATTTAACTGATAGGCATGTCTTTGGACTGTGAGAGGAAACTGGAGTACCATGATACCCATGTGAGCATGAGGGAAACATGCAAACTCCACAAAGAAACATCTGAGCCGATCTTCTTGCTCTAAAGGACCCCCCCCGCCCCGTGACCACCGATTTACGAAAAGTAGAAGCTAAGCCTCGACTGACATATACGTACATGTATGTGTGTACATAATGTCAACAAATACATATTCAATGCTATAAATGCTTATAATAACAATCAAGCATTTAAAAATAATGTATAAGATGTAAAAACAATTACCCGTGATGGCCTGGCAAGTTGTCCATGGTATAACATTCTCTCACCTAGAAGTTGGATGAGATGGGCACCGGCTTCTCCAATTAGGATCGAGTGGCTCAGAAAATTAATAAATTAATCAATGAATACTTATGTATTTATTTATTATTACTGTTGATGGTGATGTATGACTACAATATGTCAAAGATTTAAGAATCATGAACACTGACATACTTTATTCTATACAAGTTGTACTAAAAATGAGTCATGTTGAGGGCTTGCCCCAAAAAAAGCCAAACAGATGGCAGGTTCAAGTCTAAGTAACTATCCACAAGTAAGGACACATATAGCACTGTTTTATCACCTTATTCCCTTTAAATACAATTACATTACAGCAGCTCAGCAGTTCGTCAGGCAGTAATGTAGTGATTAATAACTTATAGTGCACTATAGGTGCTTATTCAGCGGTACTCACTGCACAGTGTAAT
>CM045728.1:126149797-126204797 GCA_024760905.1 Plotosus lineatus | reverse complement strand
CAAACAGTGAGGTACAGTCCAGGGAGCATCATTATTTGGGGCTTGCACAGCTTGCTGGGGTAAAGGAATTCCCAATTTTATTAAGCTATTCCACAGGACAATGCCTGGGTAGCTGTTTAACAGTTCAGTACAAGTTTGTCGGTGCAGCAAGAAAATTTTAGGATTTAACTAAATCTACAGCAGAATGGATTGAAAAAGTCCGTTTCCGGGAGGCCCAGTCAGAACGCCGAACCTAACCAAGTCAAGATCCATCCAATCCAGACACATGCCCAGAATAATTACCTTTCCTTTTCTTTTTACCAAGAAAAGCTTCCACGTGTTGTTTTGTTGCTTCTTATATTAGCACGTTTTTTTTTTTGTTTTGTTTTTTTTTTCCCCCCTGAAACCTGGCACAAACAGTCCTGATTCAGCTAATTGCACTGCAGATGAACATCTGCTTAATAAAATTATCTGTGTTGAATTAGGGTTAGATCCAATATATGCAGATTGATGACTCTCCAATTGAAGAGATTTTGCAAGCCTAGTTTAAAAGGATGAAATATTGTTAACAGGGCTTTAATACCGCTTAAAAAGGCAAAAGATGTTTTTAAGACCCTCACGATGCTCGAGTCCGCTTCGGCTCAGCTTAAATTAATATAAATAATCCCAACTCTCAAATTCAGTTTGACCAAACGGTTGTTAGTGGTGTAATTATGGTCAAAGTCCTGGCCTTTCCATTGTGGTTCTTTTTTTTTTTTTTTGGTCCACTGGCTGACACAGATGAACACAGTGTGCCATGATAGAGATTCAACTGATAAATACAGCTAATCATATTCAGCTAATAAATTGAATGGACTTGTTGTAATAGTGATGGGACAGAAATTTTATATTAGACACATTTTCCATGTTTCAGGAGAAAAATAATCAAATTATTATTTGTTGTTGTTGTTGTTGTTGTGGAAAGCAGTTTTCAACAGTGTAACATGAAAAATGTTCTGCCCTCCATATATTAATAAAACATAATACTATTGCGTTGTCATCTTTATCCCAATATTAACTGCATTGCTTCAACCAAAAAAAGGCATTTTACTCACTTGATACACACACACACACACACACACACACACACACACACACACACACACACTGCAAATGCTCCAGTGTTGAATTATTGCACAGATTGTGTATTTGAGTCCAGATGGACAGATATTAAACGACACAATTTCATCAAGCAGTCATAAGGATACTTACTGCAACTTCAAAAATGCTTTTATCCTGACATTGATTATTTTAGCTTCTGTATTAAAAAGTTCAACTGACTGCCGAAAACAAATCAAAGAAAATCAGAAAATTAGTAATAAAGGGGTGTGTGTGTGTGTGTGTGTGTGTGTGTGTGTGTGTGTGTGTGTTAGCACAACTTAGCACTGCATGATTTTGGAGAAAGACACGCAGTGTTAAGGCTAATTAGAAGATTTTTATCCAGAATCACTTGTGTCATGCGGAGCAGAGTCAAGTTTTACTATTTATTTATTTCTTTATTTTTTTAAATAAGATTACAAGGAGTAATTACAGCCAAAGGTGAACAAATATTAATTCAACTCCATGGCATGCCTTTTGAATGTGGACATAGACTTACAGCAGATGTGTTTATCTACAGTGGTACCTTCACCTTACGATAGTCTCAGCAAACGGAAAATCCAGGTTACAAAAAACATTTTCAAATTCTTTCGTCTCTGTATACGAAACAAGTTCTCCTTACGGAAGGCGCCATTCAAACATTCAAACAATGCACGAGCTGATCTCCCATCAATGGCATTCAAACATCTCGCCCCGCTGGCCTCCCATTGGCTTGGGGGGGGTGACGCACCTCCCTCCCATTGTCTATTATGGAGCTGCATCTTCCATGATGCTTTTCGTGTAAAGGAGAGAGTTACTGTTGTTTCATGCTTTATTTCTTGACTCAGGCTTTTATCCTTCCATAAACATTTGTAAGATTATAACTCTGCTAAGAAGACATGATCAACACACGTGCACACACACACACACACACACACACACACGTGTGATTTCCGGTGCAAGTGAGAAGAAGAAACAAGCTCATGGCATGCAATTGAGTGATATCGCAAATTAATGTGGCCAAACCCGTCTACGATCGGTACGATATTGAAGCAGAAGGAGGTCTTAAAAGGTATACTTTTATCATTTTTAAAGGGTTTATGGGGTAGTATTGGGGGTTTTGGAGTGAATTACCCCGTGAGGTACCACTTCACTCGTGTGTGCACCTTTCCCAAACTCCAGCAGAATATATATATATATATATATATGATGGCTCTGTTCTTCGAATTCGAAGATAGTGAAGGGTTATTTCTCCTCGCCTGCGCTGAGTATTTTTTGTATAGCAAGAGACAGTTTGCACTGGCTGATCCCCGCTCTCTAGGCCAAGGTCCCTTCCACGGTGGCTCAGCTGGCTGGTGGTTCCTAGACTGACAGAAACACGCTGACGGCTTTGCAGCCTACTCTTCATTAAAGTCAGCAATAGTTCTTTTACATGTCTGTCACCATAGACAGTGAGAGACATGGCCCGCCTTTGATAACCCAGTCAGCTGCACTGGGGGGGACAGTGACAACCTTGTGGGGACTTGAACCACCAACCATAGGATCAGCGATCCTGCTCCCTAACCACTAGACCACCACTGGCCGTATACACACATATATATGACTGCTCCTTGGCATGCTATTTGATTCCTCTGCTAGCTCATTCTGAATAATTGCTTATGAATCCATATGTCTCTGATTGTGTAATCAAAACTCAGAGGGACTTGGTAATGCAGGGCAAAGCTTTAATGAACAGATTATTGTAATGTGGGAGGAATTATGCATTCTTCCTCAGTTCTCATTAAAAAAAAAAAAAAAAAAAAAAAAAAAAGAAGTCCTGGTCTGTGGGAACCATAAAGCTTGATGGAATTTGTCATGCACTAAAGGCTAGGACGACGATTTATTTTTACATGTTGGGAGGTAATTAAAAATAATATCCAGCTACTTATTTTTTATATAATACTATCTACAGATGAAGAAGATGTTATTTAATAACTAAACACATCATCATCATCATCATCATCATCATTTGCTGAATTCTACTATAGCGTTCCAAGGAGGAAAAGATGGCTTGTACCCCGAATAGCTTGCCAGACCATCACCGGTCAAAACATACAACCATTCATATTCACATCCAATTTGAAATAGCCACTTAGCTTGCTGTGCATGTCTTGACACTATGGGAGGAAGCTGGAGTACCTGGAGTCAGGCGGACGTGCTCATCATTACACCACTGTACCACCCTAGCTATATACACATGCATGTTTAATAAATTATTTTATTATTAATTGCAATAATAAATTAAGCAGTTCAGCAAATGTAGATGGCATGATGGCAAGTGGGCAGTGGGTTTCCTCACACAGTCCAAAGGCATGCACATCAGGCTAATTGGCTGTTCCAGAGTTCTCCCCAGGTGTGTCTGGGGTGTACATGCCTGCTGCTAGTGTCAGCTGACAAAAGTTTAGCCTCCCCATGATCCCGATGGGATTAAGCAGTTCAGCAAGTGAGTGAGTGGTATAAATGTGCAGAATAAATATAGGGGTGTTATATGATTCTATTTCTGTATGTACCTGTTCTTAATTTTTTGTTTGAATTATCTGGAAACATTTGGTGGATTTAAAACTGAGAGAGCACAGCATGGAAGCTCACATCAATCAGCAGAGCTCCCCATATAATTCAGTGATCAGTCATCCTTGGTGAGAAGGCACAATGTTTACAGCAGTGTTTTAATTTTTCCAAGCTATTAATGAGCAGGTGAACCGTCATGTTCAACCCTGTTTACAGTGGCCTCTGAAAATGATTGAGTTTTATGAGGCAGTATGTGTTACTTTACACGAGATAGCTAGGTGCAGCTCATGGCTCAGAACGCACTACTCACGATGGATTTCACAATGTAACAGCGCACACATTAAAGTGCAGTTTTTACTTTTAGTGAATAAGTGTGGGGAAAACACATTATTTATTTGCATAAAACTGCATCACTGCAGACAAAATAAATCTGGTCAGTGTGTGCATGAGGGCTTTATCACGTTCCTTCATAAAGGCACAATCCAATGCATAATGTTGTTACAAAAGGATTGTTTACATCACTTTAGTGAAGTTACAGTACAGTATTAGCACAGCTATTGTTATTGTTACATTGATACTGTGAGATATATATTTATATAGTGGTAACACACCTTTCACGAAAGTCTCACCAAACGAAAAATGCAGGTTAAAAAAAAGCATTTTTCTCACTTTTTTTTTGTCTCAGGATACAAAACAAGTTCACGTTACGAAAGCGCCATCTTAAAAATTTAAACTTGCCATGTCCAAGATGTTGTCAGGTGAACCTATCCAAGATGGCGCTTGAGTGAAGGCGGCATTAAAAAGCAAACATTCAAACAATGCACAAGCTGCTCTCCCATCAATGACAATCAAACATCCCGCCCCGCTGGCCTCCCATTGGCTAACAACTGAGCTGTCGTTCATGCCGCCTTCACTCAAGCGTCATATTGGACAGGTCCACCTGATGCAATCTTGGACAGGTACGCCATGTTAACCGGACACCATCTTGGACGGCATCTTGGGACATTATTGCCTCCCATTGCCTATTATAGAGCTGAATCCACCATGATGTTTTTCGTGTAAAGGACAGAGTTGCTGTTGTTTTATGCTTTAGATTTAATAATAGGCAACAACAGTCTGTTATACCCAAGGAGAGATTTCAGAACATTCCACGCTCTAATGCATTTAAATGTTAATGAGAAATAGTCTATATGCCCATAGTTGCAGCTGCATACACATAGTAATGTGAATATTACATTACATTAATTATAACACTTTCTGTAAAAAAAAAAAAAAAAAGATAAATGAGATTAGTGGAGTCTAAAAGATCGATTGCTTTAATGATATTCTATACTATATAAGAAAACAATTTACTAATTTCGAAAACGTTATCAAACCAGTTGGTAGAAAAATGAGATCTCTGAAAATGCACTGAATAACACAGAGACATTTCTATCCAGAAATCAAAATATTATTTAAATGTTCACATTACAAATTAGAAATCTTAAAGGTGATCTTGTCCCTGTAACCACACAGCTGCTTGTGACACTGTTCATGCTACCCTCGCCCAGTTACAGACTCAGCACCCAAGTGCTTTCATTGTGATCTCAGGTGATTTCAACCAGGTCACCATGGACAAGGCACTGCTAAACTTTGTGCAGTATGTGGACTCAACAGGAACAGCCCATAACTGCAAAGACTGTTAAAAGATGGTTGGACGTGTCATGGAGGAGCTTCAATTCATCTTTCAAATGATGGATTGGCCTGCACTCAGCGAGCCACACAATGGTGACGTTAATGGGCTTACTGAATGCATTTCACACTACATTAATTTTTGTACCGACATATTGCACCAGCTCAAATGGTCTTTTGTTACTCAAATAAGAAGCCGTGGGTGACTAAATAAATTAAAGCCCTCCTTCTGTTATGATTAAGCAGTAAGATGCAAGTGTATTCTTGAATACCCTTACATTTTACTGCTTGATCATAATCGTCCATTTGATGAAGATGCATAACAGTTTTGAGCTGGTATGGATGCCGTCTGCAATGTTTGTGGCTTTGGTGCATGGATTCTGTATATCTTTCTCTTCATGGAGTAAAGACAGGGTGACCCTGTCATGGATCTGTTTTGGGTTTACATTCACTGTTCTACGTTTTACTGCTGACAGAGAAATGTTCATATTGTCGGCTATTTGTCATCGAGTGATGCAACCCTCTGAGTAACCAACAATTCCGCTTCACTGAACATTTGGAATTTTACATGTACAGCATTTGGCATTTATGCAGAGCAACTTACAATTATCAGTTCATGATTTAAATGTATAAATTAAATGTAAAAAATTAAATTTAAAGAACATTAGTCAGACTGATATAAAGGTGCGTGCATAAAGTTGTGCTAAAATTATGCAAGCATACCTTACACTCCAGGAGCTCAAGAATTATCAGATGTTCAAAGAGGGAGAATTGTGGGTCAGTCAGAAGGTGGCATCACCCAGCGACAAATAGCCAGCAATTTGAAAATTCCTCTCAGGGCATTTAAGATGGGCTGATAGACTCATGGACCATACCGTTTTCTTGGCCTGCTTACACTGTGACCAAAAAAACAAAAAACAAAACAAAACAAACTCATGTTTACTTGAGAGGGAGAGACACAACAGGAAGTGTTGCCATTTCCTAGTTCCAAAGTATTGGATTTTATTCCTAAACTCGTTAATGTTTTTTATTTATTTATTTATTTATTGATTGGTTTATTAGAAGCATACAAGAATAGCTTATGGCAATGAGTGTTCATTTTGCATAGAAGCTGTTTACTATATTATCACACTTTTACCACTTCAGTATTAAAAAAAAAAAAAAAAAAAAAAAAAAAAAGAGCAACGGAAGAGCACCAACCTGCACCAAGCCATAGAAATTAAGTATTTTCCAAATGTTAGTTGTCCACAAATCTGCGATTTGAAACAAATCATGTTCAAACAGGGTGGAACATTAAAACTTTCTGAAAATCCTAAACATAAACACCAAATCTCATTCAAATTGGGTATGGTTTTACTTTGATGTGAATTTCCCCATTTAAAAAGGATAGTGATTGTACTCATTCATTCAGTCATTCATTCATTCGATCCCTCACTTTTTAAGACACTTAAATTTAATTAGAGTCACAGGCTTGCTGGTGTCCATCTCGGCCGACTCTGGGCAAAAGCGTGGTACACCCTATACAGCTCACCAGGCCATTATAGGGCCATTACACATAAAACCATTCACACTCACAGCTAAGGGCAACGTGGGGCAGCCGATTAGCCTACTGTGCATGTTTTTTGGACTGTGGGAGGAAACTAGAGTCCCTGGAGGAAAAGAGGGGAACATGCAAACTCAACACAGAAACGCCTGAGCAGGGAATCAAACCCAGGACTTCTTGCTGTGAGACAAGCATAGTAAGCACTTCGCCAACATGCCACACTTATTTATTAATTAATGTATTTATTTATTATCCATTCATTTATTTATTTTCTGATCCACTTAATCCTGATGAGGGTCACGGGGAGGCTGGCGTCCATGGCGTCCATCGCAGCTATTATTAGTGTTAATATTATGATTATTATATTTCTTCCCAACGTGTCAGCTCAGTAAAGTACAGTCATAATAAAAGCAAAATCAAGCTGATTGCTTGTAGGAAGAGATTTGCACCTGCTGTTTCGAATCAAAAACATGGAACAGTCCACTGTATTTTAATACAAGTGCGTTGTCTTGCTATATTTAGCCCATAACATTAACAGAGACATTAAAGCAGCAGGCTGGCACCTCATGAGTCATCTGCACCTAACTATGCTGTTATTTATTTATTTACTTTTTATCCAATGCAAATGCTATGATATGACAGAAATTGATAGTGCATGATGGGATTTACGAGTGATATGCGTGTACAAAAACATACATATATTTTGGAAAGCAATTTAATAGCATATTATTCTCAGGTTCATGGTATACACTTATATTTGCCTCTGATGCTGATTTTTATGTAAATTGTGTATCAGTTGGTTGTATGCAAATACTTACTTACTTCCGTAAGTCATTTTAAATCATCAGTATTCTTTGTAGTGAAAGCGTGCTGAGGTGGAGTCACATCGCAGTATGCCATGGTCCCGAGAGGAATCCGGCTGAATCCGTCTGCCACCACATTGCTGTATATAAAGTCACTCCGCTTTATAGGTTTTATGCAGGGCCAGGAGAAAGCCGAACGCATACACACGTGCACAGCTTTACTTTGTTTGACTTTTTTATTTTATTTTTTTTTTTTTATGTGCAGCCATCATCTATTGCTGAATATTTAATCAAGATTAATCTCAAATTCAGTGCCTCAGATTGCCTGAAATCAATCGTCTTATTGATAAATCTCAGTGTCAATTAAATCATGCATTATTAATGTTCAGATTACACAGTGGGTTTTAAATTCAGGTAGAAAAGTCTTTCTTTTTCAGAACCCGTGACTGAATACTTAAAAATTGAGACCGTGACAATGCTGGGAAATGTGCAATGTGGGGGTGCGAGACATCATTCCACAGGGTGCGAGATGCAGGGCTGTAACTTTTTAAATAAATATCTTCCTTTGATGGAATTTAATTTGATTCCACATCCTTTATCTTTGAACAAAGTATAAAATGTAGGGGGTGCAAGGTCAGAGCAAAATCTTTTTAGGGGTGCAGGAGTGAAACTCTAACTGGGTTAAACTGTGACGATATATATATATATATATATATATATATATATATGTATATATGGGTTCTTTTGTAATAAACCATCCAGTAGGAATGTTCTATAGATATACAGTCAAGCCAACTTGGCTATGAGAGGCAAACCGTGTGTCTAAAAAATGTGTCACCTACGCTGCTACCTTTGCCAACTCGGCTTTCCTGTAATCAGTTGGAATAAAAATGAATATTTCCCACAATTTCTGGACTTGTACAGCTCGGCACTGACCCATAATGTGTTGTGCTACACGGGCTGAATGACACAGCCCAGCCAAAGCAATGAGTTTGCATTAAGAGCAGGCTGGAACAGCCAATCAGAAACCAATATCCCTGATACGTAGAGTCTAACACTCACACATACTTTGAAAAAGGGTAAGGATTGATGATGCTGGAAGGAAATGCCGATGTTATAGGTGATCGCTTTAAAAAGCTAATAACAATAATTCACCACAGGTAACCTTTAAAAAGGTGATGTGTTTTCAATAAATCAGGCATTTGCTTAACAGGTTACTCTTGTTATGGTCACATGGAGGCTGGAGCCTATCTCAGCTGACACTAGACAAAGGTTCGCCAAATCATAGACAGGCTGACACACATGCAACCCTTTACAATCACATTCACACCTTTGGGCAATTTGGAACAACGTAGCCTAATGTGCATGTTTTTTGGACTGTGAAAGGAAGCCGGAGTAAGTACAGTACCTGGAGGAAACTCATGCAAGCACACCGGAGAACTCTCAAACTCCACACAGAACATGCACATGCCGAGCCTTGGACACGAATACAGCACCTTCTTGCTAAGACGTGCTAACGACTAGGCCACTGTGTCGTATTTTTCCACTAAGTGTGTTGTGTAAATTCTGTTTCTGTGAGTATTGTAATGTTTCACACTGAAAAAATTATGTTTTAAACCAGGGGTCTCCAGTCTTATCCACAAACGGCCGGTGTGGGTGCAGGTTTTCACTTCAAACAAACAGTAGCCACACCTTCCACCTGTTTCAATTACCGGTCATCAATAAATAAATAAATAAATTAATTAATTAATTATTTTTTTTAAAAATTGATTCCACATCCATGTTTCAACTCTGGAGTGTGGATATCTTGGTGAGATCACCTTGCTTTAAGTCTTAACGCAAGGTGATCTCACCAAGATGGCCCCACTTTAGAATTGCAATACTAATGTCCAATCAAGTTTTTGTTTCGTTTCTTTTGATGATCAGTGATTGGTGGAAACAGGTGGAAGGTGTGGCTACTGTTTGGTTGAAGTGAAAACCTGCACCCACACCGGCCCTTTGTGGATAAGATTGTTTCAAACATTTCAAGTGATGGTAAGATGAATATTAGGCCAGGTTTAGCAAAGCAAAGTTGAAATAAATAAATGAATAAATATATAAACAAATAAATAAACAAACAAACAAATAAATAAATAAATAAATATGAAGCCCCACCTGTACATGGAATTGGTTGTCTGATGAGAGTTCTCACTCTCTCTCTCTCTCTCTGTGTGTGTGTGTGTGTGTGTGTGTGTGTGTGTGTGTGTGTCTGTGTGTCTGTGTGTGTTTGTCTCTGTCTGGATTTGAGAGTCACAACTCAGAACAATCCAGCTGAGATGAAAGTAGGTATAGAGGCATGCTCAGGGAGTGAGAGGTGCCTGAAGCAAAGGTCTTCTCTCAGGGTGTGAGGACTTTCTTTGGTTGATTGCTGGCTGAGGATTCAGGGAAAGAGTCAGTTTTTACTCTTATCAGTCAGAGGCAGTTGTGCTGAGAATGCTTTTACAAGTGACTTTATCATTTCACAATATCTGTAATGTGGTAAAGACTCTTCCGATCTTCATACATCATGCAATTTACGACACATCAAGTACCGTTGCTATAAGTCTGATTGCTCTCCAAATTCGAGATAATTTGTTTGATAGTGTATCGCCGGCTTCATTGCACATCTATCGGTCTCTTTGCAAAAGTGGACCAAATGCAGTTTGAGCAAAGCACAATGTGTGTCATCACAATTTGAGGATTGGTTTGGAATGCCTACATAAAGGCTCAGAAATGTCCGGTGTGGTTAGTTTAGTGCACGTCATACCACCATGTCCATCACACGAACAACATCCTCAGGCAATGGGTAAGGTGGAGGCCAAGTTGCACTACAGTGAGGTAGCAAGGCACATGGACTGTACGAAATTTACCATTGGAAACCTGATTGACCGCTACAACATGAACAGGTAAGTTAACAACAGGCCGTGTCCAGGGTGACAAAGAGTGATGACTCCTGAACACGATCACTACACTGGTTGCGGCGCTCCTGGGTCCGGTTTCATCTGAACCATCAAAACCTTAACCATCCACTGCAAATAAGAATCACAAAAAATATAATAATGATAATAATAATAATAATAATAATAATAATAATAATAATAAAGAACACAGCTTGTAATACTGACTTAAATAAACCATTCTTTTTATTGTCGCATTATTAGCATGAACAAAATGCAAATAAAATTTGAATGCTAACAAAATGTAAGGAGTATGGCGAATGCCATCAGGGCTCAAACTTTTCCCAAATGTGGAAGTCTCCATCTTGTTGATTTTATGTGCAAATTAAAGAAATGATAAATTTGTGAGCAAAAGGACAACTTTGTGAACTTCTCACGACATGCTCACTTTGTAACTGTCTGTGAAAATACCGGTTATGTGCAATAAAAACCCCGTGCACTTTAATCAACCACATCTACCCCACTGACTGTGAACCATATCAACCCATCTACTCTGCACTCAGATACATTACACTTTAATATAGGCCAATCTATAAAGTTGCTCCATTCTTTTCTTTTATTGTTTAGTAATTTATACTATTTATGTATCTATTTATTTATCTACTTATATAATATATATGTATGTGTGTATGTTCGTACTTGTATCTATTTTTGCACCCCCTACTGATGGTACCTCAAGAGCCTGTAACAGTGAATTTCTCCATTGTGAGATTAATAAAGCTGGATCTTATCTTATCTTATCTTATCTTATCTTATGTGCGGACTGGTTGAGTTTACTCTCATTTTGCAACATTCGCAGAAATTTCAAACATGCTAGAATTTTTTTGGAGGAGTTCATGAAGCATAGGCCAAATTTGATGCCATGAATGTTTTGATAAAAATTTAAGAACATTTTCAGTATGAAAGGCAGCAGATGCGAGTTACTAGCCACATCAGTTGTTTTCCTATCGCACCTCTTGTGTGATCGTCCCATAACCGAAATAAAAAGGAAAAAATGAGTTCCCAGTTTACAAAATATATCAGAGGATTACTTTAACAGTATATGAAGTGCACAGAGTTTCTACTATTTTAAAGACTACCAGGTCAGCTAAACATCTGGATTTGATATAGAAAAATAGATCTCAGGTCAGGGGGCAACGGCAGCGTATTGGTACAATCCCCTTACAGAAAGAAGATCTTTGGTTCCTGGACTCGGCAGGGGCATTTCTGTATGGCGTTTGCTTCTGTAAGTTCCCTCCGGGTTTCCTCCCATAGTCCAAAGACAGACACATTAGGCTAATTTGTTGCTTCAAATTACCCCATTTGTGAGTGTGAGTGAAAATATTTAAGTGTACGTCACACCATCACCCAGAGTCTGCCTTTGATGGGCTACCATTCAATATCATTATTTATTTTTTTAAGTATTTAGAATTACACACAGTGGTGACCTGGTGGTAAAGGTGCCGGATCACAAAGCCCAGGATTGGGGGTTCAAGCCACATTCTCAAAGGGCTGTCATATATATATATATATATATATATATATATATATATATATATATATATATATATATATATATATATATACACAGTAGGCCCTCGACATTCGCGGGGGTTCGGTTCCGAGCCCTCCCGCGAATCGAGATAATCCGCGAGTTCTGTACCTGGAAGTAAAACCCCATGTATCTATTACATGCGCTAAAATATGCTTCTTAAACACATCCGATAGACAGTCTTACTCATTAATACAGTATTAATGTAATAAAATATAGTCATGATTAAGAAAAACTTTTCAATTTTTACTCTTATTTTTATTGATGATAAAATGTAAACATTATACAGCATATACTGTTGTAAAGCACTCGTTTTAAAGTCTTTTTCAATTATTATTCCAGTACAGTACCTCAGTTCATTCTGAGAATGTTTGTGCGTGAGATTTTATGTTCTGTAGCATGTCTAACAAACGATACCAAAAGGATAAACTTTATTACGCTTCATGTCCTTTTTACATTGAACTTGGAGTGACGTCTCCAAGATGGCGCTGCCTAGAGGACAATGTCGCGGAGTTCTCAGAGTCAAATTGTATCCTTGTTCGTTTTAATTTGTTTGTTCATGTTTTGCACTATGCTCGTCTATGATCGGTCGACCCTACTACAGCTATGAGCAGCTTCAGCTTCCGGCAAATAAGCACGCAACAACTTCTATCGTGAGCTAATATGCTATAAGAGCTCAATGCTAACCTCCCAGGCGGAGTTCTCAGAGGCTTGGTTAGCACTTCCGGCCATACTGCTTGAAAATGTTCAGTCCCTGCGAAACAAGACGAGCTTCATGCTCAGATTGCAGCACAGAAAGATCTACAGGACTGTGCTTCTGTGAAACATGGCTCGAGGAGAGTACACCCGATAAGGCGATTGCACCAGCCGACTCCTCGGCCTTCATCCCCTGCAATCCCAAGCACCAGAGTCGTCGTTCGGCCCCTTCAATATGCTAATTTTTTTAGAAGGACCTGTGTGTGTGTGTGTGTGTGTGTGTGTGTGTGTGTGTGTGTGTATATATATATATATATATATACACAGTGGTCCCTCACTTTCCGTGGATAATTGGGCTCGAGATCCCCCTGCGTTCGTCAAATTCCACAGAGTAGGATCAACCCCTTGATTGACGTATGCATGCATGTATATGTGTATATAATATCAGTAAATACATATCCAATGCTATAAATGCTCATAATAACAATTACACATTAAAAATTAATGCATGAGATGTAAATAAAATATAAATACACACACATTGAGACGCCTGTGCGGGCATGCTCACACAGATGAGCAACTCCTGTAAAAATGTAGGTAGTTTTGATGGGTTTTGTTTTGTTTTGTTTGTTTGTTTATGTTTTTTTGCATAATTGACCTTGTTTTGCGGTATTTTCCTTAACCTTTTCCACCCGATGAGATTTCCTTTTGGCTTTTTCCCTTTATCAGGGGTCGCCACAGCGAATGATTCGCACGTTTGGTTTGGCATAGGTTTTTACGTCGGATGCACTTCCTGACACAACCCTTTAGCGCGGGACAGAAACACACTGACGGCTTTGTAGCTATTCTTTTTATGAAAGTCAGCAATGGTTCTTTTACATGAACCTCTCACCATAGACAGTGAGAGACATGGCCCGCCTTTGATAACCCAGTTAGATGCACTGGGGGGACAGTGACAACCTTGTGGAGAGTGGGACTCGAACCCCCAACTTTAGGATCAGCAATTTTATATATATATATATATATATATATATATATATATATATATATATATATATATATATATATATATATAGTGCCTAGTCTTGATTGCAGGGGTTGTAGCGAATGGTTTCAGAAATACGTTGTGATCTATTGTATTTCATTTCTGATCAGTAAGATTGAAATTCATGTGCACTTAATACACAGGTAGAAGAATGAGCCCCTTTATAGAATGTTTTCACGACCAGAAATGACATAGACAGGTTGTCAAAGAAAGGGAATGCTCTGGTTTTTTTGTTTTGTTTTGTTTTTTTTTTCCTCTGTGAAAAGAATGCAGTACATAAACCCGAGGCAACAACAGTAGACCTTCGAAACAAGACTCCGATCTCCAGCAAACTAAAAAGTCCTGAGTAAAACATTGTGTTTGTGAGAAAATAGAGAGACATTTCCTCTGAGTAAAGTAAAACAACACCAGCTACAGAATCCCCATCATCAGATAAAATGGAATATCGACACGTATTGCTTTGTCATGTATTTTTTTTTTATTATTGTCATATGATCTCGTGGCGATTATAATAGTTTACATCATATGAGTACTGGAGTTAAATGCTGGAGGTATTTGGAATACCTATTTATTAGGGTGGTACAAAAGCTGGTGCCTATTTCAGCTGAGCGAGTGTAGGGTACACCCTGACAAGCTCACCAATCCACTGCAGGTCCGACACAACATACAACCATTCACACTCACTCGCCCAATTAAGGGGCGATCTGGAGTAGCCAGTTTGCTTCCTGTGCATGATTATCGACTGTGAGAGAAAAATGGAGTACTTAGAGAAAATCCATGCAAGCACTGGAAGAACATGCAATCTCCACAAAGAAATGCCGAAGGCCGGGAATCAAACTAGGGTCTCCATGTGAGGTGAATGTGGCAACCACTGCTCCACCATGCTACGCTGGTACTATTGTTCATAATGACTTCTCCATTGTTTTACAGAAAACAAAGAGAACTATGTTTACACACACATACATGAAAAGTGTTTACAAACACATATATGCAACAATGTAAGTACAGACACTCCCCAGCTTACAAACGAGGTTGTAAGTCGTTACAGGGTATTCTTTAGCGGGAACATATGTTTAAACATTGTATAAGTAACCTATACAAGTTTGTACTGTATACAATCTCTCTCTCTCTCTCTCTCTCTCTCTCTCTCTCTCTCTCTCTCTCTTTCTCTCTCTCCACGTAATCATCTGTACATTATCAGTATCATTATGTACCGTGTTTAAACTCCTGGTTCCTCTCAAGCACAGTACATTGGGTCTGATCAGATTTACATAGAGTTTCACTCTTATCCAGTTCATCATAATACTGGGGTCGATTTGATTCTTCTTTGAAAGTTTTGGCATGAGTTCAGAAATGTATCATTCTGCTTCTTTTCCCAGACCATGGACGTGTCAGCCACACCCCTCTACCGAAGCCTAGTATTAAATGTACCTCAGGATAATGTTTAATCATATTTAATACTTATATCTTTCCATAATTGTATTCTATTTCTATTTGTTCTTCAATTTCATTTCACTTTCACTTTCGACCTCGGACAGCCCTTTTCATATCTCCGGATGGTTTTGATGTTTCTTGTTTTGTTTGTTTTTTGTTTTGTGTTGGTTTAGTTTTTTGTTGTTTTTTTTTATTTTATTTTTTTTTTTTTTTTTTTTTGGGGGGGGGGTTGTTTTTTGATAATTGGCTTTGTTTTTGTGACATTTTTCATAACTTTTCCACCTATTCTTCCTTAATTTCCTTATTTTTTAATTCGATGAATATTTATTTATTTATTTAAAAAACCGAGATGCACTGAAGCTGCATCAATTGAAGCACGAAGTCGCGAGGGATCCCTGTGTGTGTGTGTGTGTGTGTGTGTCTGTGTGTGTGTGTGTATATATATATATACTTATTTATATATATATATATATATATATATATATGTATGTATGTATGTGAGAGAGAGAGAGAGAGAGCACTCTCTCTTTCTCTCTCTCTCTCTCTCTCTCCCCCCTGCCTGTCTTAATGAGCTAGGAGAAATGCAAGCTCTGTCTGCTAACTAACGGCGCCATTTGAAATCATTATCAGCTCGACTCTCCTTCTTCCATTGGAGAACTTGAACGTATCCGTCAGACCCGAGGCCCATTGAAATATAATCATCCCTAACAGTCCATCACTGATAAAAAAAAAAAAAAAAAAAAAAAAAAACTCTTTTCATCTTTTTCCTCTAGTGGAAAATGCTCAGATGGGGCTCAGCATCTCCGCTCTATTAAAGGAGACAATTAACTAAAGACGTTTTGACCCTAATTCCATTAACGGCACTTCTCTTTTGCAGCATGGTAATATTTCTTTGTGATATTTGCCGAATGCAGCCCATGTCTAGCCAGACAGAATACATACTGGAGCTCTGTGGAGAGAGGAGGGAAGATGTACTCAAACAAGCGTTTGGTGGAGGAGTGGAGTTTAATTGGACGAGCTGCTCGCCATTGAGCCACTGTATTAAATGTGACTTTGAGTACTACTAACAAAGTGTGAGAGAGAGAGAGAGAGAGAGAGAGAGAGAGAGAGAGAGAGATTGTTGGACAGAGACTGTCGGGAGTTTGATGTTGTGAAACATTATTTACAGAAATCCCAATCGTCATAGAGAGTTTCGACTCGGTCGGCTTGTCAGTTTCTCCGTTTCAAATGCACCATGGTGTATAAATTACTTTCCCTTTCAAAGTGTCTCAGATTAAAGCATCTAATACTTATATATAGTGCCAGTCAAACGTTAGGCCACACCTCCGATTTCAGTGAGAATGATGTCCAGACTTTTTACGAGAATTGTATGTTATAGAAGCTGTAATAAACAATCATTTCTTCACCATGCTTCTTTTTCCTTTCTCCTGACGTTCAGCTGTAATCTATTACACCCATAACTCTAAAATTTCTGCAGTCAAAGTTGTGTTGAGAGTGCAAAGAGCCTTTTATTCAACTTGAAATTTGGGAGATCAGGAACTTTGCAACATCCAGCTTGTCTGATGTTATTCGACTGATTTAACCCGAGTTAATATCAATTCATCATCATTCATCCGTTCATTTTCTGTAACTGATTAATCCTAATTAGGGTTGCGAGAAGGCTGGCACCCATTCCAGCTGACTCCGGGCGAGGGCAGAGTACACCCTGGACAGCCAGCCAGGCCATCGCAGGGCAGAAACACGCTGATGGCTATGCAGCTACTCATGTCGAAAATCAGCAATGGTTCTTTTACATGAACCTCTTACCATAGACAGTGAGAGACATGGCCAGCCTTTGGTAACCCAGTTAGTGCACTGAGGGAACAGTCACAACCTTGTGGAGAGTGGGACTTGAACCCCCAACCCTAGGATCAGTGATCCAGCATCCTATACCACCAGGCCACCACTGCCTTAATATCAATTACATACTACATATATAGAAATGAAATAGCATATATTTAAAGTGTTCATGAGGCAGTGGTGACCCGGTGGTGGGCTACTGGCTTACTGCTCTGAAAATTGGGGAGTGAAGCCCCCCTATCCCCAGGTTGTCACTGCTGTCTCCCCAGTGCAACTAACTGGATTATCAAAGGGCAGCCATGTCTCTTACTTTCTGTGGTGAGAAGTGTGAAACGGAACCATTGTTGACTTTCGTAAAGTGTAGGCCCGTGGTTAACCTCAGTGTGTTTCTGCCCTGGACTGGCCTTGCAAGCTGTCCAGGATGTACTTTGCCCTTGCACAGAATCATCTGAGATGGACACCAGCCTTCTTGTGATTTGAATTAATATTAAATGAATGAAGGATTAAACACACACAGACAGACAGACAGACAGACAGACAGATGGATAGCTGGATAGGGGAATGAGTACATCAGAGGGACAGGAATGAGTACATCAGAGGGACAGCCCATGTAAGATGTTTTGGATACAAAGTCAGAGAGGCTGGACTGAGATGGTTTGGACTTGTACAGAGGAGGGATAGTGAGTATATTGGTAGTAGGATGCTGAGGTTGGAACTACCAGGCAGAAGGCCTAGAGGAAGACCAAAGAGAAGATTTATGGATGTGGTGAAGGAGGACATGAAGGTAGTTGGAGTAAGAGAAGAAGATGCAGAGGACAGGGTGAGATGGAGGCAGATGATTTGCTGTGGCGGCCGCTGAAGGGAACAGCCGAAAGGAAAAGTAGATAGATAGATAGATAGATAGATAGATAGATATGTTTCTAGTATAGTGTGAATATGTTTATTTATTTATTTATTTTTTGTCTTCAAGAATTACTGTGCTGTTTATGGAACAGAAACAATCAGGAGAAATCACAATCTTCATTTTGAGTTGTAAACAAAATAAATGTTATATTTTATGCCATAAAATGACACCTGATGTTTGTTTTATACATTTAATCTGCATTTTTTGTTTGTTTACTTCCGTCTGTTTTCAGCTTGTTGATACTCTTTTTTTTTTTTTTTTTTTTAAACCCACTCAATTTGCATGCATTACTCCTTTAGGAATTAATTTAAACAATATTTTTGCTAATTGTATATTAAACAATCCAATTAAACAGATGTTAAACTGATGTCGCAATGATGTGTATGACAACGGAAATGTGCTCATCTCTTCTGAAAAGCAAAGACATGTGGTGATATGTGTCTCATGGAGGTAGTGTCCATCCTGTCTTCTCACGCTGTGATGTTTAATTGGCCTGTAAAGCCTTTTTACCTGAAAAATATAGCATACGGCATGGGAGACCCACCCAGACAAACATACGTAGCCCAATGCTAAAAATAGTTTGCATCGATCAGCCTCATTGTAACCAGGGGCGATGCTGATTTGTACCACAATAGCAGGAGATCCAAGCCCTCCTCCCTGACTTCCCACTGTCCCTTATTACAGCTTCTCACCTATTTCTACTCAGCTTCTTTGCCACATATGCATCTTTCTTGTACGAGGTCTTTCTATCTGGCTGTGAGCCGGGGCAACTCGGTAAACAAAGCCATCAGATAAAGCACGGGCATGTGGAGTAAAGAGCTCTCTCGAGTTGGTGATCTTTACACACCAGCCCATTGTGCTTTTGTAAAGGACAGCCAGGCTAATTGGCTGCAGTCAGGGTGATCACAAGGCCTGATTAAAGATGTGACTCTAGGCACTACACCTGGCTCATGCACCAAGCCTTGCTTACATCACATTGTCCTTTACACGCTTAGCTGCTTCGTATTGCTGCGGCAACAAAGAGATTTGTATTTTTCCAGAATGCTAGCTGCACATTAAAAGGTTGGCTGAGTTAGCGGAGCAATATGAATTCATAAAATTGCTTTGAGAGCAGTTTATTTTCGGTACAGCAGTTACGCTACTCATGAGACAGAATGCCTGAAATTGCAAGTAACCTTTTACTCTAGATTTCACTTTCAATGTTTCAGGTCATGCTCTGCACAGCTCTTCCTGTCTTTCAAAGATAAATGTAGACTGATATAAAATTTCATCCGGCATCTACATCAATTTCAAAGAGCAGCAAATAAGTGCAACAGCATCAACAATGAGTGCAAGAACAGTATGTGAAGGTGTCAAACTTTTAACATGACAGGCCGTATAGTCACCCGGTGAAAGCCAGATCCTGTCTGATCTCGGAGGCGAGCCTGATTAGAATTTGGAGTTGAGTACTTGGAGACTTCCTGGAAATATCAGGTGCTCGAGAGGATTGGGCAAAAGGCCTGGAAACCTACCCTGTACAAAACAATGAAAGAAAGAAGGAAAAAAATATATACTAAGAGAACCAATAGGATGGCTTCAGATCATCATTAACCTCAAAGCAGGAAAGGTAGGGGTTCAATTCTCAGCATCTTTTCTTTGCAAAGTGAGTCTGCATGTCCTCCCTGTGGTTGCTTGGGTGTTCGCGGTGTATTCTGATTTCGTCCCACAGTTCTAAAAACATGTACATTTAGTTAACTATCTTCTTTAAATTGTCCTTAGGTGCAAATGTGAGTGGCCACTTGTCTGCATTCACCTGTTCAGGGTGTACCCCTTCTTTTGCATCAAACCTTTTAACTGAATCTGAACAGAATGTACAGCTCTATACACATCATGATTTATTCTTCTTATTTTATCAGCATCGACATTATCAATAAACACCAGCTATCCAGAAAGAAAAAAAAAATTATCAAATTGTTGATTTGTCCTATTTTTGTTATCCTTTGCTTTTATTGTTTGTTTGTTTTTTCCCCCTCTCCTGAGCATAATGGTTGGCTATTTGCCTTTGACATATATTTTAAGAGTTCCCAAAAATGGCTGAGGAATAAACATTCAGCATTTAAAAACCAATTGCAGACATTTCATCTCTTTCATTTTTTTTTTTTTTTTAATGAATTAATAAAAAACAGGCCATACCTGGCCATTAATCTGCCTGCCAGGCAACTGTTCAATTACTTTTCAGCCTCTAAAACTGTGAGGACTGTGTGCAAAGAAACGGCTGTATATTCTAAAATGCTAATGCAATACTTTTCTGAAACTCCTTATTTACAGGTAAAACTCTACGGTTCAATCACATCTTGACAGATTCATTTCAAATCTATCATGACGGTGTACAGAAACAAAATTACAAAAAAAATCATCAGCCAATTGTGGGGCAAATGCACACACAACCATTCATACTCACTCTCACACTTCAGAGTAATTTGGAATAGTTTACTGTGCATCTCGTTGTACTGCGGGCGGAAACTCGAATACCTGGAGAAAATACAGCCAGCCATAAGGAGAGCATGCAACCTCCACATAGAAACTCCCCAAACATGAGAATCAACCCCAAGACCTTCTTGCTATAAGGCGAACATGTTAACCACTGCATCACTATGCCGCATATATACCGAACAAGGAATTGACAGTAGCTCCAAAGATAAAGTAAGATAAAGTGTACGACCTTTAACTTTCATTGCGATGCATAATACCTCGGCTATGACTTACACATCAGCAACAATAGACTGTAGCAAGTGTTTGAGTCAGACTCGGGTCTGCTTTGTAAGTCTAGGATTAGCTTTCTTTTCCATCTAAGCATCCTTTTCCTGAAAATACTCGACATGACATCGTGTAATGCATTATAAATTATATCTTGTTATGTCTTGAATATTTTACATTAATTCACTCTTCTAACAACATTGGCTACCTTCAGCACAACACATTATATCGGCCCAAATTGTATTTTGTCCACTGAATTATGTAGTTCTCTAATGGTGCCCTAAATAAAAGCTGGTCATTATTGGTATTTTGTACTCTCTGGAGTACATTATTTGGATATTATCCTGTTTGGATTCCATTATATATATATATATATATATATATATATATATATATATATATATATATATATATATATATATATATATATATATATATATATATATATATATATATATATATATATATATTCTGTCTGTTATCTATTTGGTGCCTTTTTTCCTATTTCTTCCATTTGAATATTATATACAGCTACTGTATTATGATGTATTGACCTTTTTTTGTTTTGTTTTGTTTTGTTCTTTCTCCTTCCTTTATGCAAACAAACGATACCCCATACCTGGCTCACTTCTGCTTCTTTATCTGGACAACATAACCACCATGAAATGAAAGGGAAATCGAAATATAAATCTGGATGCCAGGAAACAGCCACAATTCAAAGTTGATGAGACCATATCTCATGCAAGATATAAAGGATGGTCTAGAGACTGAAATTCAATACAGGCATTGGTTACTTCTGGGACATTTTTATCCTATCTGGGGATGTGTCTCCCAGCATGTGGATTATTTTCACCAGTTATATTCTTTATTTGCTATAACTGACCCACATGTGTTTGAACTGATCATGTTTAACCATTTAAGTTTATCCTATATAGTGTTTTTGCTTTGGGTCGCTTTCTTATGTGGCAATGATAGCCGTCTGATATGTGCTTACCCAACTTTAGTTTAAAACATTAGGTAAGGATTTCCATGTATTATTCCCATATCAGATCATCTCAATAAAAATCACAATTTTGGCAGCACTTACTAGAGAGAGCAAGCGAGAGAGAGAGAGAATACTAAATGTCCTGTCTTCACCCCATGATTCCACAGAAACTAAAAAAAAAAAAAAAAAAAAAAATCTTTGTGTCCTTCTGCCATCTTGACCTCTTAATGAGTTTTGGGAATTTTGCAGCCAGCATGTACTCCAAATTAGCAAATTATCATCACAAACATGGTGACTGTTAATGTTTCCTCAATTTTATGCATTTATCTGAATGAATGTGTTCTTCCAAACCAGAATAGTGATAGCATTGCACAGCCATTTATTTATTTAAAAATACTAATAATTGCTACTATCTGTATTCATAGCTGATAGAGTTTGCATATTCATATCATGTTTCTGTTTTTTATGTGAAACTGGAAGTGGATTAGCCTAAACCAGAATTGTTTTAATAGTTACCTTTTCCAAGTAGGTAATGTTTTCATTAGTATGAGGTTTTTAGATTGTCTGTCTGTGTATTAACAACTTCTTGTACACCTTTTTGACACACCAAAAACTCACACTGTGATGATAGCAGCTGATCACCCAGAGATGGTCACATTAAACTGGAATTTAATTCCATGTATTGATGACATCACACACAAAAAAATATTATATACATATATATATATATATATATATATATATATATATATATATATATATATATATATATATATATATATATATATATATATTTACTAATCACTATTACTCATAATAAAAAGTTAAAAGGTAAGTCTGTTGGGATTTTCGCAGCCAATTCTACTGCCAAAAGTTTATGGAAGATTAGTATGAAGCAACAAGGAGTTATTTTTCTCCTGGGTGGGACCCTACATCATTTCTGATTCCTTAACAGTATTTTCCTGGTTCTCTTGTGGCACACTTGTGGTTAAGATCTTACCAGGGATCTTAGTATGGTGGGGCTATAATGGAGATTCAATCGCACAACTTTTGATCATGAGCCCAACACCCTTACCACTTATCACTGGTTCCCTTTTCTTATAATAAGAAAAATTAAATTAAAAAAACTCTCTGAATAGACATTTGAATAAACTCTGCAATGTATATTTGGGATTAGATATCTTATCTATCAGATAAAGTTTCATACAGATCTGATCTAAATTTCACAATTGGTGGAAATTTACATTTAACATAGGTAATCCAGTTTTTTTGGAAGTGCTGTAGCCCATTAGACTCAGCAGAGGGTGCTGTGAAATTAATGTTTCTAGAGTTGTGGAGGTTTGCACACTCAGAGTCTAAGTAATGCTTGTATTTCCTCAAATACAAAAAAAGTTGAAAAGATGAAAAAAAGAAAGAAAAACACCCTTGGTCTTTGACCACCAGCAGGATTAATCTGACTCCTGACATTTAAAATGAATATAATAATAATTTTCCTTTTTAATGTATGGAAATAAAGAGAAAAAAAGCATTTCTCACTGAAAGATATGTCATCCTTATGTAATTCATTTTCTGATAAAAAAACCCCCACAAAACAAAGAGAACTCATTAACTGACTTTTTCCCCCTCATTCAGTCCATTGTAGACAGGCATGCACAACCATTCTCACTCACAACCACACCTAAGGGCAATTTGAAACGGCCTATTAGCCTAATGTACATGTCTTTATACTGTGGTGGCAAAGCAGAGTTCCCGGAGAAAACCCACACAAGCACAGGGAAAAGACGTAGACTGCCCACAGGCATGGAAGTACCTAAGCCTGACAAACAAACCCAGCACATCTTGATGTGACGAACACTTGCTAACCACTACACCACAATACCATCCACAAAAAGAACTGAACAACTTTTTAATAACATAGATGTGGGAGGTGACTGGTCATAAAGGAATTTTCCATTTAACTAATTTTATGTCTTCACACACACAATATATATATATATATATATATATATATATATATATATATATATATATATATATATATATATATATATATATATATATATATATATATATTGGGATCCCTTACTTTATGCAGTTAATTGGGAACAAAATCCCCACGCAACCATTGGAATCCGTGACCCCCAACCCCCTTACTGATGTATACATAAATGTATATGTGTATATAATATCAATAAATACATATTCAATGCTATGAGTGCGTATAATAAGAATTATACATTCAAAAAGTACCATAAGATAGAAATAAAACATAAATACACACACATATAGATGGTAATGCATGAGAAGATGACGACACACATACATACGCACGCACACACAAATGTGCACCTCGAAACAATGTAAGTAGTTTAGATCGGAGATGTTGGGTTGTTTTTTGTTTGTTTAGGGTTTTTTTTTTTTTTGCATAATTGGTCTTGTTTTTATGGTCTTTTTCTTAATCTTTTCCCCTATTCTTCGTTAATTTCCTTATTTTTTTAATTAGATGAATATTTATTTATATTTAAAAATGCAATGCACTGAAGCCACATGAGCAGGAAGTAGCGAGGGATCCCTGTGTGTGTGTGTGTGTGTGTGTGTGTTTTATATATATATATATATATATATATATATATATATATATATATGTATATATATGTATGTGTATGTGCGCGCGCGTGTGTGTTGACCATGTCTTCTTAGCAGAGTTATAATCTTACAAATGTTTATGGAAGGTTAAAAGCCTGAGTCAAGAAATAAAGCATGAAACAACAGTAACTCTGTCCTTTACACGAAAAGCATTATGGTAGATGCAGCTCCATAATCGCCAATGGGAGGGAGCTGTGTCATCCCTCCTAGCCAATGGGAGGCCAGCATTGTGGGATGTTGGGAGATAGCCAATAAGAGGGAGCTGTGTCATCCCTCCTAGCCAATGGGAGGCCAGTGGGGGCGGGATGTTTGAACGTGATTGATGGGAGAGCAGCTTGTGCATTGTTTGAATGTTTGGATGGCGCTTTCGTAACGTGAACTTATTTCGGAACCAGAGACAAAAAATTTATAAAAATGCGTTTCATAACCTGAATTCCCCAGTGCAGCTAACTGGGTTATCAAAAGCGGGCCATGTCTGTCACTGTCTATGATGAGAGGTATGTTAAAGAACCATTCCTGACTTTCGTAAAGAGTAGGCTGAAAAGCCGTCAGCCTGTTTGTGTCCCCTGCTAAAAGGGTTGTGACAGGAAGGGCATCCGACGTAAAAACCCATGCCAAATCAAATGTGCGAATCAGATGATGCGCTGTGGCGACTCTCGAGAATGTGAAAAAAACGAAAAGAAAAAAAGAGAAGAGAGTAACCTGAAATGTTTGATTGGTGAGACTTTTGTAAAGTGAGATACTACTATATATATATATTTATTTTTTTTTATTTTTTTCTAAAGTAAATCTTAGCCCTCTTCTATTGTGTCTGTGTATGTGTACATAAGCAAAATACAGACTCTATTTATGGTTGAATGAAAGTGTTTTAAAAGCACACATGCCATTTCGGAGATGTTTTGTCTTCAGTGGGAGGAATGATTGGTACTCACGCTGATCTCCAGGCATCACCTGCTCATCGACTTTATAATTCTGATAAAATTGCTTTGTGGACAGAAAGGGTTTGAAATGGATGGCCATATACTTTTGACTAGAAATTATGAAATAGAGATTTGATGTGTTTTGTGCTTGTGTCGCAACACTCTCACTGCTCAGCTGGTCTTTTTGATTGCTTTTTGAAGGGGACATTGGGGGCATGACTTGGTTCAGCTGTTGGCGGAACAGCATTGTGAGTTTTTTCTTTCTCTCGTCTGTCTTGAGGTAGCTTTCTTTATCTGTCTGCTTAGGTGGCTTTGCATAGTTGTCTGTTGTCAGGGTCTTGCTTTGACGTTGTTTGATTTCCTGCATCTCTGCCTCACTCCTGCACTTATGTCTTTGTCTCGCTCTCAGGCTCAGACTTTCTTTTCTATATGCTGTTTGCTTTATCAACGTTAGATCAGTGGGAGAGATGAGGGATGAAGATACATCCAAGATACACCATGTAGCAAAGGCATGGTAGTTCTCAGGTTCAGACCGATCACTCTCTTTTATTCTCTCGCTGTTATTTCAGCCCTTATTCTGCATTTCTTCCTTAACATCTATTCACATGTACGTGTTATTGTAGTTATGAAAAAGGCTTGGGTTGGTTGCATCTCCTACCACTTATTTCCAACAAGGCTCTTCTTTCTTTCTGCACTGTCTCAGATGGACTGGCTGAAAGTCTGCCCAGGGTCTGAGGGTACTTAAGCCTCAAGACTCTGTTTCATCTCTCTCTTTTTTTTTCATAACTATGCTCTGAAAAAAGACTGTTTCGTTTCTTTTTTTTTTTTTTTTTTCTTAAGAAGACTGGGAAAAAAAAATCATACTGCAGTCAATAAAAGCTCAGATGTATAAGACAAAAGACACAGACAGGAGGAAAGACAATGTCTTGGGGCCAGTAAATATTTTTTCAGTATACTTGTGGTTTTTTTTTTTTGGTTTTTTTTACTTCCTCAGTTGATGTGTTTTGCAAAATCAGACTGATATCTTAGAAACTTGGAATCATCACAGGGCTTATGCTTCATTCTCATGTGAAGTTTTCTGGACTTTTCAGAATCTGTCTATTCCCAATTTCTTTTCTTTTCTTTTTTTTTTCCTTGCCACACATTGTAAGACAATACATTGCTTTTAATTTTTCATTCATTGACTTTCTGAACAACTTAATCCTAATTAGGGTTGTAGGGGAGGCTGGCACCCATCCCAGCCAACTCTGGGCAAGGGCAAAATACACCTTGGATAGCTTGGCAGTCCATTGAAGGCAAAAACTCACTACCAGCAAACCAGTGGCCTATCTGACAAACAACAGCAATGTTTTTTTTTTTTGTTGTTTTTGTTTTTTTTAACCTGCCTCTCAGCTGAAGCAGTCAGAGACATGATTCACCTTTGATAACCCAGTTAGCTGCACTTGGATGACTGCAGTGGCAATCCAGTGATAATAGAGCATGAAACTCCCACCTTCGGATCAGTACGCCAGCACCCTACTCCAGGGCCACCACTGCCTGGTGATTTGAAATTTTATTTATTTATTTATTACAGGGTGACCCATTCCCCGGTTTCTCTCATTGTCGTGTGTTGCTTTTTGGCTTGATGCTTAGCACATCTGCTTCACATCAAGAAGGTCCTGGGTTTAAGTTCTGGGCTCAGTCATTTCTGTATGCCGTTGCAGTATATATCTTGCAAAGGAAATTTAATTTCTGTATTAACCAATCCGAGGTGAGCACGCACACCCACACACTCGGGGCAGAAGGCTGCTACATATTGATGGTGTTCAGGGTGTACCCCTCCTTTGCTCTGTGTCAACGGAGATGGTCTCCAGCCTTCCCGTGGCCCCAGTAGGATTAAGTGGATTGACGAGTGATGAAGAGTGGGTGCTTTTTTGTCGAAGGCTGGAGCATCCAGGGTTAAGTAGGTTTGTGATCATGCCGGTATTATCCTCGACTCGTCGCTAATTCTCTTGCTACTTCACTGCGCATGGCTCTCCCGTCGATCAACCAGTATAACAAGCCCTAATGAGCATCTCAACTGCAAACGCAGCACTATGGTTCCAGCACTATTTGCAATAGCCTTTTAGGAACCTCATTAACAACAAAGAGAGGCATATAAATAAATCTGATTTAACAAATGATCATACATTTCATTTGAGATTTATCTGGATTTTTATGCCACTGTTTATTAAATGCGGTCCAGCAAGGCAACTGAACTGTACAGTATTCTGTATTTTATTTTTTTATTTATTTAATATTGCTGTTCAGCACAGCGTGGTGTAAAGTGGAGTGTAGCCGACCAGAAAAAAAAAGACATTTTTGGTGTATAGCCTTCACAGCCTGCGACTGCAGTTCACTTCTGTATTTAATATATTTATCTGAAGGGCTGAAATGTTTCACTTCACAGTAGTGAAACAACAGTGACAAATCCAATCAATTCACAAGGTTGTGTTTACTATAACAAACACAATAAATTCTCATATTCCATCAATCTTAAAAATCATAAAACATGCTTTGCTCACTCACTGACTCATGTTCCAAACCATTTCATCCTACTAGGGTCGTGGCTAGACTGGAGCCCATCATAACCAACACTGGGCGAAGACAGGGTACACCCTGTACAGCTCACCAGGCCGTTGCAGTGTGACACAATCACACAGAGGGTCAATACTGTGGCAGGAAACTGGAATACCTGGAATCCATGCATGCAAATACATAGAGATCAAAAGCAAGTGCTGATATCTTTTCGTATTCAAGCAAGATTGTCACAGTCTCTGTTTGTCTCTGCACTCTCTCTAGACCAGGGGTGTCAAACTCGTGCCACAAAGGGCCATGTGGCTGCAGGTTTTTGTTTCAACCAAGCAGCAGCACACAGTTCAAACAACTGATAAGAGTCTTCAGGCAGTTGATTGGTCAGTCTGGCTCATTCAAACAACTGATAAGAGTCTTCAGGCATTTGATTGGTCAGTCTGGCTCATTCAAACAACTGATAAGAGTCTTCAGGCAGTTGAGTGGTCAATCTGTGTGCTCTGTCCAGAGACTGACCAATCAAACGCCTGATGACTCTTATCAGTTGTTTGAATGAGCCGAGTCAGGTGTGCTGATGCTTGGTTGAAACAAAGACCTGCAGCCACATGGCCCTTTGTGGCACGAGTTTGACACCCCTGCTCTTGACTCAATACATTCCCCAGCAACCCTTGCACCACTGCCAGTCACATGTCCACCAACAGCTTACTGTCACATGCTCAGCACACCTGATTCCCATGCCATTGATTGCCTGTTCTGTATAAAGGCTGTTTAAAGCAGGGGTCTTCAATTTTATTCACAAAGGGCCTGTGTGGGTGCAGCTTTTCACTTCAACCAAACAGTAGCCACACCTTCCACCTATTTCCACCTGTAAATAGTGCAAACAGTGCCACACCTTAAATCTTAAAGCAAGGTGATCTCACCAAGATGGCCCCACTTCAGAATTGAAACAGTGATATGCAATCTTGTTTTTGGTTTTCTTTTGATGATCAGTGATTGGTGGAAACAGGTGGAAGGTGTGGCTACGGTTTGGGTGAAGTGAAAACCTGCACCCACACCGGCCCTTTGTGGATAAGATTGAAGACCGCTGCTTTAAAGGGTTTTCCAGGGATTGTTCTTGTAGTTGGGGCTGTTCTTCAGTGAGCGTCCTCACAATGCCGGGTGCGTGGTTTAGTATTTTTATTTTAGTATAATGCATTTTTATGCTTTTGAGGCTATGAAGTGTTATATGCTATACTGGATTTATCACTACTGTTTCCTTTGTTGTGATTGGGTAGTTTTAAATAAAATACTGAGTTTGATTGAAAAGGAAGTTCATTCAGGTTTGAGTCTGTTCACCGGTATTAATTTATTACAAAAACTCACATATCAGCAAGTCTGTGTTCTTGTTTGTGTTCTAAATTCTGACCAGAAAAAAAATGAATGGATAAATAAAGTTAAGAATTTACTGAAGGTTATATTTTAACTTCATTGAAGTGTATACATAGCAGTCCTTTTTATTTACATTTATTTTAAGTACAGGCTTGTGACAAATTATGCCAATCATAGAAGCTGTTTAGGTTGTGTGTGTGTGTGTGTGTATATGTGTGTGTGTGTGTGTGTATCAATCATTTTCTGTAATTGCGTAATCCTAATTAGGGTCGCGGGGAGGCTGGTACCCATCCCAGCTGACTCTGGGTGAGGGCAGAGAACACCTTGGATGGCTCGCTAGGCTATCGCAGGGCGGAAACAAGCTGTCAGCTTTGCAGCTACTCTTGACGGAACGTGACGATGGTTCTTTTACTTGAACCTCACACCATAGACAGTGAGAGACATGGCCAGCGTTTGCTAACCCAGTTCGCAGGACTGGGGGCCAGTGACAACCTGTAGAGAGTGGGACAGTGGGGCTTGAACCCCCAACCTTAAGATCAGTGATCCAGCACTTTTAGCACCAGGCCACCATTGCAACACAACTTGACCTAATCCAGGTGTCTGGGGAAAATGTTCAATCACTCCAAACAAAGACACTGCTATTATATTTAACTTCATTTTATTTGAAAAAGGTGGCACGTTGGTGTAGTGGTGAGCACGTCTGCCTCACAGCCCCGAGCATCATTTGCATATTGTCCCTATATTTCCTCACATCGTCTAAAGATAGCCCCGAGGCAGCTACACACCGGCCGGACACGGCGCACAAACTGCGATGGCCTGGCAAGCTGCCCAGGGTGTACCTCGCCCAGAGTCGGCTGAGCTGGGTGCCAGCCTCTCCGTGACCCTAATTAGATTTAAGTGGATCAGAAAATGAAAGAACAAGTCTTAAGACATGCACATTACTCTAGTTTTTTATTTTTTTATTTTTTTTATTTAAAAAAATACCTCTTGCCAAAAACATCTTGCCAGAGCATGATGTGCCCCACCTTCGCCCAGTGTCGCCATGAATAGGTTTCAGTCTCCATGCATTCCCATATTATTAATTGGGCTTGTAAATAAGTGAGTGAGGGAATGATTTATCAAAGTCAGACAATTAGAAAAGGTACTAAATATGTTTATTTTAATATAAATAAATAAAGCCACAGGTCACAAGATAGTCAGACATCATCTTTGGATCACAGAGAGTTTAAAATTTTGGATGTATGGGACATTTACATGTATTAATACGAGATTATTCTATCTCTCAGGTGGATTTATCCATGGATAGAAAGGTAAAGCCACAGTTTCTGAATACTTGTTGATTCATATGACATGAGTGGAACTTTTTATATTGCTCGTAGTTACAGGAAGTTTTGTTCTGGCACATCCAGTAGTGCGAGCATATCCTTCTATCAGTTTGTATATAACGGCTGAACATGAAGAAACTTCTGAACAGGTTGAATCGCCACAATCATTTTGTGCAATATGATTGTTTTGAGTAGAACTGATCAGTGAGGCTGAAAGTGTCCCCTCTTGTCTGTCTTTTACAACCCCGTTTATTCGCATGGGTTGCCAGATTGAGCTAAATTGGATAGGAAGCTTCTAGAAGATCAGATCTATTTAGTAGCACGCTTGAGGAGAGAGAGAGAGAGAGAGAGAGAGAGAGTTTATGCAGTCATGCAAGCAGATTGTTCTTTCTCATGTGTTGGCTTACAGCTCACTGGATGTGTCGCATTAAACAGAGTGGCATTTTCTCAGATATGATTTATTTACAGTCTCTGACCAAATAAGGAGAAAAGAAATGAGTGAGTGGGGTGGAGAGTGAGTCACATGCTGTAGAAATCACTAATCAGTTAGCATCTCTGTTACCCATGGCCTTATTTAACATGATTGGGGAGGAGTTACATTTAATTAAAGTTGATCTAAATCGAAATTATAAGGATAAAAGAATAATATTAGTGTTGGCATGGTGTAATACGAAGCAGACCGTCCTATTTAAAATGCAAAATATTTTCATATGGATGAGATGAGTAAAAGAAAAATGTACTGTACTGTTGTTTTCGGAACTATATACCTGAACGCCTCCCTGGTGTGGTGTTTCGCGCACGTCCAACCGGGGACCCCGGAATCAACCTAGAATACAATGGAGGGACTATGTCTCTTGGGTGGTCTGAGAATGCCTCAATGTTCCCCTGGAAGAGGTAGAAGAAGTGGCTAGGGGGAGGGATATCTGGACCTCATTGCTTAGGCTGCTGCCCCCGCGACCCGACCTCGCATTAAGCGGAAGATTTATGAATGCAGTTTATTAATCAAACAGTCTGCGACACACACTTTCACCAACTTGCAATGTCACAGCTCTCTGATGAAAATAAGAAATGTAACCATACACATATTGGAGTGGGTTCCTCCATTTCTCGTTCAAATTGTAACGAAGATAAAATTAGTTCGAACGGGAAATGAGCTGTCGATTGTGTTCAGCTTCCACATGCAAAGAGTGTTCGTTCTTCATCGGTGCTTCAAGTGGGGGAGAAAAGAAAAAAACGCAATTTGCATGAAGTTCCAATGCATCATAACACTCAAGCATTGCTGTTTTGTCAGTGTGAGACTCCCACTGTAAGGAAAGCTTCTTTGAGAGCACGTCGCTCAATTCAGCTTCGATAAATCCAAAAAAGTCTGATGGTTTCAATATGGGAAAAGAGACTATTCATTCATCTATGCTCTATTCAGATGCACGATTTTTCTTTTTCACTTATTCAAATAAAGATTTATGCAACTGCTTTCATTTTTAATATTTATTGAATCTTTTTTTTATATATTATTTGGTTTTCTGTATGAATGACTGCAGAACTATTTGTCATTGAGCTCATTACATACGGTGATGCAATAAAACCTCCCACATTTCAAAGTGTAAATGGAAAAAAAGAACCTGTTAAAAATAATCAACATATTACAATAAATTTCATTCAATACAGTTTTTCAAAGCTAGCATCCTTCAAATGGTGGTCGTCATTGTCTGTCTGTACATGCTTGAAGGCTGTTATAGCTCGAGGGCTCATATCAGGTTGTAGGCCTCTGTCAGTCTTGAAGGACTATGGAGCTGCGCTCTGGCTGGTATCCTAGCCTGGGTGGGAAGTATGGAGGACAGGCTGTTGCCCAAGCAGCAAGTCCCCCCTGTTGGTGCCATTGGCAGGATCCAGTGGAAGGGCAGAAGCCAATACAACTGGGTTCCAGTGCCACTGCAGGAGTTGCTGTGAATGAACTGGCTCAGGGGAGTCCTGATCTCAATTAGAAACATGCTGACGGCTATGCGGCCTACTCTTGACAAAAGTCAGCAATGGTTCTTTTACAGCCTCACATCACAGACAGGGAGAGACATGTCCGGTCTTTGATAACCCAGTTAGCTGCACTGGGGGGACAATAGCAACTTGGTGAGAGTGGGGCTTGAACCCCCAACTCTAAGATCGGTGACCAAGCCGACATTACTACCAGGGTACTGCTGCCCCCAAATATCAGGTTGAACAGTGATAATCTCCTGCTGAATAGCAGCATCAAGGGTTTCAGGAGTCTACAGTCGATGAGTATATAATTGTGATTAAATGTAGCACCACAGAAATAAAAGTCACATAGGGGACAGGTCGTCCACCCAACATCATCATGCACCAAGAGCTGGAAACAGTATCCAATTCCCTGCCTTTTTGCTTTTCCCATCACATGACCACCACCAATCAGGGAGGGGTGTAAACCTGCACATGGCCCCTCTGTGACATGTGCTGCTACAGCATGCATTTTTGCAAACTGCTGCGCATGCGTATTTGGGGAACTCTTTGCTCCAGTGAGAGCTGAGCCAATTAGTTCCTATGGAATCCCAGTAATGGATGGCTGATCGATTAAACCAGATTCAAACTATCTTTTCTACCTTTGTAGCTCCTGCTCATCAAGTGCTAAAAGAATAGGTTCCGTCTGTCTATCTGTTCATCATACTTTAGTTTCTGTCGCCTGTTAAAGCTGGGCTTTCAAATTTGATATGCTGGCTCACTACTATGAGTGCTGGGCTGTTTCTAGTAAGTGACCTTGACCTACTTTTCAAGATCACAGACGTAAAACTGTATATTAGGTCTCCAGACATTTACTTACCGAGCTCCAAAACTGGATCATTCCAAATTGCTTTGCTTGTTACTGGCATACTATAAAAAATGGCCCTTTGAGCAGAAGCATCTAGAATCCTGTGGCATGTGTGTATAATATATATATGGGGCAGTGGTGGTCTAGTGGTATA
This sequence comes from Plotosus lineatus, assembly GCA_024760905.1. Classification (NCBI taxonomy): domain Eukaryota; kingdom Metazoa; phylum Chordata; class Actinopteri; order Siluriformes; family Plotosidae; genus Plotosus; species Plotosus lineatus. Next base: position 126,171,215 of record CM045728.1, on the reverse strand, counting down.
GGGCGCTGGATCGCTGATCCAAAGGTTGGGGGTTCGAGTCCCACTCTCCACAAGGTTGTCACTGTCCCCCCCAGTGCGGCTAACTGGGTTATCAAAGGCGGGCCATGTCTGTCACTGTCTATGGTGAGAGGTTGATGTAAAAGAACCATTGCTGACTTTCGTAAAGAGGAGCTGCAAAGTCGTCAGCGTGTTTCTGCCCCTTGCTAAAAGGGTTGTGACAGGAAGGGCATCCGACGTAAAAACCTCTGCCAAATCAAACGTGCGAATCGGATGATTCGCTGTGGCGACTCCCGAGTAAAAGGGAAAAAGCCGAAAGAATGATAGAATATATATATATATATATATATATATATATATATATATAAAATTGTTTTTTTTTTTTTCTTCTTTTGTTTAGCTATCATTCATTGCATCATGTCATATCACAGCTTGCAGACACATGAATAATGGTCCACACTTTTCTGGTTCAGTGCTTTGTAACACTCAAGAGTGGGAACACTTCCCTTAGTCAGTGTTTTTAGCTTGATTAGAATCAATTGCTCTCAGGTGGGTAAATAAGCAGGAGGAACTGTTAAACACTATTCAAATGTCTCGACAATCACTTTATCTTAATGTGCTTTTTATTCCACCTCAGCATTGATCCATCTCTCTCTCTCTCTCTCTCTGTCTCTCTCTGTGCTCTGGCAGGTTGGCGTATGAATGATTGAGCATGAGCATTGACTGAGGTGCCGAGGGATCAGAAGCACTAGAGAAGTGGCTGTCGTAGCAGTCCAGTGTGGAAGAAAGAGCAAGGGGAAAGAAGGAGGACTGAAAGACTGGGTGCATCACAGGCCAGTTGCTGGCCACATCACACAGGTCTGTCTTGAGTTTTAGGTTCCTTTTACTGGAAGTGAGTGAAACTGCTTTAGCTTTTTAACTTCCTTGGAACTGTCGAATTCATGCTTTTGGATATTTTGCACAAGGTACTAGTTTTATTTTTGTCCATGTGCATTTTTTGCTTAATTATATTGCTTTGTGTGTGTGTGTGTGGCATTAGATTTGGAGATCAGCCATGTAGACGATAGATAAATGCATGGTTAGTATTGTAGCCTCACAAAAAACAAGTTCTGGGTTCAAATCTGGAATTGGACTGGATTTCTGGGTAGACTTTGTGTGTTTTCAAACATATGACCAATGGTTTTCTTACTCAGTCCTTGAATAGTGCTTGATTTTCGCTTTGGGTCTATCTGTGCAATAACATCTTATTACAAACTTCTGATCGTGTGTCTTTTCTATAAAGTCAACAGAGAATCTATGTTTTCCTTCAAGCATCATCTGCTAACAGGCAGTGGTGGCCTGTTTTTTTGGGAAGTGTACATCTGTGTGCGCAGCTGCGCCTGTGAGTGTGTGTGTGTGTGTGTGTGTGTGTGTGTGTGTGTGTGTTTATATTTTATTTACATCTTATACATTATTTTTGAATGTTTAATTGTTATAAGCATTTATGCTGTTGAATATGTATTTATTGATATATACATGTGCGTATACATCAGTGGGGGGGGGGGTCAATCCTACTTCACGGAATTTGTCAGTTGCGGGGGGTATCTCGGTCCCAATTCATCACTGAAAATGAGAGATTCCTGTATATTGTATTTCATTCTTTGAAAGTCAGAAACCATATTTCTTGTCGTATTTAACTTTTTTAAAATATGACTTGAAATAGAAACGTGTTCCTTGAAAAGTCCTTAAAGTGCTTGAATAACATCTGACCCAATGTGTGGGAACCGTGATTAAAGAGCTAGAATTTTCCATTTTGTTGGATTAGTTTGTGACGGGCAAACACAAAAACCTAGTCACCTAAAGTAAGTTTGTATTTCTTATCTCACAACTCCTATTCAACTCAAATCATTAATAAATGTGGAGCTTCATAGTGTGTGCATGCCCCCCGCCCAAAAAAAAAAATCAGGTACTCTAATATTGTTTAAGACACTTCAGCCTTGATTATAATGTGCAGTCAATATGGCACTGCCTCGACAAACACAGCATTACAACATGTATTTCTATCCAGATTTGGGTTTATTTTTCATTCAGTCTTTTCCAGCACATCCTAAATACTTTCAACTGGAGTAAGGTCAAGAATATCATTCATCCATTAATTTTGTGAACAGCAAAACCTAACCTAGGGTCACAGAGAGGCTGGTGCCCATCACAGCAGACTCCGGGAGGGCTGAGTACACCCAGGACATCACAGAGCAGAAACATGTTGATGGCTATGCAGCCTACCTTTGACGGAAGTCAGCAATAGTTATTTTCGACTTCACCATGGACAATGAGAGATATGGCCAGCCTTTGATAATCCAATTAGCTGCATTCATGGGGTAGCGGCAGCAGTGACAACTATCGACAGTTGGGCTTGAAGCCCCAACCTTAAGATCAAAAATTCAGCACCTTACCACCAGGCCACCACTGTGTCAGAAATGTGTGGTACAAAACCATTTAATTGTATCAGGGTATTGGGACTGTTACCTATCTCAGCTGACTCTGGGTGAAAACAATGTTTTCTCTGAAGATTCTATTCAATCCCAAAATCGTCAACCAATAATTAATTAAGTCTATCTGTCATTTAATTCAAATGGCAGATAGACCTTGTTAATTCTCGGTTGACAAATTATATACCAGTGGCGTAAGGAAAGGAAACTGTCTATTGATGAGAGAACCTGGAAATTCAGTACATTTTATGTAATAAATTGACTACATTGCTATATAATGTTGCTGAGCCTTGACCTGACACTGTGAAACAATAATGCCATGGCATTTGTAATCAAAGTTAAAGGCTGCCCAGTATTAGTGTGACTGATTGTTTTGTTTGTTTTTTTTGACTGGAGTGTATTTAGGGCATTATGTGCTGGGCTATAATGAAGTCAGGAATCTATGCATTGCTTAAAGTGAACTTGAGGCTGCTTAGGTTCCTGCAAAGTGGCCCAGGATTAATTGACCTGTCCCTAACTGCAGTAATTTAGTAAAGTGCACCACAAATGCTTATAATTTGATTATGTAAAGTATATACTAGTATATATCTAAACCCCTTCACTAGAAAACATCAATATTTTAGTTTAATGATGTTGTTAAGTAGCAGAATTAAATTGGCTATGCTCCTAGAGGAAGCACTTGGAATCTTTAAGCATGGTCTGTCTTCCTTTCGGCTTTTTCCCTTTTACTCAGGAGTCGCCACAGCGAATCATTTTGATTCGCACGTTTAATTTGGCAGAGATTTTTACGTCGGATGCCCTTCCTGTCACAACCCTTTTAGCAAGGGATAGAAACATGCTGACGACTTTGCAGCCTACTCTTTCCGAAAGTCAGCAATGGTTCTTTTACATGCCTCTCACCATAGACAGTGAGAGACATGGCCCGCCTTTGATAACCCAGTTAGCCGCACTGGGGGGACAGTGACAACCTTGTGGAGAGTGGGACTCGAACCCCCAACCTTTGGATCAGCGATCCAGCGCCCTATACCACTAGACCACCACTGCCCCTTTTAAGCATGGTATATATAGTATATTACTGTATGATTGCGGGACTGTCCCAAACAAAAGATTCCCAGTGTGAAAAAAATTGTTTTGAGCCAATACAAAGATGACCATTGTCACCATCTTGTAGCCAATTATATCCTGCAGTAATATTTTAAAAAATTTAGATGGCCATCTTAGTGTGCATTGCTGTGACCTACGTCTACTGACTTGCTTATAAAAACGCAATGTAAAAGTCCATTATTTCACATTGTATTTTTATAAGTAGTCAGTAGACGTAGGTCAGAGCAGTGCACAGTAAGATGGCCATCATAAATTCTCCATGTTATTCATGGAACTTACTTAAAATGTAGAAATAAATAAACAATCTATTTCCTCTCAAATGTTTAAATTCAAACTTTAGTCAACACGGATCTCAGTGGGAAATAAACTTGTGGGACTTGCATTGATTTCCTGGAGACTAATGCTAACAATTACCATTAACGGCCTAACCCTTATCATTATCTCGCCCTGACCTTACTCCAATCTTAAAACATGCCTTCACTACACAGTTTAATGAGTTAGAATATGGGTCCCCAAAATGGGACAGTGCAAATATTATGCATATATATATATATATATTAAATAAGATGAATTGATACTGTTTATGGCTGCAGAAGGCCTGCGTTTGCTTCCCAGGCCTGGGCGATTTTCTGTATGGAGTTTGCATGTCCCCCCCGTGCTTGTGTGAGTTTCCTCCATAAACTTCGTTTTTCTCCCACAGTCCAAACATATGCACAATGTAAAAGTGAGTGCAAATGGTTGTGCGTGTTGTTATAGGAATGGTTCAGGGTATAATTTGCATTTGTCCAGAATGGGCTGAGATGGGTGCCAGCCTCCCCATAACCCTAATTAGGATTAAGCAATTTATAAAATGAATGTTTATGACGGCTGCATGTTGGTGTAGTGGTTGGCATGTTCACCTCACAGTAAGAAAGGTCTGAGTGTTAACATAACATAACATAACATGAGTGGTGAGAACAGGCCATTCAGCCCAACTAAGCTCACCATTGTCCTATTCTAAAGTGACTCTAACCTTAAAGACGCACCATGACTAGATGGTATCCAGCACTAGATCAAGTCTGCTTTTGAAGACTTGTAAGGTTTCTGCTTCGACAACGTGGTTAGGCAATCTATTCCACACTGAAATTACCCTCTGCGAGAAAAAATATTTCCTAATATTTGTGCTAAATTTACCCTTGAATAACTTCCATTTATGACCCCTAGTTCTACTTACAGAACTTAGCCTAAGTAATCGGGCATTGTGTCGGGTGTGTTCATTTCTTCTGGATACTTTCCTCCTACAGTTCAAAGACTTGCACATTACGGTAATTGGCTACTCCAGATTGATGCCTTGAGATGTGAGCATGAGTGCGGTTGGGCCTGTGATGGTCTGGCGAGCTGTTCAGGGTGTACCCTGCACCCACTGTCAGCTGAGATATGAGTAATATTCAATCCTACAAATGATCTGAAGTGAACTTCTTAATCTTTAACTGTAAATATAATAACCATGTCTTTTAAAACGAGTAAGTGTACCCAGCTCTATGAAATGGCAGCTGTGCTGAAATTACCAACAGGAACTTGAGAGTCAGTTGGCAGTTTTATCTTAATCTGATATATAGGGTCTTCCTTATACTTGCTATTTTATTATTTATTCATTCATTTATTTATGTTTTAGCACTGCCTGCTTTTGCATTTTTCTGAGTATTATTTTGAATTCACTCCATTCCCATCTACTATAACATTATCATTGCACTGCAGGCAAACTCCCACCTGGGATCACGTCTCAAAGAAAGTAGGAGTTTGTATGACTGTGAGACAGTGACACAGTGGGGAGCCGTGTGACCTTTTGATACCTGTCCATTTCTTCCGTTGCTTCATCGATCCAAGAGTCATAGAGGGAAGTGAAGACATCTTGGGAAGGAGTGTCCCTATGCTTTTGCATATATCATGGGTCACCACTCTACAACGGAAGTGAGGGTTAAAGTGCAAAAGTGCCTAGAAGCAAAGAAACTGCTGTTATTGTTATTATTATTTTAGTTCATCTTGGGGATATTGGTTAATATATCAAGGCAAGAAGGTAATGAGTATACGTACATGTTTTCCCCATGCTTGCTTATGTTTCCTCTGGGTACCTTGGTTTTCTTTCACAGTCAAATGAATTTCATTTTCTGTAACCGCTTAATCCTAATTACGGCGGTGGGGAGACTGGCGCCCATCCCAACGGACTCCGGCGAGGGCAGAGTACACCCTGGACAGTTCACCAGGCCATCGCAGGGCGGAAACACTGACGGCAATGCAGCTACTCTTGTTGAAAGTCAGCAATGGTTCTTTTACAGCCTCGCACCATCAACAATGACAGACATGGCCGGCCTTTGATAACCCAGTTAGCTGCACTGGGGCAGTCAAATACAGGTTCGTCCAATTTCCCATGCGTGTGTAGGATTTGTGTTGGCTCTGCATCTGGTGAGCTGTTCATGGTGTACCACCACTTTGTGCATTGTAGGCTGAGATTCTTCTTTTTTTTTTTTCCTCTCAGCTTTTTCCCATTTTCACTGGTCACCACAGCGAATCATCCGATTCACATATTTGATTTGGCATAGGTTTTTACGTCGGATGCCCTCCCTGACACAACCCTTTAGCAAGGGGACAGAAAAACGCTGACGGCTTTGCAGATCCTCTTTACGAACGTCAGCAATAGTTCTTTTACATGAACCTCTCACCGTAGACAGTGAGAGACATGGCCGGCTTTTGATAATCCAGTTAGCAGCACACTGGGGCACGGCAGTGACAACCTTGTGGCGAGTGGGACTCGAACCCCGAACCTTAGGATCAGCGATCCAGCGCCCTTTACCACCAGGCCACCACTGCTCCCTATTGTTGGCTGAGCTTATACTGCATGTACATTTGACTAATTAGAGGCAATGTTTGCAGCAATTAGTAACTATTTGTCTTTTTCGGCAGGTTGGGACACCTGGTTAAAAAAAATATGGTAGGTAGGCCTCCGTCAGTCCCGAAGGACTATGGCTGCGCTCTGGCTGGTATCCCGGCTGGTGATACCCCCCAGTGCGCAGAGCCTGGGTAGGGATTAATGAGGGACAGGCTGTTACCCACCGGAAGGATCCAATGGAAGGGCAAATGCCGATACGACTGGGTTCCAGTGCCGCTGCAGGAGAGAATCTACGGTCAATTTAGAACGGCCAATTAACCCACAGTGCACGTCTTTGGACTGCGGGAGGAAACCGGAACACCCGGAGGAAACCCGCACAAGCACGGGGAGAACATGCAAACTCCACACAGAAATGCCCAGGCCGGGAATCGAACCCAGGCCTTCTTGCTGTGAGGCAGACGTGCTAACCACTACGCCACCGTGCCGCCAAAAAATATATTAAAAAAATATATAAATATATATATATATATATATAATAGCAACTGGTGAATGAATGTTCAGGTGAATCTTGTAATTGAGTCTCCTAAACCTTTAAGAATGGTGAGCAAACACTTCCCAGATATACTGGTAGAAGATGATTCCAGAATATTGAGTTCTGTCAGGAAGAAGCTCAATGTGTGGCCCCACCTTTGAGACAGAATTGTTATGTCTGGCTGCTTCTCTATGTATCCTTCAGCAGAAAACAAGGAAAGAAAGAAAAAGAAGAACCCTTACAAGCATTTGTTCACTACTTGGTGTAACAATAATTTTAACAACCCGTGTTATAAACTAATTCCTTTTATCTACAGTTATTTCCCCACCAGCTTCATTTGTTTGCCTTTATGCTCCATGTAATGAGACTGGCTGCAGTTTGGTGAGTAAGATGTTACTATAGAAACAATAGCATAATATAATGAGCTCATTAATATAACCTGTGATTTGAATTACTGTATATATGGCACGGCAGTCAGACCTGCTGCAAACAGAAATAAATCAAGAGCTTCCAGTCCGAATATGGATGACGGTGTATATATCTGGGTAACAGAGAGGTTCTGGCCAGTGTTGATTCACCTGTAGATGATATCTGTATCTCAATGAGAAGGAAAAATGACAGTAGGTAAATCTTCTCCATGAAATATAAGCCACTTGTGTACCAGTTGCAGGATGAGGTGGTGCAGCTGGGCATCACACAAATCTATAATGGTAAATCAAGGGTTCCATATCCATGTGATCACTTTCGCCTTTGCCAACTCTATTCAAGTTCAGTTTTGATTCTTAATTCAAGGAATCTTGTCAGGAGAAATGATCTTGCTGCATGAACAGATAATGTCACGTGTTTTGAGTACAGTTATCTCTCCATGCAGCAAAATGATTTCTCTTGACACGGTATCTTGAATTAAGATTCTTAAATATAGAAATAAGATCATAGTGTACAGTTGAACACTTAAAAACAAGAGAACTTTTATCGAACACTTCTAAATCTAAGGTCTCCCCAGCCACCTCCTCCAGCCCTTCCAAGGGGACACCCGAGATATTCCCAAACCAACTGAGAAACATAGTCCCTCCAGCTTGTTCTGGGACCACCCTGGGTCTATTCCTGGTTCCACATGATCGAAACAACACCAGGGATGTACAGTGATCCCTCGCTACTTTGTGCTGCAGTTTCTGCAGCTTAAGTGCATCGCAGGTTTTTCAAAGATATTCAGCGAAAATGAAAAATAAGTAAAAGCTTCAGGGAAATGTCACAAAAAAAGGCCAATTATGCAAAAAAAAAAAAAAAAAAAAACCCAAAACCTCCCAACAAAACTACTGTACTTACATTTTTATGTGAGGCACGTATCCGTGTGTGTGCGTGTCTGTATGTCTGTGTATTTTATATTTTGTTGGCATTTTATGCGCTATTTTTGAAAGTTTAATTGTTATTATAAGCATTTAATATGTATTTATTGATATTATATACATGTACGTATAGCATCCTAGGTCGATCCTACTTTGTGGAAATCGGCAGTTGCGCAGGGGTGTGTGTCCCGGTCCCCATTAACCGTGGAAAGTGAGGGATCCCTATATTCTAATCACATGTCCTAGACACCTCAACTGGGACTTTTTCAATCTCATCCCAGATGGCCAAGTTTCTCATCCTGTCTCCGCCACCCTGCAATTTCAGCTACTTGTTTTCATGATCTTGTTCTTTCGGTCACTATTCCCTGACTACATGTGAGAGTAGGAATGTGAGTAGAGGGCCAGTGAGATCATTCTTCTGACCCTTACCCTTTGACCTGTGTGGCATAGGTGGCCCGACTTAGAGTCAAAAACTTGAGACAGCAGTGCTCTAGTGGTCAATGGGACATAAAGCGGCCTGACCATGAGTAGGGTGATGATCCCGAATATGAGAGATTTAATGATCTAATTTTAAAGTGTAATCAAAAGGAAACACAAATGTCCTTTTACCTGAGCTTCCAGCCCACATGTACGAGTATGTCTACCCCAAACTGTTGCAATATGAAGCTCATGTAATATATGGGAAGTCAGTTGCATTTTTCCTCTTCCTCCTTATCTCGCAGCCTTTCTGTGGACCTAAACTGCTGACTTGCACTTCAGGTCTTCTTTCCCATCATTAGTGCATTATATTAGTACATTGTGGAAGCTAAACCAGGACAAATCGCACTCCTTTCTCACCAAAACAACTTTCACACAGATTCCCGCAGTCCTTCAGGGAGAGACATCCCATGGTGTATATGTGGAAAACATCCTTGCTCTCTTTCCTTTGAAGGTATGATTCTGCAACAATAGCTTCGTTGAAGATTTACAGCCCTTTATATGATGGGGGGGAGGGGGGGTGCTTGTTGATGTTCAGGGTGGTCATACAATACTGGTGGTGGTGGTATCACGTTGTCACACGCAAATGATATGTTTTCGGTCTTTCCGCAGAAATGGTGCAGAAAATTCAAATATTTACTGCAAGTAGCTGCAGAAATCCACAATGCTGACGGTTCTCTATGGCATTCTGTGATACACCTGACGACAATCACATGTTGTTCTTTGGTGTTGACATGAACGATTTCCTTGAAAATTCACAGGTCAAATTGCATCGGTGAGAAAGAGGCATTACGGTCATCCTCGGTGAAATTCTACAGTAGGAAACATCTAATATAAAGTGTTTACAGACATGTGGAGCCTATTATAACAACAAAGAGGGGTTAAACGCTAATTCTTTTGCAACATAGCCACGTGTCTGACGCCGTACCCTACACCTTGGCCTGTCGGAGACACAACCGCATGTTGGAGTAACGCGGGCACTAAACAGCGACTGGTCCGAATTGTAGCGTCACAGTTCATCCTACACATATTCAGCTGCTTCTTCTCCGACCACAATATTGTTTCAATATAAGCACAGCATGTAAAGTGTGAGGCTCTACAGAGACTGGAGTTAATTATAATGGCCAGTATAATCCTACAACCTATTTTGTGGATTTAAACACTAGCTAGTGCATACTGCGGTGCTTCAAGCTACTCATACTGCTGAATACACCCGGGTTAAAACACTTTAGAGACGGTTTCAGTGAGAATTTACTTGGTTTATAATTAAACATGCAAAGCTCATATGCCCCAGAGTAAATTTGTTTTAAAACATTTTATCTGTGTAATTTTCTCTTTATTCTGGCAGTGAAATGCTGCTATTTCTCAGAGTATAAAGCAGTAAATTATTGTGTGTTCCATCCAACACTATTTGGATAGATGCCCTGTTCAGAGCAATTTGCATTTCTCTCATTTAGGCAGTGGAGCAGCTGAGGGTTCCATGCCTTGTTCAGGTGCCTAACAATAGAAGCTTGGTGGTGCTTGGGCTTGATCTTCTGAGCTTTTAAGTATTTAACTCGATGTCACCTCTCTTCTATTGTTAAGTGTGCTCTTATCTCCAGATCTGATGGAATACTTGACATGATTTGAAATCACTGTTTTACACAGCATGGTGAAGCAGTGATTCGCATGTGCGAACCATTACATCATTGCCCCGTCCGATTGGAAAACATGAAAATCTAAATCAGCACCAAGTTATAAACGGGAGTTCAGTGGTAAAGATTTACTATGGAGGGTTTTTTTTCTTGTTTTTTTTTTTTTTTTTTTAACGCCTTGACGCCTGGGTTATGACACCTCAATTGCTTTCTCTCTCTCTCTACATATGCATCCAATCACAAGGAATGGACGTCGATCCCTGAAGCTTGAATGATGCTCATACAGGGATTGTCGTGACTGTGATCATGGCGAATGGTATGGTTCGCCAGGCCACATACGGACTCTCTCACCTTACGGGCAATTTGGAACCCGGAGGAAACCCACACAAGCACGAGGAGAACATGCAAACTCCGACCAGAAACGTCCGGCTTGGAATCGAACCCAGGCCTTCTTGCTGTGAGGCGGACGTGCTAACCACTATGCCACCGAGCCGCCCTCAATTGATTTACAGTGCATCGTAATTTGAGTCGCTGGGGGGGGGTGCAGTGGTGGTCTAGTGGTATAGGGTGCTGGATTGCTGATCCTAAAGTTGGGGGTTCGAGTCCCACTCTCCACAAGGCTGTCACCGTCCCCCCCCCAGTGCAGCTAACTGGGTTATCAAAGGCCGGCCATGTCTCTCACTGTCTATGGTGAGAGGTTCATGTAAAAGAACCATTGCTGACTTTGGTAAAGAGGAGCTGCAAAGCCGTCAGCATTTTTCTGTCCCTTGCTAAAGGGTTGTGTCAGGAAGGGCATCCGACATAAAAACCTCTGCCAAATCAAATGTGCGAATCATTCACTGTGGCGACTCCTGAAAAAGGGAAAAAGCAGAAAGGAAATAAACATCGTAATTTGAGTCGCTGGGAAACAATAAGTTGTTTATCTATGCATGCATATAGATGTGCTTCTGTGTTTTAATTTTTTATTTTTTGGATCTGGAGAAGTTAGTTTGACAGCATGTCTGTCGACTATTTTATCACCTTGCCCTTGCTTACTCTTCCATTTGTTTGCACTGGAGCCGTCTGACTAACCCATGTATAAATCTCATTTATTACTTGCAGCATTCTTGAAATTTTCTGATTAGCCATTCACCTCAGATCCAAGTTGTTCCCTAAAGCCGGATGCGCTTTAGTAAACGTGCAGAGACTCGTCTGTCACGCTGTAGCGTTTGCAGTGTTCGGCGCATCATTCGGTCATCGAGCTGCTTATATGCACATGATACGGATGAGAGAATTCATCCTGAACATCAAATATGAGCCAATACAGCAAGATTATCATGTCATTTTGGGGTGAAAACAGCCCGTTAAATTAATTTGCTGACAAATTTAAAGAATAAAGCAGTTGATAAAAGTTAATCTCATTTGAACACAACGATTAATTTCTATCTTTATTTACAGTTATTTGAAAACTGAGTCTCCGAGAAATGTCATTGAGGGCCAGTTTAATATGTACAAGTAGGCCATTCATTGACAGATTTATGTTGGACGTGTGAAAAGGTTGAGACTAAAATCATTACTTTTGCACTGAGAAACTGTACATACACTAGATTTTAATATATCTAACCACAACCCCCCCGCCCCAGTGCAGCTAACTGGGTTATCAAAGGCCGGCCATGTCTCTCTCACTGTCTATGGTGTGAGGCATGTAAAAGAACCATTGCTGACTTTCGTAAAAAGAGTAGGCTGCAAAGCCGTCAGCGTGTTTCCGCCCTGCGATGGCCTGGCGAGCTGTCCGGGGTGTACTCTGCCCTCGCCCTGAGTTGGCTGGGATGGGCACCAGCCTCCCCGCGACCCTAATTAGGATGAAGCGGTTACAGAAAATGAACTGAACTAACCACAAACCCCTGAAATACTAAAATATATCATCTTTAAAGCCAAACTCCATGTTAATTTGGGCCTTGATGATGCCATTATTCTGAGACTCAGTTTTTAAATCTTCTTTTCCTTTCAGCTTTTTTCCTTTTTCAGGGCTCACCACAGCGACTCATCTGATTCACATCTTTGATTTTGCAGAGGTTTTTACATCGGATGCCCTTCCTGACACAACCCTTTAGCAAGGGGCAGAAACACGCTGACGGCTATGCAGCTCCTCTTTACGAAAGTCAGAAATGGTTCTTTTACAGCCTGACACCATCGACAGTGCGAAACATGGCCGGGAACCCAGTTAGCCGTGATAACCCAGTTAGCTGCACTCTCTGTGTGTGTGTGTGTGTGTGTGTGTGTGTGTGTTGTTGGTCAGTGACAACCTTGTGGAGAGTGGGACTCAAACCCCAACTTTAGGATCAATGATCCAATATCCTCCCATGGAATCTTTAAAATCGCATCAGATGAAGATGTTGTACACAGACAGGTTTTTGAAAGATGGTAGGGGGCGGGGTTAGATTAATTTCAACAAGTGCTCTCTTCTCAGTTTAAAACATTTTAATCAGTTTCACACTTATTGGATTTGTTCTTCCTATTAGGTGAAGATGATTTTGTGAGAAACTCTCAAAAACAATATTTTTAACTGTACTGATTTCTCTAAATATAAGAGTAAACACGGTTTACCTTTTGCAATGGACATCTTTCACTTGAGATAGGTGATACAATTAAAGACAATACCATTTAAAGTAGCCTAAAAATGTACCTTTTGAGTCTACCACCCCAGTGGTTGTAGATTTCTTTCTTTCTTTATTTTTAAATAACTGGGTTCATTTCATAAGACTCCTAGAATTTCTGATGACACATTTCAGTAAGTATTGGAGAAGGTCTGTGAAAAACCACAGTATGCAGTGATGTATGGTGTCAAGATGTATTTGACGGACAAATGTCAGTTCATATGCTGTATGTCGTCTGTGTGTGACGGGTCACATCCAGAAGTTTTAGATATTTCAACTGTGTCCTGACACTCCCTAATGCCATAGTGTCAAGAAGATTTCGAGAAATGTATTTATTTCTTTAATCCTAATATGGTCACAGGCATTCTGGGATTAGCAGATCATTGCAGCGCAAACCCACACAACCATGTCCCCTCACACTCACCCCTATGAGCAAATTGGAATAGCTAATTAGCCTAATGTGCATGGCCTTGGACCATGTGATTAAACACATGCATTTGCAGAAGTGTCTTAATATATGCTGAACGGAATCCATAATTATGTCCAATATTAAAGAAGTGAAAATTATAAAGAGATATCGAACACAAATATTTGATAAATTAGAGGAACCCTCATAGTTATGTGTTTGTAAGTTATGGTGTGAAGTCTATTAATTAACAACCCCCAAAAAAAAAAAAAAAAAAAAAAATGCTGAGATTGCAGGTTTCATTATTACTTGACATAGTTTAAGATCTCAAATATAATTATCCTGTGTGAAAGAATATGGGTTTCTCTAGTTCTGTGCCCTTTGCTGTGATGTTCAGCTTCAACCTTTCCCCTTCCAAAAATGAATAATTATCAGAACTTGAGTTTGGTAAATCACTGCCTATATGTGGCTGAAATCCATGCAGAAGCTTTTTCAGGAAATTGTTCAGAATTAGACAGATGAACAAATGCCAATGACTACAGTATCTGTATCAAATGTGTTTTACACTACCCACAATGGTAATTATAATTTAAACAAATAGATAGCTAGACAGGCTGATTCATAAATAGGCAGAGATAGATACAGACATAAGTAGGCAGATGCATAGATAGACATATAGATAGATAGGGGGACAATCATAGATAGATCAGTAGATCTATAGATAGATAGACAGACATATAGTAAGGTAGAGGGACATGAACCGACAGAGAGTCATAGAGCGAGTCATATAGCTAGATAGACAAGCATACAGGCAGATAGATAGAGGGATATAGACAGTTACATAAGAAGACTGATAGACAGACAGGTAGAGAGGCGTAGATACAGTAGATAGCAATACGTACAGTACAGCCGGCAGACAGACAGACAGACAGACAGGCAGACAGGTAGATAGATTTTATATCTAAAATTATAATTTGTTTGTTGTACTTTCTGGAATGAAAAGCAATTGTTCACCCTGAATAGGTCCAGAGAACCAATCACTGTTCCCCTTACATCTACATGTTTATACATTTACAGAATTTGTAAGGCACCTTTGGTTTAAAATCTAAAACATATCTTCACAATACTGCGGTGGCCTGGTGAACTGTCCAGGGTGTACCCCACCCTCACCCAGAGTCAGCTGAGATGGGCGCCAGTCTCTCACGACCGTAATTAGGATTAAGGGGTTCAGAAACTGAATGAATGAATGAATATCTTTACACTAGTTCACCAAGTCAGCAGGTAAGGACACCATCAGCCTCATTACCTTGATTATTACCATGGCAAACTGTTTGTTTTTCTGATATTTTTTCATTCGGTAAGTACTGTACTAACAATAATTCAGAATTAATACACCCCTGCTGCTGAAGAGAGACCTCAAGGACAATTTACCACTCAAAAAATTAGACTTTGTAAGGCATATTCTGGGTGGATTTCATTTACATGCTTGGAGTCTGATCAAACCTTTTTATATGATCAAAATCCACCTTGATAACCACTACCGCTCGAGCACTTCATGTTCAAGGTGACCCATGCCAAGTAGATCTTTTTGTTTCTGCTAACTGAGTGTACGCTCAAATGACCCCCCCCACCCCCCCCACCCCGCCCCTTTGGTATTTACAAAGTAGGACTAGATATCTTTTGAGAAACTTCATGTTTTTAACTAGGTGAATGATTACATAATTTTCATGAATTGCAATAAAATGCATTGGCATATGCCTCAGAATATTTACAAGGATTTTCCTTTACTATGTGAAATATGCTGGTTTTGTGCTCACTGTAAAATATTTGTTTCGAAGGTTGAGGAACTGTTGCTTTTATCTAGGGAATAGTGTTCAGAAGTCTGCTTCAATTGAAATGTATTGTATTTAAAAAGGTGAAAAAATATAAATTGCATGCCAGGCACATGATGTGTTTTAGATGGCTTGAAATAATTCTCCATGTCATATGAAAGCTGAATTCTGTAATTGTTTTATTATTCATTAAAAAAAATAAAGTTGACATTTAGTTTGCTGTGCTATATATCAGTTTTGCAATAATCATTTGACTTCTCCAATGACAACGTTGTAGTGATGCAATACTTATAATTATTCAATGGCTTTCCACAAATTATAAACAAGAAAATCTTTTGAATGAACAGCAATGTTTTCTAAAACAGTAAATCAATTAAATGATGTCATTACTGTTTGGTCTGGTCTGGTAGCTTCCGAGTCTTAGGATGACTCTTGGCAACCTGCCATGAAGGATAACACCTTGATTATCATCTTCATGGAGGTTTTCTTGGCAAGGAAAGTGTAGTGGTTTGTCATTGCCTTCTGTATGATGCCAACCTAGGCAGTTTAGAACAGCCAATTAGCCTACTGTGCAGGTTTTTGGTCCGTGGGAGGAAAATGGAGTACCCAGAGGAAACCCACGCGAGCACGGGGAGAACATGCAAACTCCACACAGAAACACCCAGGCCGGGAATCGAAACTAGGCCTTCTGGCTGTGAGGCAGGCTTGCTAACCACTCCGCCACCGTGCCACCCCATTACTGTTTAGTGTATATACAGTATTAAATGATGCTACTATTGCCCGTCATCATCTTCCTCCACTTAATCCGAGGTCAGTCACGGGGCAGCAACCGAAGCAATGAGGTCCAGACATCCCTCTCACCAGCCACTCCACCAGTTCTTCTGGTGTGACAGTGAGGGGTTCCCAGACAACTCGAGAGACATAATCCCTCCAGTGTGTTCTGCTGTCAACCCTGGGGTCGCTTCCTGGTTGGACATGCCGGAAACAGTACACCAGGGAGGCGTTCAGGAGACATTCTAACCAAAGGCCCGAGCCATCTCAACTCATTAACATTAATTTACACTTTTTTTTTTTACTTTTTGTTTATACAGCGATACCACACCTTATGAAAGTCTTACCAAACAAAGAATGCAGGTTATAAAACGCATTTTCCTAAAATTTTTGTCTCTGTATAGGAAACAAGTTCACGTTACAAAAGCGCCATCTTTAAAATTCAAACGCGCCTTTCAAACATTCAAATAATGCACGAGCCGCTCTCCCATCAATGATGTTCATATATCCTGCCCCGCTGGCCTCCCATTGACTAACAACTGAGCTGTCATTCATGTCCATCTTGGTCAGGGATTCCATTAGCTAGCAGGGATGATTCATCTACCTCCCATTGCCTCTTATGGAGCTCAATCTACCATCATGCTTTTCGTGTAAAAGTCTTGACTCAGGCTTTTAACATTCCATAAACATTTGTCAGATTATAACTCTGCTAAGAAGACATGGTCAATACATGCACACACACACGTACACGTGCGAGTTTCGGTGTGAGTGAGAAGAAGAAACGGGCTCGAGTGATATCACACAGGAATATGGCCAAACCTGTCTACCATCGGTATGATATTGAAGCAGAAGGAGGTCTTAAAAGGTATACTTTTACAATTTTTAAAGGGTTTAGGGGGTAGTATTGGGGGTCTTGGAATGAATGAATGACATGTTTTACATGTAAAATGCGGTTTAATTTACGGAAAATGCATGTTACGAAAAGGGCTCTGGAATGGATTAATTTCCTAAAGTGAGGTACCACTCTATATCTATTTATTTTTGGGATGTTTCATTAGGCTAATTGGCATGTATGACCCTGGGCACATGCTTTTTTTTACCATACTGGACCATCCTCAAGTGTGATTTCGCATCCTCTACACTAGGTTGCAGTGAGTGGCGCTCTCACTGTGTTCCCTATGGTGTAGGGGAAAAAGCACCAAGCAAATGATATGAAGTGCAGTAAACTCTATTTATAGTCTCGTGCTGGGGGAGGGGGTTTCACAGAAAATAATTGAGAAGCACTACACAAGGTGTTCTCGTGGCGCGGAAGAATACACGCAGAAGAATACAAGACTAAACGGCCCGGGAAAGCCATTTCCCCAGCAGAGCTCATAAGTTGAAAATTTGCTCGTTGGATGGGGCAGATTGTTGGTGGGATCGAAGCTCGTATCATGAAAATTTTTTTATAAAAGACACTCGTAAGTGGAGGTTCCACTGTACTTAGTAATGCATCGTGGTCATAACTGAAGTACTCCTGCATTCTTATGGTCAATGCCATTTAGCGCACATAATAATTGATGGTGCTACTGACTTGGACTGAGGCACAGACTTATCTTTTTTTTTCTACCTTAACGAGATGTTAAAGACGATTCTACATCCAATTGTGTTGTTTATATCTATTTCATTATAAATTTAAAATGTTTTGCTAACTCTCTCTTCACCCTTTTGTGCTCAACATTACCGCAGAGTCTCTTGTTTTCTTATTCAATATCTTTCTTTTTACTTTCACTCTCTCACCCTTCTTATAATATTCTCATTCTCTGATCCTTCACCTCCTATTCTCTTCCCCTGATACACATGCACGCGTTGGTCTCTCTCTCTCTCTCTCTCTCTCTCTCTCTCGCTCGCTTTCTGTGATAATAGCCTGGCCACATCCCAACTCATTTGCATGCATTATTGCTTTCATTCTTCTTTTTTTTCATTCCTTTATTCACGTGAAAGCACATAGGTGATGAAGTCAGAGCCAGGATAAAGCAATGAATCAGCTCTTCATGTTGCCTTTACAAAAATTCTCCTGTTCAGTCATGTCATTTTCATATTTCTGGGCACAGCTCTTAATGGTCAGAGGTCAGCAGTACAGTTTACAGGAGCAGACAGGCCACAGCTCTGTCATGTGATGTGTGACTCCTGGGTTTCCCTTCACAACATTTTCAGAGAAGAAATGCACAGGCTCCTGCAGTCCCCACTGTCATGGGGAATTTCTAAGCATCTGTAGTTTAAGCATCTGTAGTCTGTCAGAGCAGAGTCATCAGGCCCTTTGGAAGAATTTGAGCAAGTTTTTCTGGAGCGTCACATCACAACTCTTGAGCTGTTCGGATCAGAACAACTTCTTTTGCATTGTTACAATGCTAAAAAACTGATTTTCCAATATGACCTATCATGCACATGGTTCACTTCTTCATTCTGAAACAAGTACCACTTTGAAAAATCTAATTTATGACCAAGATTATGCATGTATTGGTGTATTGTGACCTGACAAGTTGACGTCCCTATCATATTCCTGCCACATCTTCCTTACACTCCCACCTGCTGCCATGTGAAGGGCTCTTTTGATCTTGTTTCCATAATTATGGTTTATATTGCTATCACAATGGAGATGCAGTCATAGCTTAAACACAGCCGCTTCCTAGCTTTCAGTCGCAATGTGCAAAGCATGAGGAGGAGGTGCAAACATGTAGGATGGCTCATGTTTACAGGATTCTTTCTGCATCAGAAGTGACTTGTTGTTCTTTTGATGCATTGGTATGTTGGGGGGGGGGGGGTGTTCACTAAAATAGACAAAGCTGAATAGAGAGATAAAAATAAATAAGTATGACGTAAATAAATTAAATGATCAAAACGGTCCCCATACAGCAAACTGGCCATGCAACTGAATTACAGTGGTGGCAGAGTGGTGCAGGTGCATCCTTCACACCACAAAGAAATTCTAGGTTTGAATGGCGTTTCTTTGGTGTTTGCCTTGCTCTCCCAATGCTTGCATGGATTTCTTGGTACTTCGGTTTCTTTCCACAGTTCAGAGATATGCACATTAGGCTGTTCCAAATTGCCCCTAGCAGAGAGTGTGTTGCCCTCTGATGGTCTGGTGAGCTGTTCAGGATATACCCGGCCTTTGCCCAATGATGGCTGAAATAGGCTTCAGCCTCACTACGATCGAAGAGTAGAATTAAGTGATATGGTGAATAAGTGAGATTTAATTAATTGGAGTCGTTATAAGATGAGGACGAAACCATCATAATGTTTATCCTGACTGCTTACAGCGAGTATCACGCTAGAGTGCTTATTTATCCTACCTGGATCCATTACTATTAATTATGAACTCATTACACAATGTGGGGCCAGTGGCGTAGCGGTTAGGGTGTTCTGCTCATGATCAGGAGGCTGTGTGTTCAAATCCCAGTTAGACCCTCACGGTGCTAAAACCCCTGTTCAAGGTCTTAACCACAAGTGTGCTTCTGTTCACCCAGCAGTATAAATGGGTACCAGTAAAAATATGCTGGGAAGGTAACCTGCGATGGATTCGCGTCCCATCCAGGAGAACTATCTGAAACTATGGAAACCGGGAATACTGTACGCACAGGACTGATGAGCTGCTTGGCTCGGGTGTCCAAAAAAAAAAAAAAGCCCAAAGGACTTATTTACCTTTTTACACAAATATTTGACAGTAAGACACCCCACACACACACACACTTTTATTTTACTTCTTTATTTATTTTTTGTCCACCAAATACAACTCTGCTGATCTTCTCCCAGGAACAGGCCTCAGGGAAAAACCCTGTGTACAGTATGTGGCTAGAGGGCAAGACTCCATTCTATCTTGTTTACCACTCACAGAAATTCAAGAAAAAAACCAGTTTGAGTTATTTATCCACTGTAATGACACAGTCACTGTAATGACCGATCCAACACACACACACACACACACACACACACACACACACACATATGTTTTTAGACAATAGGAGGCCGCTTGTGCACATGGAGGAAACATGCAAACTCCACACAAAAATGGCAGAGCTTGAGAAGGAAACCCAGGATCTTCTTGCAGTGATATGCATGTGTTGATCACAACACAGCCTGGCTGCCCATGTAGCAGACATTGCGGATTAAATACCAACATTATATAGTATACAGGGATCCCTCACTTTCAGCGGTTAATGGGGACCAAGACCCCCTGCGATCGTTAATTTTCACAAAGTAGGATCGATCTTCCCCCTTCCCGACTGACGTATACGTACATGTATATTTGGATATAATATCAATAAATACATGTTCAACACTACAAATGCTTATAATAACAATTAAACATTCAAAAATAATGCATAAGATGAAAATAAAATATAAATACACACACATATATACAGATGTGCGTGCACACACTCAAATGTGCACCTTCTATAAATATGTAAGTCGTTTTGTTGGGGGGGTTTGGGCTGTTTTTGTTTGTTTGTACAATTGGCCTTGTTTTGCACCTTTTTTTGATGAATATTTTTGAAAAACCCACGATGCACTGAAGCCACAGAAACGGAATCATGAAATAACAAGAGATCACTGTATTGCTTATCTATGTGCCACAATGAGGGGAATGTCATATACGTCATGAGAATGTCCGTATTTTAATCATTTACATAATTTAACCATGAGAGACGAAGATTAGGCGAAGTCCGCATGCTTTGCGTTGAACTAACAGTGTATTTTAAAGCCTAGTCATTCAGAGTTAAGTACGTACTACCAGGAAATTTAAGTCAGATAAATGATAAAAACAAATTAAAACAAGATTTTAATTTTGTTATTTTATTATTATTATTATTATTATTATTATTATTATTATTACAGTGGTACCTTACTTTACAAAAGTCTCACCAAACAAAAAATTCAGGTTACGAAACACATTTTCCTAAAATTTTTGTCTCAGGATATGAAACAAGTTCACATTACGAAAGCGCCATCTTAAAAATTCAGACGTGCCTTTCAAACAATGCACGAGCTGCTCCCCCATCAATGACGTTCATCATCCCGCCCCGCTGGCCTCCCATTGGCTAGGAGGAATGATGCAGCTTCTTCACAGTTTCTGGTGCAAGTGAGCAGAAGAAACAGACTTGGGGATGATGCAGCTCCTTCCCAGCTACCATAATGCTTTGCGTGTAAAAGACAGCGTTACTGTTGTTTCATGTTTTATTTCTTGACTCAGGCTTGAACCTTCCATAAACATTTGTAAGATTATAACTCTGCTCAGAAGACATGGTCAATACACACATGCACAGACATACGTGCAGACACACACGCATGTGATTTCCGGTGCGAGTGAGA
>CM045728.1:126067297-126144797 GCA_024760905.1 Plotosus lineatus | reverse complement strand
GGGACTCGAACCCCCAACCTTAGAATCAGCAATCTGGCACCTTTTACCACCAGGCCACCACTGCCAAAGATGTTGATCAGGTTCAATATGTATAAATTGTTCTGTTATAAACAGAAGCAGTGTGGAAAAATGGCAAGACTGTAGAAAACGTAATTATTGGCAGATGCACAAAATGTTTTAAATAGCATTTGTTTTGATCAAAATCACATAAGTGGTTTAGTGGTTAGCATGTCCACCTCACAGCGAGACGATCCAGGGGCCCTTTCAGGATGTGTCTGTGAGTTTGCATGTTCCGCCCATGCTTAAGTGAGTTTCCTTCTGGTACTCCAGTTTCTTCCCACTGGTCAAAAATGTGCACTGTAGGCTGATTAGATGTTCCAAATTAACTCTAGGTGTGAGTGTGAATGGTTGTGTGCCTGTGCTACCCTGTGATGGTCTCTTGAGCTGTTCAAGGTGTACTCTGCCTTCACCCAGAGACAGCTGACATAGGCACCAACATCCTCATGACCATAGTAGGAGTAAGTGGTTTGGTTAATAGTGAGTGGGCAAAACCTTACAATTATCCAACATCCAGAAAAGGTTATGTTCACTTTTACATAGAGCTTCTTCCCCTTGTGGTTTCTTTTCTTTCTTATATATATATATATATGTATATATATATATAATTTTTTGAGGGGCATAGTGGTTAGGGTGTTGGACTCATGATTAGGAGGTCATGGGATCGATTCCAGTTAACTCCCCTTGTGCTAAGACCCCCAGGAAAAGTCTTAAGAAAATCCCAGCAATATACTGGGAGTTAGTAACAATTTTGAGAGGGTAGCCTGCACTGGACTACCTTTCCATCCAGTAGTTGAGCTCCCAGTCGCCACACGCTACAGAAACCAGGGATAAGTGCTGGCTCCAATGAGCCACGAGGCTCGGGTGTAAAAAGCCAAATGGATTTACCTTCACTACAGTGTGATCACCATATGATCCTAATCAGTTATAAGCCATACAGATGCAGTAACCAGCTGTTCAGTTTGGCTGAAAAATGTATTTCCATAAATTTCAGAGAAATGTTGATGGGTTCATTTGGATGCAGCCTAATCAGTCACTCCCTGCACTCCATACCTGCATTATCAAAGTCAATTTTTTTAGATGAAGAAGAACATCCATGGGGTGGTGTTTGTAGTGGGTAGCATGGTAGCTTCACAGCAATAAGGTGTTTGTTACCTCCAGGTACTCCCGGTTCCTACCATAGTCCAACAACATGCGCATCATGTTTCAAATTGGCCCTGGGTACAACTGTGTTTGTGAATTGTTGTATCTGTTTTGCCCTGAGATAGTCTTGTGACCTGGTCAGGGTGTACCTCACCCTTGCCCACTCTCAGCTGAGATAGGTCTCTACCTCCCACGACTCGAGGAGAGGATTAAGAGGGTCATAAATTGGGTGAGGAAAGAAAACATGCAGTAATACGAATGTGTTTGTTTTGTCTTGTGGCGGAAAAGAGAAGTGACATCTCTTTCGTGCAATTCAGAGAGACTGGAGTGTTATCTCTGGTGTACTTCATGCTTTGCATGATTTGTGAGCATCTGAAAAAACATGCGATGCAGATGATAAACTGTGATTTGAAAAAATAATAATAATGAAGGAAATCGCAGCCTTCTTCCTCAAGGTGGCAGCACGGTGCACATCTGGTTTCATTGGTTTATTGTGTCTTCCATTCTCCTGTTATCTCAGATGTTCTTATTGGAACACACACACACACACACACACACACACACACACACACACACACACACACACAATCTAGTTGGTGCAAGTAAATAGCTTCTTCCCCATCTACTTTTCTTCCTCAGTCGTCACTCCAGTGTCTCTTTGTCGAATACCGATCGTCCTCATTTTTCTATCATAGTCTCTGTTTCATTTCCGTCCCTCCTCCTCTCTTCCCTCTATCCTTCTTTGACCCCTTCCCCCTCTTCCTCTCACTCTGTCACTGGTCTCTCTTTCTATTACTGCCAGTTTCCTTCATGGTGATTCACAAAGGACATTTCCATTTCTATCTGCCCCTTTCTCTAGTATAGTAGAAAGTGGGTGCATGTGTGTGTGTGTGTGTGTGTGTGTGTGTGCGCGCGCTTTCACAAATTTGTGTGTATTTGTGCGAGTCTGCCTCAGCCGAAGGGCCCATCTGTTTAAACACTGTAGCAATCCAAGCAGGATCACTCCCACAATCCTCTCTGCTGAATTCTGTTTGTTCATCCATGATACCCCGTGGTTCCAGCGCTGCCGCCAGTCCTTACTCAGAACACTGCAAAGTACTTGCCCTTAGCACAAAACCCGCAGCCTTAATTGCATCCAATTTGAAGGTCAGCCTCTGGTTGTTCTGCCACTGGTTGTAAAAACCCTGCATGTTACAGTTTAAGCCTCTACAGCCCAATGTGGTCAGCAGTAATGATGAACTATGCTTCACATCTTCTCTTCTAGTGCCTAGTATTTCCCAGCTTGAGATGTAATAATGGTTCTTGCAGATTTTTTTTTTTTTTTTTTTTTTTTTTTTTTTTTTTTTTTTTACAGGAATGTAAAGACTTTCTATTTGTATGTGTGTTTCCTGAAAAATAAAATATTTCCCTGGAGCCAAAACCGCAATCCAAAGCACATCTACAATTCCTCTATACCAATCCGTTTAGAAACGAATGGACAGTCAGACATAGAGACACAACCTCTGCAGTGTATAAAGTACAGCATAAGTAGCATTAAATATAATAAACTAAATTGAGATAATCTATGATTAATACAAGAATATTCATGAATTATAGGGCAGCATGGTGGTGTAGTGGTCCGACTCAAACAAGAAGGTTCTTGGTACAAGTTCTGGGTGTAGGTGTTTGTGTTCTGAGTTTGCATGTTCTTCCCATGGGAATGGGGAATGGATGGTTGTTTGTGTGTGTGTGTGTGTGTGTGTGTGTGTGTGTGTGTGTTGGCTCTTCAAAAGTCTGGTGACCTGTCCAGAGTGTACCCGATCTTTGATCACAGCTGGCTGAAATAGGCTCTAGCTTCTCTGCTACTCTATTAGGACTCACGAATTTATTTTAATTGTAATAATAAGTATTCATTAGTAATGGTGTGCTTTGAAATGTCTGGGGTAAACAGTCATTTCTGATAGTGTGCCATCACTTCACCTCTCCTTGACCTGAACTGTAACCTTTGCAATGGAGACCTGGCTAATGAATATGTGCTCTGCTGCTGGGGATATTAGAGCGCTTGTCCCGACCTACTGAACTAAAGTGATATTTGTCACAATTACCCAGGGGAACTTTTGACTTTGCAGGACTCTCAAAACCACCATGGCATGATGTTGTAGGTATTAAAAGTGATGAAACTTTTTTGGAGGTCTGAAAATATCATTGAATCAAATGGCATTGCTGCATACCACTACTACAACTACTTTTTGGCAGTATCAATAATTATAAGTGTTTTTTTTACACCTGAATTGTGTGAGCTGACTGTCTTGCTATTTCAGATACAATCGGCATTAAAGGATAATACCCAAATAAAAAGGATACACAGTTGGTCACGGTTACTTGTCATCATTGTTGGACTTTAAAATGAAAAACATAAATAAAATAAATTAAAAAAAGAGAAAATTCTTGTTTAATTTGCTTCAGTTCATGTTTCCATGCCATATATACTAGGACTTTAACTAAGTCTAAAACATGCTAAATCTCTGCTCAGCCAAAAGCACCCATGTGGGGCTCATCTGTCTGTTCTGGTTAGAATTTGAAAAAATGAATCAGAAAAATATAATTTTACATTTACTTTTTTTTTTTTTTAATTTATTTTTTTTTATTTATTTATTTTTTTTCCCATATAGTGTACAGTTTAAAATGGCATGTATTATCCTGTCAGTAGCACATAATCAATATTTTTAAAACAAATACCCCATTTCACTGGAACACGGCAGACTTACGGAAGCAAAAATGTCATCCGCAAACGTTCCACAATTATTCCATCATCTTCTGTGTGATTCCGTGTTATTCCGTAGCTGTTCCTCAAGTCTTCCTCCACTTCCGTTTGCTTCCAGCATTTCAAAATATTCCATGAACGTGAACGTTTCACAGAATTCACGTTCCATGAACGTTTCACAGAAAAAAAAATCCGTGAGGTCACTTTGGCGTACTTTGCCGTACCTGTTCTGCACATGCTGTGAACGTTCCGAGAGTGTAAGAATTTCCACTTTTCCGTAGACCCATTTTCACCCATTTTTGATGTAAAAATGCCAAAGCTCTTCCATAGACTGCATTCTGCGCCTTTCTGCTACGATCCTTGCATGCCTGTAGTTCAGTAAGATGGGGTATAAACTTTTTTTTTTTTTTTTTTTTTTTTTTTTGGGGGGGGGGTATTCCTGGTTGATGTTGCTCAGTGTTCCATCTTAGGAAGTATTTGATGGCATTCACCTCCCCTTCATTGAATAATTGTAAATTATTAGTATACACAGTGGAAATAATATTGAGTGGTTTGCATTTTCTGATTTATTGGCATTATATAGTTTGCAAACTCAGAATAATTTGTAAATCAAAATGGTGGACATACATACACGGTTTGTCATAGTATTGGATAGTAAAATTCTAGAAAAAAAAAAATCATAATAGCCTTTATTTCAATGTAAAATGCCACTAACATTAAATTTCAATCAGAAAATATCTTGTAATAACATTGACTTTTCTTCTGTTTCTCTGAAGCATATAATAAAACCTTTGGAAGAGTTGAAGTACATGCAACCAATGTCATACTTTAAAAATAGTAAATTAAAACAAGATTTAATTGTTTTTATTACTTTTCATACTTGTAATAAAACAATTCTTCACCTCAAGACTTTGTCTCATGGTGAGAATCTTTACCAGAAGTGTTCCACGTGGCTTAAACATTAATTCGAATACGTGGTTCATGTTAATGTGTTTGCATGATGAAGTCCTAGCAGGATTTCCAGCTGTATAATCTCCAGTTCTGCAGCATTTCAAAGATGTATTATTGAAATCAGGGCGTGTTCGTTGACCAACCAATTTAAGATGACTGGTTTGTAACACTGACGTATGAACATGCAGGAAATAATCAACAGAAAATGGATAAATTGTGGTTTTGATGATGAGGTGAATTGTGGCGGTGAGGGTATATCCATATTATATAGAATCAACAATACTCCTATAGGCTGGGACATTCGGTTGATTGATAGATATTATCTGGTCCAATGTGTACCCAGAAAACATTGCTTACACCAATAAACCACAAGGATGAATGGGTCCATGGCTTCATGATGATGTCACTGAATTTTGACCCTACCATCTGTGTGCCTGGGTAGAAATCAAGCTTCATAAAACCTGGCTACATTTTTCCAGTGTTCAGCTGTCCAGTTTTGTTGGGCCTGTGCCCGTTGCAGCATCAGCTGATGGTTCTTGGCTAACAAACGTGAAACCCAGCATGGCCTTCCGCTGTTGTAGCCTGTCCACCTCAAGGTTTGACATGCTTTGCATTCAGAGATATGTTTACTGAAGCCTTTCCAGTCATTCTCCGTTGTCATTTCTGTCTAAAGAAACTACCACCCACTGGTTGTCTTTTACATTACAATACAATTCTGATCAAAATCCAGACTATTTTGTGTGAAAACTAGAAGATAAGCAGCTGTAGGAATATTTAAACCAGTCTGTGTAGGGCCGGTGGTGTATTGTTTAGAGTACTGCGCTCATGCTCAGGAGGTTGTGTGTTTGAATCCCAGTTGGACCTCCACTGTAGTAAGACCCCCTGAGCAAGGTGACAGGTGTGCCTCTGCTCACCCAGCAGTATAAATGGGTACCGGTAAAAATATACTGGGCAGGTAACCTGTGATGGACTAGCGTTCCATTCAGGAGGAGTTGAACTCCTAGTCGCTTCACACTATGGAAACCTGTCCGACTAGGCTCAGGTGTAAAAAGCCCAATGGACTTTGCCTTTTTGCCTTGTGTAGCTCCAAGTGTCATACATTCAAGTGTTGAAATTTCTGGAATCCATTTTTACTCCGTCCCCATCAGAAAGAAATGAGTTCTATTTTAGAACAGCAAAATGTGTGTCCATCTCCAACCAAACAAACCACAATATTATGCGGTCATGGTGTATACCATAGTGACATATGGGGGGGGCATTATTTTGGAGAGGGAGCAGAGCAGTGGAGAATGCTGTAGAAACGGATAAATACTGTAACTTACCAAGTATATATCCTGTGGTAAAATTGCAGGAAGTCCAGATGCTTCAGAAATGAAATGACATGCACCATGGCTCCTTCACAGAACTTTTATGGAGCCTTCATGGAGGAAATAAAGATTTATTGCAGATGAGGCATGGTGACATCAAAGCATCAAAGTCCTGAGTTTGAGTCTTGGGCTCGAACCATTAGCCTGGTTTTGTCTGTGTATGTTTCCCATGTAATGGTTTGGTGAGCTGTTCAGGGTGCACTCTGCCTTCACCGTGATGCTACAGAGAGGCTCTTTCCTGCCTGCGTTCCTAGTATTATTCAGCAGTTCAGAAAATGACTGAGTGATTGAGTGAGTGGGTGAGAGTTGCAAAGCAATGTTTCAAAGATCCATGCAACCTCTTTTAGTCAAAGCATCAGGTGTTGTGAAGTGACTGGGAAATCTAGCTGAACTCACTCACAGAATCAGGAAGGTGGACTTCATAAAAACGGGGTCTTCAAGAAACAAAAGCCGGCAATGTATCGCTCTGCTGGAATATCAGACTGCGGAACTAGTCCCATGTCAGGCAACACCTACACTGCAACTCTGACAGAAATAACAGATTGTTCAATTTGATGGGCGTGTACAATACCACACAGAAGCTATTTGTACTAATCACAGTATAAAGGGGGCTTCGAATTTGCATCACATATTAATTAAAAAAAAAAAAAAAGAGCAATGATCGAGTTCAGACATGTACATTACCCCACAAAATTAGATCTGTGTTAAAGAAATGAGGAATTACGGGTTAGTCTGACAAGCTGAGGAAAATCTGAATTTTATACCATGAACGGCTTGGCAGTCCATCGCAAGGCAATACCCGCAACCAACTACTCACACAGTCACACATGGGAGCAAATTATTCATTCTTTCATTTTTTTGATCATAATTAGGGTCACGAGGAGGCCGACACCCATGAGAGCAAATTTAAACAGCCAATTAGCTGACAGTGCATGTGTTTAGACTGTGGGAAGAAACTGAAGTACCCAGAGGAAACTCTCACTAGTACAGGGAGAGCGCCACAGAAACACCCTTGCCAAGCCCAGTATTCAAACTGTGAACCTTCACATATATAGATTAATTGTTTGGTACCTTTTGGTTTTCTCTTTTTCTCTGAAATTATCCAACACTGGATATTTATATATTCAGTCATACGCACGAAGCTCTTTATTCAGGTCAGTGTCATGATGGAGTCTATGCCAGAAACATTGTTTGCAAGGCTGGATTAATTATCCCAGACATCTAATCCAGAGCATGAAGCGCATTCATCCTTCCTGAAGAAAATATTTAGCACAGTCACTTACCTCCACAATTTTGGGGGTCAAATGAAACTGGACAAAAGAAAACCTGGAGAAAATCCAGACAAACATGTGGGGAAACTTGTGAGCCTCTGCACAGACAACAGCAAAAAAAAAAAAAAAATATATATATATATATATATATATATATATATATATATATATATATATATATATATATATATATAAAAGGACAGGACAAAGACTTTCTATTGAAACTCAATTTATCACTACAGATCTGTTTCGAGGGGTGGTGAAACCATCCTCTCTCTTCAGGTGATTATAGAATCACCTTCTCCTATAATCACCTGAAGAGAGAGGATGGTTTCACCCCTCGAAACAGATCTGTAGTGATAAATGGAGTTTCAATAGAAAGTCTTTGTCCTGTCCTTTTATTTTTGTTATTTGCTCTACCAAAAAGTATTGAGCACTCTCCTACGGAAGGATCTACTCAGAAAATCCTATATATATATATAAAAGACCTAGGCATCTCACACCATACAATTTCATACTGCCATCTGCCATCTTAAAAAAAAAAAAGAATTTAGAAATTTACTCAAGTACTTTGTTCATGTAAAATAGAACTTGTTTCAAGAAAACATTAAGTTTAGATTTTTTTTTTTTTTTAATTCATTATATTAAAGCTAGGAGGGCAGTGGTGGCCCGGTGGTAGGGGTGCTTGATTACGGATCCCAAAGTAAGGGATTCAAACTAGCAATGGGTTTTCACCTCTGCCCCCTCAGTGCAGCTAACTGGGTTATCAAAGGCCGGCCATGTCTCTCATTGTCTATGGTGAGAGGTTGTAAAAGAACCATTGCAGACTAGATCTAAAGAGAAGGCTGCATAGCCACCAACATGTCTCTGCCCTGAGATGGCCTGGAAAGCTGTCCAGGGTGCATTGTTTCCTTGCCCAGAGCCAGGTGAAATGGGCACCAGCATCTCCACAACACTAATTAGTATTAATCAGTTGATAAAATGAATTCTATGATTATTAGAAATATTTTGATAAACAGTGTAGATGATTCTAGACATTCATGTACAGTAGGCTCCCGTTTTTCCTGATAGTTTGGTTCCGGCCTTTCCCGCGGATCAAGAAAATCCGAGAGTTGTTTACGCGGTTTTAATACCCAATGAATGATATTACATGCGTTAAAATGTGTCTTCCTTTCGGCTTTTTCCCTTTTACTCGGGAGTCGCCACAGTGAATCATCTGATTCGCACATTTGATTTGTTAGAGGTTTTTACGCCGAATGCCCTTCCTGTCACAAACCTTTAGCAAGGGATAGAAACACGCTGACGGCTTTGCAGCTCCTCTTTACGAAAGTCAGCAGTGGTTCTTTTACATCAACCTCTCACCATAGACAGTGACAGACATGGCCCGCAGTGGGGGGGAGGTGGGGCAGTGACAACCTTATGGAGAGTGGGACTCGAACCCCCAACCTTTGGATCAGCGATCCAGCGTCCTATACCACTAGGCCACCACTGCCCCACAATGCAGGGCATTTAAGTTACACCATAGCACTTAAGTAATCATTAAAAACATACTAAAAAAAATACTTTGTAATTCAGGCAGTCATGTTGATAACTCGTACGCAAAGGAGAAAAAAAAAATGTGTACACATCCACTGCAAACAATCAACAGGAACGAGGAAGGAAAGCTCTCAGAAACTGGCTAAATTTGAATCACATGCCAGTTACTTCTGGGTTTGTCGCCAATCTGTGAGTATGCGGAGGCGTGAGCACTGAACCGTGAATGGTCGAGGGTGTATTGTATTAACTTTTATAAGCTACTGATGGGACAATTGACATAATTAAACATTAAATTGAATGAAACGTGGCTGCAAAAAGGCCTATACGTTTGCGTTACTAACTTTCTTTCATACTGTAACTTGCAAAACTATTGGCCATAATATTTAACCAGGCAGTTCAGTGGTAGTTATTAGCAAAGCTCTAGGCTTGGGAATTGTTGCAGGCTTTGGAGTTGTGCTTGTAGGTTTTCTGCAGGGACTTTGGTTTGTTCCCACAGCCAAAGACATGCATATCAGGCTAATTGTCTGTTTGAAATTGTCCCCAGGCGTGAGTGTGAATGGCCTTGTCTGTGTGTATATGTTGGCCCTGTGATGGTCTGGCGAGATGTTCAGGGTGCACTTTAACCCAGTTTCAGCTGAGACAGACTCCAGTTTTCCAGTGACCCGAACAAGGATTAAGTAGCTTGCCAAAAAAACAAAAAAAAAGTGAGTGGGTATTGTGCTATGTTTTAATTAGTCAAATATCAGTCACAGAATCAAACTCGCACGTGTGTCCTGCACTCGCCTACCATTTTGCATCACTATTTTTTCATCCTGGCTGCTAAACCAGGTCATGGGATACATGTTTATTTTCAAAAATTCAGCCAGATGGAGAAATCTTTTTTGAGATTGCATTCGATTCAAACACTCAATTTGGCCTTTCTTTCTGTCCAAATACAGCCTGAGTAGGCAGCTTTTGTTCTGTTTTTGGATATAGCAGCAATGTCCATGACCCCTTAATCTCCACATTCATTGGAGAAACCCGTTAGTACATGTGACTAAACAAGCAGCCTGGATTTTTGAAGATTGAGGGCACCCCAAATTAGTATTTTTTATTTATTTATTTTTTTTTAGTTTTCTTTGCTGTGTGGTTTTGGCTTTACACTGCAAATCATTTATAATCTAAAAACAAATCTACAGCATTTACATGCCAGTGTTGATGAATCCAAGTCCAGTTCCAAGTGAACTCTCATGCGGTTGAACGGCAGTGATTGTACCCTGAACCTGATTGTATGACCTGATCCAAACACGGTGTCTATTTTGGGTAGATATAGATAGTCTTTAAATAAATGCTGTAGTACTGCATACGGAAGCTTCATTACCCGGGGTTTACTCTGGAGCATGATGTTAGCAAGCTCCAGAAAAATCTCCATAATTTATGAGCATGCTCAGAGCATGGTCGCGGTATAAAAAGGACACAGCTTGCATCCAGGACGTGAAACCTACAAAAATGGTGTGGCCAAGTTTATCAAGTTTCCCTATGATGGTGCATCAAGGTCTGTTAAAGCTCTACTGTACTCATAAGGGCTTCCCACGTTCTGTCCTGGTTGGTGTTAAATTGTAACACAATGGAATAATTGTGGGATTTTTTTTATTTTTAAGGTAAACAATTTCATCATGACCAGTGCAATTATCATTATTCCACCAAGTTCCCTCAAGATCATGACAAACCCATCAAGTTCCCTCAAGAACATGGTGATTCAAATCCATGACCCTCCATACTTCTCATGAATCTCTGAAATCGTGGAGATTGTGGACATCATGTCGCAGTGTTACCCCAGGGTTAAGATGAAAACAAACATTTGAATATGTTAACAAATTACACACGGTGGTTAACATGTCCACCTCACAACAAGAAGGTCCTGGGTTCAATTCACAGCTTGGGCATTTCTGTGTGGGGTTTGCATGTTGTCCCCGTGCTTGCATGGATTTCCTCCCGGTTTCCTCCCACATTCCAAAAACATGCACATTAGGTTAATTGGCTGCTCCAAACTGCCCTTAGATGTAAATGTGAGGATGAATGTTTGTATGAGTGTCGCCCCTGCAATGGCCTGGCGATCTGTCCAGGGTGTACTCCGCCCTTGCCTGGAGATGGGCGCCAGTCTCCCCACAACCGTAATTAGGATTAAGCGGTTCATAAAATGAAAGAATGGAAGAAAAATACATTAAAACAGTAATTTGCGTGAACATTTATCTATTTTATTTATG
Organism: Plotosus lineatus; assembly: GCA_024760905.1. Classification (NCBI taxonomy): domain Eukaryota; kingdom Metazoa; phylum Chordata; class Actinopteri; order Siluriformes; family Plotosidae; genus Plotosus; species Plotosus lineatus. The sequence continues at coordinate 126,133,483 of CM045728.1, read as the reverse complement.
TCACATTGTAATTGGTAGGCAACTTAGTGGTGTTACAATGGGGAACAGGCTTGGTGCTTGCCTATTCACAGCACCGTGGTACCTCACCTTACAAAATCAATCTGTTCCAGAGCCTTTTTCTTAAACTGGATATTTTGTAAATTGAACCGCATTTTACATGTAAAACGTGTGATTCGTTCCAAGGCCCCCAATACTACCCCCTAAACTCTTTAAAAATTATAAAAGCATACCTTTTAAGGTATTTACTCCTTCTGCTTCAATATCGTACTGATGGTAAATGGGTTTGCTCATATTCCTTTGCGATATCACTCAACCGCATGCCACAAGCCCGCTTCTTCTTTTCACTCGCACCAGAAATCACACGTGTGTGTGTGTGTGTGTGTGTGTGTGTGTGTGTGTGTGTGTGTGTGTGTTGACCATGTCTTCTTAGCAGAGTTATAATCTTACAAATGTTTATGCAAGGTTAAAAGCAATGAGCACACTTAAAAAAATCTCATGAAACATCAGCAATTCTGTCCTTTACACAAAAAGCATTATGGGAGATGCAGCTCCATAATAGCCCATGGGAGGGAGCTGCGTCATCCCCCCTAGGCAATGGGAGGCAAGCGGGGTGGGGTGTTGGGAGATAGTCAATGGGAGGGAGCTGCGTCATCGTCCTATCGTAAGGTGAGGTACCACTGTACCCGGAGAAAGTCCATGCAAGCATGAGAAGAGCAAGCAGTCTCCACTCAGAAATTCCCAAGCCTGGGAATTCAACTTTCTTACCGTGAGTCAGCTGTGCCAACCACTAGCCACCACACCACCTTCTTTCTAATCAATGAATAACAAATCCCAAAGCATGCCAGAGAACCACCACTATTTAATAGAATGGGTTGGATTGAATCCCACTTCCATTGAAAGTAGGTTGAAGCCAACAACTTGCGTAACAAATGTATTGAAAAATAAATATATGGGTTGAATATTATTTGCTGAAAGGAAAGAAATTGCATGAGCAGTGTATTTGAAAGGCTGGTATGAACATAAGCATAGGGCAATGTCCCATGGCTGGGACACCTGAGATGAGCTATACTGAAATCTGAAAACATTTTAAATATTTCACAGAAATTTACATGCATGGATGTCTGTATCTTAAATACTTAATAATGCTTAAATCCTCAACGATTCTCACTCAACGGGATGGAAGTTCTTTCTTTCAGACCTTATCTTTCTGATCTCCCAATTTTCCTGCTCACCTGAGGTTCAACTAATAATTGTACAATACAGGAGTCATTACATGCCACATCAATTTTAATCTGTAGCGGGGTACAGGTCGTACTATTATGGAATCATTTTGGATGGTTTTTGTTGGACCCATTACAGACATCCATTCTCCAATACCTTAAATACAGCAGTAACCTCCATGTTCTCCTTAGTGCTCTTAGCAGTGGAGGAATTGACCCAGGCTAAAATTGTTTGACAATACCATCCATTTCTATTATTAGCATTGTAATCAATATAGATGGAAACAGGTCCATAAAATCCCTCCATGTGCTGAAGGCAGGTAGGTCTGCACAGATGGAAGTGTAAATAAGAGATGAAGAGAATATAAAAGCAACCATTACTGACTTTTTTTTTTTTTTTTTTTCCTCGGTTACTTTCAGGGGCGGCAGGGTGGGGTAGCGCTCAGCATGACAGCCACACAATAAGAAGGTCCTGGATTTTTCTATAGGGCATGCCTGCTCAGACTTGGCGTATACTGTATATAGGAACATAAACTGGCTTCATGAGAGTGTTTTAGTACCATCTGCAAACACGTTAAAGTATAAGGAGAGGGCTAGTGGTGGCCTGCTAGTAAAGGGTGCTGGATCGCTGATCCTAAGGTTGGGGGTTCGAGTCCCACTCTCCACAAGGTTGTCAGTGTGTCCCCCAGTGCAGCTAACTGGGTTATCAAAGGCGGGCCATGTAAAATATTCAATTGTATTCCATTGTATATCCAATTTATGTAAAAGAACCATTTCTGGCTTTCGTAAAGAGGAGCTGCAAAGCCGTCAGCGTGTTTCTGTCCCTTGCTAAAGGGTTGTGTCAGGAAAGGCATCCGATGTAAAAACCTCTGCCAAATCAAATATGCGAATCAGATGAGTCACTGTGGCGACCCCTGGAAAAAAAATAAAAAAATAAAATAAGGGGGGGGGGGGGGGACCTCAAAGTAAAAGGATATTTTTGTTTGTTTGTTTGTTTGTTTGTTTGTTTGTTTTTGTTTCATTTTAAAGCATGATCATTCCAAGTGACTATGTATATACAGTGATCCCTTGTTACTTCCTGCTTCAGTTTCTGCGGCTTTAATACATCGTGGGTTTTTCAAAAAATATTCATCCAAATAATTAAAAAAAACAACCAAAAAAAAAAACTATTTACATTTTTTTTATGTGAGGTGAGCATCTGTTTGTGTGTGTATTTATATTTAATTTACATCTTATGCATTATTTTTGAATGTTTAATTATTTTTATAAGCATGTATAGCATTGGATATGTATTTATCGATATGATCTACACCTATCAGATGATTCGCTGTGGCGACTCCCGAGAAAAGGGAAAAAGCCGAAAGGAAGAAAGAAAGATAGATGTACGTATACGTCAGTCAGGGAAGTCGATCCTACTTTGCAGAACTCGGTGGTCTCGGTCCAATTAACCGCTGAAAGTGAGGGATCCCTGTAATATATATATATATATATATATATATATATATATATATATATATATATATATATATATATATATTGATTTGTGTTGTTGTGTTCCACTTAATTTAAATGTAGTTATTTCAAGATGAATAGAGGATAGTTCAAGGAACGGTGAAGTACCCCATCAAGTTCCAAATCAAGTGGAGCAGGTCTAACAACTCTCAATCACTGAGCATGAGATTGATGCAATTGACACAAATCATAGACTCTCAAACCACATGTGCAATTTCTCATGCTAATGTTTCTCTTCTCCGCTTTCACCAATGTAAATTGGTGCTTTTAAAGTGAAAGACCAATGAGGGGTTTATAATGGACAGTCACTGCATGTTTCGATTCTCTCTCTAAAGAAATGCACATATAAAATGTGTAGGTGCTTACTCTTCAGTGAACAGAACATATCAATATATTCTAAGTAAATTCTCAAAGAACACTCGCTAAAACACCCTGGAGGTAATCATTCATAAACACAGGCCATCAGTGCTTCGTAAAGGAGTCAGTCAGGGGCAATTTTAAAAAGTTCATATTCTGGGGAAACGGCATAAGATGCCACCAAGATTACAGTCATCTCCTTTGTGGGATATCTTGAGAACTGGATCGGTCGGGTATAGTATATATTCTGTACTGTGGAGTGTAAGACTCTCGAGTGTAATATTACAGAAAAAGTACAGTAATAAAATCAGTATAGTTCTGTGCAAAAGTCTTCGGCACTTTTAATACATTAATACTTGGTTATTACGTATTTGAATAGGATGGCTTATGCATTATCAAGACATTGTAAATATATTAGATACACAGACATGAGGGGTTTTAATCTACAGGATAATAAATGTTTCAAAAAAAAAAAAAAAAGGTCATGACACTAAGAGTACTAGAAGCACCCAGAGTGCATACCTCCACCAGGCCACAAAAAAATAATTAAGTACACAGCACTCTGCTGGACTAGCTGTAACAGAATCCTTTCAAAATAATAAATAAATAAGTCACATTGTGAAGGAAATTCTTTAAGAAATGCATTCATCCATTCATCATCTAAACTGCTTAATCATAATTAGGGTCACAGGGAGCCAACCCTGCCCGGAGTACACTCTGAACAGTTCACCAGATCATTGAAGGGCCAACAAACACACACACACACACACACACACACACACACACACACAACCATACACACCTAGGACTAATTTGGAACCGCCAATCAGTTTTTAGAATGACACTGGCATACCTGGAGGAAACCCAAGCAAGCAAGGAGAACATGCAAACTCCACACAGGGGAAACCCCCTCCCCATCCCACCCAGCCTGTGAATCAAATCTAGGACCTTCTTGCTGGGAAGCAAACATGCTAATCATCCATATGTGTGTGTGTGTGTGTGTGTGTGTGTGTGTGTGTGTGTGTGTGTGTGTGTGTGTGTGTGTGTGTGTGTGTGTGTGTGTGTGTGTGTGTGTGTAGTATAATATAGCCACTCTCCACAAGGTTGCCAATGCTCCCTAGTGCAGCTAACTGGGCTATCAAAGGCCAGCCATGTCTCTCACTGTCTATGGTGAGAGGTTCATGGATAAGAACCATTGCTGACTTTCGTAAAGAGGAGCTGCAAAAGCTGTCAGCATATTTCTGTCCCTTGTGAAAGGGTTGTATTGGGAAGGGCATCCGGCATAAAAAACTATGCCAAATCAAACAAGCGAATCAGATAATTCACCGTGACAACCTCTGAAAAAGGGAAAAAGCTGAAAGGATATATACATACAGTGGTACCTCATCTTACGATAGTCCCAGAAAATGAAAAATCCAAGTTTTCAAAAAGCACCTTGCACATTTTTTTTTTCTCTGTATACAAAACACTCCATTCAAACATTGAAACAATGCACGATCTGCTCTCCCATTGACTATCTTCCAACATCCCGTCACAAGCCAACTGGCCTCCCTGTTAAGCCTGGGAGCCTGGGACCCAGAGATGCAGGAGACCATAAGAAGGTTCAACGATTTATTAAACACTAGGAACTGTAAATCACTGGAATACTAAGTCAATGGAACTGGTCGAGCACAAAGCAAGATACCAGGGGTCAAAGAGAAAGCTGAGGAACGGAATCACGGGGAAAACAATCTTTTGACATTGGAGGGAAGTGCGCCGCTCCCATTTATAGCTGGCTGCTTGCTGATTGCAGAGTGGGACCAGGTGCGCTCTTCTGGAACTCGCCTACCAGCAACCGCCACGCCCCTTGCCAGGGTCTGCAATAACTAAAGAAATAATTAATTCTGCCAGCCAGCACAGACCATAACACTCCCATTGGCTAGGAGGGATGATGCAGCTCCCTTGAGCAGCAGCTTGTTCATGAGTTTTTCGAGTGTGCTCATTGCAACTATTTTTTGGCTCAGTCTTTTAACCTGACATAAACATTTGTAAGATTATAACTCTGCTAAGAAGACATGGTCAACACAAAGTAAGTACCTTAAAAGGTATGCTTTTATAATTTTAAAGGGTTTAGGGGGTAGTATTTGGGGCCTTGAAACGAATCACATGTTTTACATGTAAAATGTGGTTCTACTTACAAAAAATCCAGGTTACAAAAAAGGGTCCTAAGATGAGGTACCACTATGTGTATGCATACACATATATAAAAGCACATACAGCTCTATTGTTGAGGCTGATTCAATTCACATTGTATTGCCTGGCAACAATCAGACACATTAAATCTGGATATGCAGCAGCTATTAATGCATAGAATATGATTCATCCATATTGCCATGGGGTGTGAGTCAACACAATTTGACTCAGCACAATGTGATTCAATTTGATTCCTTTCTCACTGGAGCAAATCTAACTTTAAATGGAACTTAGAGACAGCCCTGAGGGGAATCACTTGTTGTTTTCCACTTGTACCAAATCTATTTTTCATGTTTATATTTGTTTTTATTTGGATGGTTGTTTTGCTTTATTTACTTTGTATTTTGCTCCATGTTGGGTCATTTGTCAATTCTTACTAGCGTTCCATGCAGCAGCTCATGCCAAGTCACAGGGCAGCTGAACACACTCAGAGCAAAGTGCTAACCACCCTCTTCCATGTAAATGAGCTCACAGATGGCCACAATTATATAGTACTGGTCTGACTGACGGGGAAGAGAATACCTGCTCTTTTGGACTCCTGGCCATGAATGGCTATAACGTAATTGAGTTCCTCATCGCTCAATGATACAAAGAATACCATGCAGTATTGCACACATACACAGATATGCATGCACCACCATGCAGTATCGATGATGTAGCAACTAAACCCTATATTAGTACTGATTTTTATTTACTCAAGTGCTCATCATACAATATGTTCTTCAGTACATGGATGTCCATTAATGATAAAAAAAACCAACCAAACAAACAACAACAACAACAACAAAAAAAAAAAACCACAACAACACTTTTCTTTGAAGCTTCTATGAGATGGCTGAGGTTTGTCCTTTCAAAGTTGCTCAAGGTCAATGGTAACTGACTTGTTTGAAAGTGCAAGTATGGTTTCCAAGTAATGACATGTTTACTGGCACTCATTTTAATGTTTTAGTACTCGGAATCATGTGACCATGACTGACCTTCTGAAGTCACTCATCATGACTAAGCCATTTGAAACCATGTATATTCTTTGTTAATAGTAGTGGCATCATAGACTCTCGGCGGTCTTAATGATTTTGTTTTTAAAACTTCAACAGGTGACATATTCTTCTTTTCTTTCTGGCTGTTCCCTTCAGGAGTCACCACAACAAATCATCTGCCTCTATCTCACCCTATCCTTTGCATCTTCTTTGCTTACACCAACTTATCTTCATGTCCTCCTTCACCACATCCATAAATCGTCTCTTTGGTCTTCCTCTCGGCCTTCTGCTTGGTAGAAAACATCTTACATGTGCTGTCCCTCTGATAAACTCATTCCTGATCCTATCCATCCTCATTACACCCAAAGAGAACCTCAACATGTCCAAAAGTTCAGTGCTGTTCTGTTAGACCTTCCTCTTTGACATTGACATTACAAAACCAATTTAATTTGGGACTTAGGCAGAGTAATGTCCCCACCAAGTTTGCATGAGTGTGGTCAGTGTTTTGTTCAGAGACAAAGTGGAAAGTATATGAACAAAATTCCGCTGTTTACAAAACCTCCATGAAAGTGTTTGTTTTGTGCCAGAGGTAAAAATAGCACAAGCACCAAGTAACGATAAAACAACCCTCCAAAGGCATGACTTTGGAGGAAGGAAAAAAAAAAAAGAAATCAACCTGCAGTTCATAAAGATTAACTAATTAAAGTGGTACATGGAAAAGGTGAACACAGTAGGGGAAGCATCCAATGACCAGACAAGCAAAACGAGATATAAAATAAGCACAAGTACACAGAGAAGAGAAAGCTCTGTGCAATGTGCCCAATGTGAAAATTTATCTTTTTTTTTTTTTTTTTTTTTTTGTAAATCATTTGGTAACTACCATTAAGACTTATAAGAAAATGAGCGATACAAGGAGAAATGCTGATATTCACAGAGGATATGTGTGTGTGTGTGTGTGTATATGTGGAGATATATATATATATATATATGCAAACTTCAAGACTGATCCCAGAAAATCAAACCTGGGACCTGCGAGACGAACATGCTGCACTAACTAAAGGCAATTTTGAACAGTTGAGTAGCCTAATGCACATCATGTCTTTGGGATGTAGGTGGAAACCAAAGTACCCGGAGGGAGCTCGGGCAAGTATGGGGAGAACAAATGCTACACAGATGCATTTGTGTCTGGAACTTTTTGACTGCGAGTCAGATGCATTAATGAATGTGCTAAACAATATTTGTCCTTACTCTGGCTTATGTCCTTTTTTTTTTTTCTTCTTCTTTTTTTTTTTTCCTAGTACTACATTAAAGAGCTCAAAGTCGCATGCCAAGTAGTTTTACCAAGAAGGCTTAATATTGATGCGTGTAGTTAATCCCAGGCAGAGGTCTGAGTCACGCTAACGACTATTTCCTGAACTATTGTGCTGCTGAAGTTTCCATCTACCTTTAAGAACAGGGAATAGATCCACATGATATATATCCTGTCAGTGTGTACAGATTCCAGTTTATTCATCTTCGACCAAGTGTCACACGGTGAGCAGAGAGTTTGTCTCTTCTAGGAGCTCTATTGACCAAAGATTGTGTTGAACAAACAGAGAATGTGATTGATGCCTCAAGTAGTCTTTTTGAACTGTATGCTGTCAACAGTGCGTCTTCGCTTTGTTGTCTTCCAGCAGCCTGCTTCAAAGGAAGGACGGAAACAGCACCACTGATGTGATAGAAGAAAAAATGGAAGCGGGTGTAGCATTAAGGAGTCTCTCAATGATTCTGTTTAGTCTCCATTAGCCCGCTATCGGCACACACTTTTTTTTTTTTTTTTTTTTTTTTTCAGGTGCTGGGAAAAGAGGGAGTTGTCATTATGCTGGGGCAATTAAGGAGGTAATGATGACTCTCCTCACGCCACTGCAGGGTGTGCGCTGCACCAGATGATGTGTTCGCATTACATAAATAATGAGATCCAGCAATCAGAATCTCTACCACAACTCTATTTGACATGATAAACACATTTGAGCGGTTGCGAATCTCTCAACTCGTTCTCATTTCTGCTGATATCATTGCTGTGAAACGTTTGACCAACTTTAACAGCTTGCAGGGCAATTCATCCGTGTTTAAAAGGACAATATGAGGACAGGTGTTTTTATGCTCAATTGTTGGAGTGCAGTGTCCTCATTTATGATCGAATTTTCAAAGCTGTTAGTTTTGTTTTATTGCCCATGAAGGTATACCACAGTGAGGCCAGCAGTTCAATACATCTTTATCCCATCGTAATTTTCGTTCAAGGTCCGAGATTGGAAAAGGACACACTTACAGTACGTTCGAGTGAAATGTTAGCTTGTTTTGGTATAATTGCATCAGATTCATGGAGGAAGTGCTGAAGAACAATGACTTTCAATAAGAGGACAATGAAAGAAAAAAGCATCTAGTACTTCAAAATGCATGGATGCATTCGCCATAGCAAACAAGGCCAACAGTTGTGTTTAATTATAATAAAATAATAAAGGGTCAGCAGCCTAATAACTTTTGCAACAATGTTTGGGTTGTCATGTTTTGATGACTAACACTTCCCATCTGTCTGGTCTTCTGTTCTTGACCATTAATTTCTAAACCCTGATGTTTTAATGCTGTTTGGAGTTATTATAAATGATTGTCCTTTTTAGAGTTTATCCAAAAGTCATCCAGCAATTAATGTAAATGTCAGTGCAAATCAGAAACTTTTTTGCAAAGATTCAGGCAAAGTGCTAGCATTAACATTTGAAATACCATGTCAAACAACACTCCACGTTCATAATGGTGCAGAGATACTACAAAATTATCAACTAAAATCATAATGATTATAATATACATCCAATGTGTTGTGTATAAGCAACAGATTAATAAAAAGGGCATGCAATTTAAATATTTTATCATGCACTGACTGTTGTTATGCGAATCACCAACATATGTACATAAATTCACCGCAAATAATAACAATAACAGGAATGAAACACATCAGGGTGTGATGGACTTGGAAATGAATATACAGACGCTCCCCGACTTACGTTTTTAATTGGTTTCAGACGGCCAAACGTAAGTTGAAAGTGAACGTGACATTGTTACAGTGACGTATGACATGTGACGTATGACGCTCATACTGTACTATACGTCCATAAATACCATTACAGTATCTCATAAAACACCCCAAATCAATTATTAGAAACATCTTCTTCTTTTACTTTCGGCTGCTCCCTTCAGGGGTCGCCACAGCAAATCATCCGCCTCCACCTCACCCTGTCCTCCGCATCTTCTTTGTAAAATAATATCAAATATATCAAATAATATCAACATTAATTTCAAATAAGTCACTTATTTATACCGAGTTACTTTACATGAAGTTTAAAACAGTCACTCAAGCTTACAATTTGTGAAGCGCTCAATACCGAAAGTAGTGAACTTGCTGTGGGTTATATGGATTTCCGGTTCCGGACCTTTCAAGTGCACAAGGGTGCCGTTGAGCTCGTTTAGAACACAGCCTGCACTGATGCAGTCTCCTATCAAAGCGGAGAGTTCTTTCTTTTGTGTAAGTAAGTAAACTTTATTCAAGAGATGCATACAAAGAACAAGTACAAATCCTAATGAATATTAATATAAAAATAAGTATACACTCTTAGGATTCTGCTAAAAGATAATAAAGATTATGCCGATCTGAGCAGATAGTTAATTCATCTCTGTGTATGAGACTTGCACCCATGCTAGTAGGCTTACACTTCTGACCAACCAGATTTGCTTAGGGTTACAAAAGTCCGCAAAACAGTGTAAACACAGAGATCACAGAGACAACGTCTTAATATAAGGGTATCACGCTCTATATATATATATATATATATTTTGTTTTGTTTATTTGCTCTACCAAAAAGTATTGAGCACTCTCCTACGGAAGGATCTACTCAGAAAATCCTCTATATATATATATATATATATATATATATATATACACACACACACACACTCAGTCTGTAGTTTTTAAACAATGAATGCAGCGTCATTAGGTCAGCATACTACGTAGGTACGTCTAAACTCAAAATTTGTCTTAAAAAAAGCGTAAAATGGAAAAAAATTAAAACAGATGAACGTAAGTCGGGAAGTGTCTGTACTGCATGAAAACTGGGTGGGGGTGGTAGTATGGTGTTTAGCTCATCCCCTCGCAGTAAGAAAGTTCTGGTTTCAAAGCCTCGGCAGTTTCTGTGTGGAGTTTGTATGTTTTACCCAGGCTTGTGTGTGGGGGTGGTGGTGGCATAATGGTTATGGTGCTGCGCTCATGATCTGGAGGTTGTGTGTTCAAATCCCAGTGAGACCCCCACTGTGCTATGACCCCTGGGTAAGGTCTCAATCACAAGTGTGCCTCTGTTCCCCTGCAGTATAAATGGGTACCAGTAAAATATACTGGGAAGGTAACCTGCGATGTACGAGCATCCCATCCAGGAGGAGTTGTACTCCTGGTTGCTTCACGCTATTGAAACTGTGTTTAAGCACTGGTCCGATGAGCCGCTAGGCTTGGGTGTAAAAATCCTAATGGACTTTACCTTACCTAGGCATGTGTGGGTTTCCTCCAAAAAGCCAAAAACATGCTCATTTGGATAATTGGCTCTTTCAAACTTCTCTTGGGCATGAGTATGAATGGTAGTATGTGTTTGTCCTGTGACGGACTGGCGATCTATTCAGGATGTATCCAACCTTTACCCAGTGTTGGCTGCAGTCTTCTTGTGATGATAGAAGAATGGGGTCCAACCTCCCCATGACCTTCAAAGTATTAAGCAGTTCAGCAAATGAGCGCATGAGTTGGTGAGTACACAGAAATTGTACAACCTGATTGGTCCACAACCAGCGAATTAAAAAAGAATAATCATCATAAATTATCCTGAGTGGATAATGCTTGAATCAAAACAACAGACACTCACAGTTTGTCAACTGGAAAAAGCAGTGTCATCAACTTCGTACTTTGAAATGAAAAATAAACCATTAAATCTCAGGTGGCGTTTTTTTTTTTTTTTTTTTTTTTTTTTTCGTGTCACTGTGTAGTTAGTTACATCTCGTTCAGTCCTATTTACTCTGGTGTTTAGTGGAATTAGTTTGAATGTTTAGTTGTTTCTGAGAATGTGCTGGAATTTAATCAGTCAGTCTGTCACCATGATTTTCATGATTAGTGTTTGGAGCACGCCTGAGTACCAGCATTTAGCATTTGTTTCCAGCCCAGTGTTTAGCCTTAGCTCTCTGTTCCTCCCACAACTGTCTTGTACTCGTATCGAGTGGAAGTGTGGACCTTGTTTACACAAGTGCTTCAACCACTTCTCTCGGTATAATGTGGCTGCAGTTGTTCAATTTTAGGTTTTAGTGTGTAGCATGCAAATTATCTCATAACACTTGCAGATGTGCCAACACTGCTAACAAAAACATCTTAGCAGGCCCCAAGAAAGAGAGAGTATTTTTATTCACACAAATTAAAAACATTAGACATGTCAAACAATTTGTTTTGTCCAAATATGAATACATATTTCGCAAGATAATTTCAAATTTCCTTGACTGTACAGCAAGTCTTCCGTGTTATCCGCAACCATTCCGCAAATGTTCCGCATGTGTTCCGCAAACCTTCCGTGGATATTCCGTGGGGATTCTGTGGCCGCTTTTGACCATCTGGAAGGGGGGGGCTCGTGGAAAGGTCAAGGAATACTGGCGGAAAAAAAAGGAATGATCACAGAACGTTTGAGGAAATGAAGGAACATTGTCGGAATTTTTTTTCCGTGAACATCATTTTGAACATGTTCAAAAGCACGCTCGTGAAAGATTTTGGCCGGCCAGAAGAGGAGGAATACCTTTGAAATCATACGGAAGGACACAGAAGATGACTAAATGATTGACAAACGTTGGAAGATGACAAAATGTTTTGCTTCCACAAGTCTGCCGCACTCCACTGAAATGGGGGTATAACAGACGCTCTTATCCAGAAAACCTTGCATTCATCTTTTTAATACAGCTCGGCAGTTGATTGTTATAGGGCCTTGCTCAAGGGCCTAATGGAGGCAACTTGGTGGTGTGGGGTCTTGAATCCCTGACCTTAGGACCTGTAACCCAGAGCACTTACCACGAAGCCACCACAGTCCTAAAGTGCTTCTGACTTTGAAACAGCTGTTACAGTTGAATACTGACAGGTGACCACATATGCACTTCCAAACAGGGCCAGTACCTTTGACCTTGAGTTGCCTAGAAATGTTAAACTCCAAGCATTCTGTAAATCCTTAATATAATTTGCTAACTTGGTCACACCCATGTACGACAGAACATATCACAAGATAAATTAAAAACAGTACCGATATAGAGTGTATATGCTACATTACCAATGCTGCATGGCAGGGAACTACTGCACTTTGAGTACCCCTCTATGTTGTTAAGTGAAGTGATGAAGTCCTTTGGGCTTTTTACACCCAAGCCATAGCGGCTCATCAGGCCGGTGCTTATCCCCGGGTTCCATAGTGTGAAGCGACTGAAGTTCAACTCCTCCTGGATGGGACGCTAGTCCATCGCGGGTTACCTTCCCAGCATATTTTTACTGGTACCCATTTATACTGCTGGGTGAACAGAGGCACACTTGTGATTAAGACCTTGCCCAGGGGTCTTAGCAAAGTGAGGTCCAACTGAGATTTGAACATACAACCTCCCGATCATGAGCGCAGCACCCTCACCATTACACCACCGGCCACACACTCTACATTGTTAGTCAAATAAAAAACAATGTAAAGTTCCTGGTAACAAGTGACCATGTGACATTTGATCAATCATTTTCTAGGCATGCTCATTTCACCGCTACAATTCTACACCAATGGCAGATACAACAGTAACAAAAGGAATAAGTCATTGATTGACAAAGTGGCTCAAGTGATTCCTTTCACAGCTCAACGTTCAAAAACTCCTACCTGCAAGTATTCATTCAATCATTTCTTTTTTTCTTTCTTTTTTTTTGAGTGCCGATACACACAACCATTCACACCCACAATTAGGAGAACTTTGGAACAGCCAATATGTCTGGTGTGCATAATTTTGGACTGCAGGAGGCAGCATGGAGAGAACATGCAAACTTCACTGAAACACCATCGCCCTGGCCCTGGACGTAAACCTCGGACATTCTTGCTCTGAGGTGGAAGTGCTAATCACTGCGCCACCATCTTGCACCTACAATTACTTGCCTCATAATGCTTGAGGCAAAAATGACAGAAAAACTCTAAATCGGTTTACTCTTCGGGGAAATCTTGTCCCTGCGTCTACATGTAGTGACATGGAAGACCTCGTGCCTGTCTGGTTGGGTATTTACTTTTGTTAACTAGAATACTTCAATTGCTCATTGTTTGAACTGACCATTCATATGTTGTCTTAGTGCACAAAGAGTTTCTTTATAAAAGCACTGACATTTTGAAATAAAGTAAAGAGCACTGCTGTGTCTTGCTGCAGAGATGTTCACTCCCAAGGCCTTGAGAAAGAAAAATTAATTGAACAGGAGGTGGAAAGGGTTCTGTAAGCCAGTGATTCTCTCTCTCTCTCTCTCTCTCTCTCTCTCTCTCTCTCTCTCTCTCTCTCTCTCTCTCTCTCTCTCTCTCTTTAATATTAAGGGTGCACTAAAATAAAATCAGAACGTCTTACATCTTTACTTAGTGACACGATCCAAAAGTGAAAACAGCAGCAGTCGGGACACACCCAAACAGTGTAAACACCATAAGCTAATTCTGTAAGCCAAGCAAGACACTGGATCAGAATTTGAAATCTCTAAAGGCTTTTTATAATCAAACTGCTGCTTGTTGACCCACAGTCATCATTTTTTTTTAATATGCTTGAGATGAACATATTTAAAGGATGTAAATTGATGAAGGGGAGGTCATACCCCGAGGAGAGAGACTGTGAGTGTGTGAAAGAGGGATGGATGTTATTTGTCAGGTTTGAAACAGGCAATTGGGGGATCTTCCTGGCTTATGGATGGCTCTTCTGCCTGCCTCTCCCTGAAGAGTGTAAACAGGGCCAAGCCCCTGGTCTGACCATCTGTTCCTCTAGCACTGTGCCAAACAGGCAACACATCCTAACCTTCCTTATCACAGTTATATGTGCATGTATGTGTCAGGTGTGTGTGTGTGTGTGTGTGTGTGTGTGTGTGTGTGTGTTAGTGTCACAATGTATGTATAATATATTAGTCATGCTATAATAATTGATTTTTGTATGGATGCACATGTAGTAGTTTTAGTAATGATGATGATGATGATGATGGTGATTGTAATCATGGTTGGCACAGCGTAATAGTGGTTGGTGTTTATACCTCACAATAGAAAATCCTCAGTTCAAGTCCCGAGCTTGTGCTCTGTAGAATTTGCATGGGTTTCTTCCAGATACTCCAGTTTCCTCCCACCATCCAAAGACATGCAGGTTAGGCTAACTGGCTGTTCCAAACCGTGTGTGTGTGTGTGTGTATGTGTGTGTGTGTGTGTGTGTGTGTGTGTGTGTGTGTGTGTGTGTGTGTGTGTGTGTGTGTGTGTGTGTGTGTGTGTGTGTGTGTGTGTTTTGGCATTACGATGGACTGGTGGGCTGTTCAGGAAGTACTTCACCTTCACCAAGTGTTGACTGAGATAATCCTAGCCTTTCCACAGTCCAGGATGAAGTGGCTTGGCAACTGAGTTATATTATTATTATTATTATTATTATTATTATTATTATTATTATTATTATTATTATTATCATTGTTGTTGTTGTTATTGTTATTATTATTGTTACTAATAATAATAATAATAATAATAATAATAATAATAATAATAATGATAATAATAATCTGTTGTTATTGGTTTTGTTGTCTGTTGCTGTAGGTGAATAATGTAAATGCCTCTCGAAGGGGACCAGGCTTCATTATTGGAACAAATTCATGCATGAAAGCCATTATTACACATACACTTGTGTTTCTGCACGTCTGTGGGAAATCTCTCGCATGAACAGTTGGTTCTGTATTGCTCTGCATATGTTAAAGTAAATATACTACATCTGGTCTTCCGTTACGTAGGCAACATCAGCAGTTATTTGACTTTTGCCTTATTGCTTGATGAATAAAAATTGCATAGGTTAAAATGTATAGCTTAATAAAGGCACAGTTTCGGGTTCAGCATGCTTGTATAGTCGATATGTTTCAGATCAAATTAAAGACAAACGTGGTGCTTCTGGAATGATTGTATAGCGAATTGAATCATTAAGTCTAAAAGAATGGATGGCGTCACATCACAGGGTTTGAATATATATAACATTTCTTGTGGTTCTCTTTCTAATTTTGGATGTGACTTTGACTTTTTTTTTTTTTTTTCTCAGACTGAAGGCAATTTTGCAAAGTGTTCAGTTTCAGTGAGCAGTTTATTTGAAATAAATCTTAATATTTTTAGGAAATTCTGAATATAAGTAACCATAAGCTGATTTACGAGGCTATGGATCCAGTCCTCCAGGATTGAGTTATATAGTAGATAACAATTGTGATATCATCTCCAACTCACCCATTTGCCGAACCGCTTAATATTACGAGGGTTGCGACGAAAGCTAATGCTTATCTCAGTCAACAATGGGCAAAGGTGGGGTACACCCTAAACAGCTCATCAGACCATTGCAGGGCAGCACATGCATAACCAATCACACTCACTTTCACACCTAGGGCTGATTTGGAACTGCTAATTAGCCCTATGTGCCTGTCTATGGACTGTTGGAGGAAACTGGAATACCTAAAGGAAACCCATGAAAGATTGTAAATATCTTGCATTCTCCACACACACACAAACACACAAAAAGACCCAAGTCTGGGAATCAAACCCAGGGCAATCATGCTGTGAGGCAGACCCACTATCCTCTAATCCACTGTTCCGTCTCATTACACCAATCATCAATAACATTAACAGCAATGGATGTCTTATTACAGTGGCACCATGCAGGGGGTGGAATGTGTTACACATCAATTCACTGAACAGTCAATTCTTGAAAAAAAAAAAAAAAAATGGGCAAGAGTAAGGATCATTGTGATGCTAAATCATTGGGTCTATTCATCTCCAAAACAAAAGTTCTTCTCGGGGTGTTTCTGGAATACACTGGTAAGTACCTACCAATGTGGTCCAAATAAGGTCAACCAATCAACTGACGAAAATGTCATTGGGGTCTGAGGCTAACGGATCTGCTTGAGGTATGTTTGGTCAGATCCCACATTAAGATTACAGAATTGTACAGTGCATTGTAACTTCCTGTATAAGAATCTGCCTAGCTCTAGACCAGCCAGGTGGTGTTAATGTTATGGGTGATTTAGTGTAAAGGGCAGGAATGCTTCATAAATAACGTAAAAAAAATAATGAACGGAAGGCTAAAGCCAACTGAATCTTTTACTTCCGCATGTGTGCTCCACAATCTGAATGCTCGATTACCCCCTTGATTGGAATAATAAAAAGTCCATAGTCTATCTTGGACTGGGTGAAGTATTGATACAAATCCCAGACTTGTTCTTGTTAATATAAAGTTGCCATCCTTGACTGCAGTAAGTTGACATAAAGCTCACATTCTTTATAGACAATGTGTGAATAACTCGTTACCATTAGCAATGTAATCACCACTAACTTTCACACACCATTTATAGTACACTTGGGGAACATGACGGTTAATTTGAGTCACAAAAACACTTGCCTTGTGATCTGAAGATCTCATTTATTAATTATTCCCAGCTCATTCTACAAAGAAAATGCATCTTACACAAAACTAACCAGTACCAGTGCATTGTGGGACGTAATGAAGGTATTCGGAATACATTTTTTAAAACAAATTTCCAAAACGTATTGAATATGCTATGCTCTACCATCACGTTATCTCGACTGCATATCTATCAATCTCACAACGAGGAAGCTGGAGTCAATCCCAACTGACTTCATGTGCGAGGCATCGCACACCATGAACCGTAGACTGGCTAGCCCAGGCTTTTGCCTTGAGTGTTTCTATTGCATATACTGCATCTGACACGGGAGTCTCCACACCCATTACAATTTAGCCTAACTAGCAGGTAACTGAATTTTGGCAGATGATTCGCTGTGGCGTCCCCTGAAGGGAAAAGCCGAAAGGAAAAGAAGAAGCAGGTAACTGAATATAAACATGAATGTAAACAAAACTTTTTTATCTGCAAAGTATGACTATTTAGACCAATAATAATCCCTATTAGTTTAATGGCTAGTTCCATTCAGTTAGTTTAGCTGTTGTAACGTGCTAGAACTTGGCATAGTTTCTGTACTAGTTTTCTTAGACATATTTGGACACAAATGATAAATATAATATGAGTTAAATATTTACATCAGATTGTCTAATGGACTAAAATACTTCAACCCTACTTTCCACCTTGGCACCTCGTACACACCAGTTGGCCACATCTGGCCCATGAGTAATCCTCTGGCAAAAATTCTTGGGCTTTTGCCTTGAAGTAGCCCCGAGGAGGCACAATCAAGCCATGGAAGTACTGAGAGAAATGGTAGTGGCTTTGAATAAATAATGGTTTACATTTACAGCATTTAGCAGGCTCTCTTGTCCAGAGTGACTTGCAGAAGTGGTTTAGTGTGTGAGTATATTAAGCGAATATCTTCTTATACTGGTTTGTTGGAACACAGACGAAGTATACCTTCAGTCAAACTCAGTTGGTAGATGCTGTGGGGTTTTTTTTTTTCCCTCCCTTGTGTGTGAGTGTGTTTTTGTATATAGCATAGTGCTAACTTAAGTACTGCCTAAAATGGTAAGTTTTCAGCCATCATTTGAAGATACCCAGTGACTCAGCTGTCCGGACATCCAGAAGAAGTTCATTCCACCACCTTGGAGCCAGAACAGGGAAGAGTTGAGACAGATTTTTCCCTTGTCTCTTGGTCACTTGGCATGGCTAGAGGATCTGAGAGAATGTAGTGCAGTGTGAGGTGTGATGGGTGCTTTGAGGAAGGAAGGTACAAGTCTAGTTTTGGCTTTACAGTGGTACCTCACCTAACGAAAGTCTAACAAAATGAAAAATTTAGGTTACGAAAAGCATTTTCCTAAAATTTTTGTCTCAGGATACATTTCACATTACGAAAATGCCATCTTAAAAATTCAAACGCACCGTTCGAATATTAAAACGCACCATTCAAACAATGCACGAGCTGCTCTCCCATCAATGACGTTCAAACATCCCGCCCCGCTCGCCTCCCATTGGCTAACAACTGAGCTGTCGTTCATGTCGCCTTCACTCGAGCGCCATCTTGGAGAGATCCACCTGACGCCATCTTGGACAGGGATTCCATTGCCTAGGAGGAATGACACAGCTACCTCCTACTGCCTATTATAGAGCTGAATCTGCCATGATGCTTTAGATGTAAAGTTACTCTTGTTTTATGCTTTATTTCTTGACTCAGGCTTTTAACCTTCCATAAACATTTATAAGATTATAACTCTGCTCAGAAAGCATGGTCAACACGCGCGCACACACACACACACACACACACACACACACACACACACGAACACACACACACTCATGGATGTATGCGTGTGTGTAATATATATATATATATATATATATATATATACACACACACACACACACACACACATTTCCAGTGCGATTGAGAAGAAGAAATGGACTCGAGTGATATCACAAAGGAATATGGCCAAACCCGCCTACCATCGGTATGATATTGAAGCAGTAGGTGGTCTTGAAAGATATGCTTTTATAGTTTTTAAAGGATTTAGGGGGTCGTATTGGAAGCCTTGGAACGAATCACGCGTTTTATATGTAAAATGTGTTCAACTTACGAAGAATGCAGGTTACGAAAAAAGCTCTGGAACGGATTAATTTCGTAAGGTGATGTACCACTGTATATGTAAGCATTAATTAAATATAATGCGAGCAGCTACAGGAACCTGTGGAGAGATCATAGCAGTGGTGCTGTGTGGGAAAATTTGGGACGGTTGAAAACGAGCTGTGCAGTTGCATCCTGGATCATTTGCAGAGGTCAAATAATTCTCAAAGGTAGAACTGCCAGGAGTGAGTTGTTGTAATATAGTCGCATCTCTGTTTACATCTACGGGCAATTTTGCATGGATTTGGACCGTGGGAGAGAACCAGAATACCCATGTAACATACAAAGTGAACGTGCAAACGCCACACAGAAACACAAAAGGCTGGGACTTGAATGACCTTTTTGGCCATTTTACTCATTCATTCATTTTCTGAACTGCTTAATCCTAAGTAGGGTCATGGGGAGGCTGGCACTCATCTCAGCTGACTCTGGGCGAGGGTAGAGTACACCCTAGACAGCTTGCTAGACAATTGCAGCCAATTAGCCTACTGTGCATATGTTTGGCCTGTGGGAGGAAACCGGAGTCCCAGAGAAACCCACACAAGCAAGGGGAGAACATGCAAACTCCACACAGAAGCACCCAGGCTGCATCGTACTCAGGATTTTCTTGCCGTGAGCCAAACCTGCTAACCACTACACCGCCGTATTGTCCCTTCTTGGCCCTTTATCAATTCAAATACATATAATACTGACACAAAACTAAAAGTTGCGTGAAAACAACACTACACATAATGACAAATCAATCAAGGTTGCTGGTCTGTGTAGTACAGCTTTATCATCTACTATAAGTTGTGCATGATTAGAGCAGAATGAACTGCAGGTTGAAAAGCAGCTGCGCTGCAAGATAAAGAGATCAAAGCTCTGTAATTGAAAATTGATTTGCAATTTAAAATTCTATTTATTGACTTTGCCTCAGGGAAGGCCACAGGTCTCTATACAGAATACTGCACTTTTTTCTTTATTTACGATAGACAGTGCTTATTTCACAAGTTTAAACAGTACGGAGTATTCCGTTTTTAGAATATTTGAAGCGTTGAATGAGGATAAGTGAATATTTTAATAAGCTATCAGCAGGAGTACAGTACTAGGTGTATTATTGGATTGTAAAAGGATAAAGATAGGTGGGATGCACAGATGGTGCTTCTCTAAGAGCTGTGGGGAAAGGTGGGATAAACAAGGCATACTCATATATACATCGGACGCTTCTACACAAGTAAGAACCCAAGTATATGAAAAGGACTGTGATCGAATGAAATGTAATCACACTACTTAAAAGAAAGGCACAAAGCTTTCAAATGTGATAAACAAATGGTATTTCATAGTATTATTTACATGCAAGGGGGAAAAAAATCACGTTACACTGAAAACCAAAGTCTTTATTTCACTTTTGGTGCTTGATCTCTTTACTGGGGAAAAAATGTCTGTAGCATGTGTGGCAGACTGAAATGCAATCACCATCAAATTACAGCCTTAAAGTGTAATCTGAGAAGGGAAGTAGTGTCTGAAAGCATCATTTTCGCGATGACTTTGCTGTACATATTAAGGAATGCTATTTATAGGCTTGTTGAGTTGTTGTTGTTATTACCTCCACCCAAGTGGGGTTTTGGCAGGGGTATTGCAATCACTAGTGTTTGTGGCCACACCCATGCACATATTCTCACCAAACTTGGTAGGAACACTACCCATCATGAGTCTCCGAGATAGTTTAATTTTGGAGCATCAAGGCCAAAGGTCAAGGAATTTTGGATATAGCGTGTGCATGACTTTGAAATAGGTTCCGATAGACATACCATAACTCATTTATCTTTTAATTTTCTCATCATCATTGTTTCATCATCATTTTCTGAACCTCTTAATTCAAAATGAAGGTCACAGCGAGGCTAGTGCCTATTTCAGGCACTAAAAAACACCCATATTGGGTCTATTTGCTACATTATCCATGCTGGTTGGGGTGGTAACTAACACTCTCTGTGTACTTTAGTTATTGATGGTGGTGCTCGTGGTGTTTATTACTACCACATTGATTGTGGGATCAGGAAAACTGTACAAGACGGTGATGAGGCCAGCGGTGTTGTATGGTTTAGAAACAGTGGCCCCGGGGAAAAGACAGGAGGCAGAGCTGGAGGTAGCAGAGATGAAAATGTTGAGGTTCTCTTTGGGAGTAACGAGGATGGATAGGATCAGGAATGAGTCCATCAGAGGGACAGCACATGTAAGAGGTTTTGGAGACAAAGTCAGAGAGGCTAGATTGAGATGGTTTGGACATGTACAGAGGAGGGATAGTGAGTATATTGGTAGTAGGATGCTGAGGTTGGAACTACCAGGCAGAAGGCCTAGAGGAAGACCAAAGAGAAGATTTATGGATGTGGTGAAGGAGGACCTGAAGGTAGTTGGTGTAAGAGAAGAAGATACAGAGGATAGGGTGCAATGGAGGCAGATGTTTCGCTGTGGCGACCCCTGAAGGGAACAGCCGAAAGGAAAAGAAGAAGAGATTGATTGTGGGATCATAAATCATCAAACACATTAGAATGAATACTGAACCATGAGCAACCAACAATGATTGTGTGGTTTGTACATTGGCCTTCCAGTAAGAAGGTCATGGGTTTGAGTCCTGTGCTCATTTCTTTATGGAGTTTGCATGTTCTCTCTAAGCTTGCGTGGCTTTCCTCAGGGTACTCTTGTTTTCTTCCACAGTCTAAAGACATGCACTTCAGGATGATTGGCTGTTCCAAATTGCCCCTTAGGTGTGAGGGTGTGAATGTTTGCATGTGGGCGTTGGCACTGTAGTAGTCTGTCATGCTCTTCAGATTGTACCCCATCTTTGCTGAGTGTGGGCTAAGATTGTGACCCTCATAGCAGTAAGTGGTTTGGCAGATGAGATGAAGTGAACAATTGATGTCACAGCAATGCAATGGTTTAATTTTTCATTTTCTGGTACAGTCCACATACCGTGAAAAGCAGTGTGGTTTGCGGACAGTGATGGCCTGGTGGTAAAAGGTGCTGGATTGCCGCTCCTAAGGTTGTGGGTTCAAGCCCTACTGTCAACAGATTGTCACTGTCCCCGCAGTGTAGCTAACTGGTTTATCAAAGCCTGGCCGTGTCATTCACTGTCAATGGAGTGAGGTTCATGTAAAAGAACCATTGCTGACTTTCAATAAGATGTGCTGCAAAGCCATCAGCATGTTTCCACCCTGCAATGGCCTGCACTCTGTCCTCGCCTGGAGTGGGCTGGGATGGGCGCCAGCCTCTCCGTGACCCTAATTAGGATTAAGCGGTTACAGAAAATGAATGGATGAATGTGTCCCTTGGTTTAACTGGGTATAGTATACTATGCATAGCTCTTAGTATGTCCACCTGACAGGAAGAAGATTATTTGATCCCGGGCTCAGGCATTTCCGTGTGGATTTTTATTTTTTTCCCCCATTCTTGTGTAAGTTTCCTCCTGGTACTCCAGTTTCTTCCCACAATCTAAAGACATGCACATTATGTAATCTGACGGTTTTTGTCCTGTATTGGCTGGGGTAGGCAACAGCCTCCCCATGACCCTAGTAGGATTAAGCAGTTCTGTAAATAACATGAAATGAGAACATGTGTGTGTGTGTGTGTGTGTGTGTGTGTGTGTGAATAAAAAATGTTTAATAATGATTTAATTCATAAATATGTTAATAAAATGGTTTAATATGTTGATAAAATTTTTAAATTGTTTAATAAATAATTTTCTTTCATTTTTAACACATATTTCATACAAAATTGGTGTACTTTTATTATTCTTAAAGGGTTTATGGGGTTGATCCAGTCCAAAGACTGGAGCCTTGGAACAAATTGGGCGTTTAACATGTAAAATGTGGCCCCTACTTACAAAATCCCGGCAATACGAAAAGGGCTCTGGAACGGATTAATTTTGTAAGTTTGGGGCCGACTGTACACACATACAGACGCACGCACACGCACACAGATGCACACCTCACATAAGAATATAAGTAGTTTTGATGGGAGGGTTTGGATTGTTGTATTTATTTATTTATTTATTTTGCATAATTGGCCTAGTTTTGTGGCATTTTCCTTAACCTTTTCCACTATTCTTCCTTAATGTCCTTATTTTTTAATTCGATGAATATTAAAAAATAAAAATAAAATGCAATGCACTGAAGCCGCATGAATTGACGTGCGATGTAGCGAGTAATCCCTGTACTTTTTTTTTTTTTTTTTTCTGGCTATCAGCTATCTTTATATTTTCACAGAAATAAAGCAAGCAAACTCAAAAACAGCAGCAATGATCGCAACAACCAGCAGCAGCATATCAGGGGATAGTGTTTCCTCTGTTTGAGACAAATAAAGAAAGGAAGAGAATATGACAGGAGAAAGATAGATAGGTAGAGCCTGGCAAGAGAAATGGAAGGAACAATATGAGGGATGAAAATTTACCCTTTTACAAGTGCACACATAATAATTGATGCAAAGCATGACTCTTACACAGCACCCTGCTGCTTTTTCCCTCATCTGTTTTCGATAGTAAGGGTGAGCATGCAGGTTTGGGCCACATGTTCGAGCCATGGTGACATTTGATTAAAAAGAAAGTGTATTCAAACTCGAGTGTACCTAACCTAATTAGTTTTAGTTTTAGATACTATTCTAACTAAGTGGTTAGCACGCCTGCCTCACAGCAAGAAGGTCCCAGCTCGGGCGTTTCTCTGTGGAGGTTGCATGTTCTCCCTGTGCTTGTGTGGTTTTCCTTCAGGTACTCTGGTTTCCTCCCACAGGCCAAAAACATACATAGTAGGTTAGTTGGCTGTTCCAAATCTCCCCTAGGCGTGCATGGTAGTGTGAGTGTTGGCTCTACAATGGCCTGTTGATCTGTTCAGGGTGTACCCCATCCTTGCCCAGAGTTGGCCGAGATGGGCGCCAGCCTCCCCGCAACCCTAACTCGGATTAAGTGGTTCATAAAATGAATGAATGGAAACTACTCCAACTAAATGTTTATCAGTATTTACAGGTCCTTCTCAAAAAATTAACATATTGTGATAAAGTTCATTCTTTTCTGTAATGTACTGATAAAAATTAAACTTTCATATATTTTAGCTTGCGGCAGTGGTGGTCTAGTGGTATAAGGCGCCGGATCGCTGATCCAAAGGTTGGGGGTTCGAGTCCCACTCTGCAAAAGGTTGTCACTGCCCCCCCCCCCCAGTGCAGCTAACTGGGTTATCACAGGCCGGCCATGTCTCTCACTGTCCATGGTGTGAGGCATGTAAAAGAACCATTGCTGACTTTCGACAAGAGTAGGCTGCAAAGCCGTCAGTGTGTTTCCGCCCTGCGATGGCCTGGCGAGCTGTCCAGGGTGTACTCTGCTCTCGCCCGAAGTTGGCTGGGATGGGCGCCAGCCTCCCTGCGACCAAAGTTAGGATTAAGTGGGTACAGAAAATGATGATGATGATGATGATGATATTTTAGCTTCATTGTACACCAACTGAAATATTTCAGGTCAGCTAACTGGGTTACCAAATGCCGGACATGTCTCTCGGTGTCTATACTGTGCCGTGAACCATTGCTGACTTCCATCAAGAATAGCTGCATAGCCGTCGACGTGTTTCTGCCCTGCTGTGGTCAGGCACCCAGAGTTATCTGAAATGGGCACCAGCCTCCCCATTAAGCCATTAAGCGGTTCAGAAAATGAATGCATGAATGAAAAGGTTTGGTATTTTTACTTGTGCAGTACAACCCTGCCCACACATCACATCACTTCTGAAAAAAAAAAAAAAAAATGCTAACAATTTTTTCAGCCCCCGCTACTAATCTCAGGATAAAATTACAACTTTTGTGATTTTTATGATAATTTATGTTAAAATAAGTGTCTTTTCTTTGCACTTAAACAAATTTCATGCACACAAATTATGCTTTAAGGAAGACCAATACCAGTATACTTTACCAGTCCCAATACCAGTACACTTCAAATAATGCATGTTCAAATACGTGGAAATTATTATTATTATTATTTTTCATTAAGAGGAATGTTGAAAGTGTGTTTATACGCAAGATCTCTCCTGACTGCCAGAAATAATAAAACAAACAGGCTCATCCCCACCGACTCATTTGACAAACTGCTTGCTCCTACTATGGTCAATGGGAGGCTGGAACCTATCTCAGCCAACATAGGGCTTACAAAACTCTGAACAGTTTACCAGACCATCATGGGGCAAAACACCCTGATCTAATCTCAATCAAATCATAATGGACAATTAACATTAATATGCATGCCATTGAACTGTGGAAGAAAACCAGAGTACCATGAGGAAACCCATGCAAGCATCGCGAGAACATGTAAACTCCACACAGGACTTTTTTGCCACCTTGCGCTGGAGGACGTGTTAGCCACTGTAACACAGTCCCGCCCACAACCAGGCTAATGACCAAGTTTTTGTTAAAAGGAAACAGCACCCTTTGTATTTGTCGCACTATTTCCTGAATCACTTATGTTGCTAGCCATTAGCAGGATGTCATTAGACTGTGAAAGACATTCAGCCCTAATTAAATGCACCATTGCTTTCCTCGTGTGGCATGTCTGGATTAAAAGTGGTTCACAGAAACCCGGATTTATTCACATTTCATTTTTCTTTAGAATTGATATACTGACATTTAAATATTTAAATTTGCTCAAATAATAATCAATCCCTCTAATCAGTTCTCTGGTTGTCTGTTTCTTGGACCTCGTTTGATAAATACTTACTAGGAACACCCCAAATACCTGAGCTTTTGGATATGAATAAACACAGTTGTCTATCCATCAGATCACCTGGCTCTTTACAAAGTCACTCAGTTCCTTACACTTGCTTACATAAACTAAATATTAATTCTTCACTTTTCACATAATACATCCCGCCGTTTGGCAGGCGCCGCTGCTACAAGATAATCATTGCTGTTCATGTTCTGGATGATCTGTCTCTATGACAGTTAATATTTTTAGATGAGCACAACCCTGTAGGACTGGATTCATTCATTCATTAATTCACTTCCTCATTGCTTTAATCCTAATTATGGTTGCGAGGAGACTGGCGTCCATCTCAGCTGACTCTGGTCGAGGGTAGCCTACACACTGAACAGCTTGCCTGGCCACCGCAGGCCCAATACTCATATAACCATTCACACCCAAATTCACACAGAAGGATGATTTGGAACAACCAGTTAGCCTATTGTGCATGTTCTGAGCTGTGGGAGGAAACCAGAGTACCTTTTATTAAACCCACACAGACACGAGGACAACATGTAAACCCCACACTAAAACGCCCAAGCTGGGAATGAACTGGATCCTTAACCTTGTAAATCAGCCTAAGGTTACTGATTAATATTTCAGGAAAATCGGAATATATTTATTTCAATTTGTTTCAAAAGGAGTACAATTTTAAAAGCTCAGTGAGTTGCAACACTTGGCAAAATTGGCTGCAGTCTAGAAAAAAAAAAAAAAGATTTCAAAGTCACATTCAAAGTTAGAAAGAGAACCAGAAGAAATTTGATCCATTCAAACACTGTGATGTGACTCCATTCTCCACACCATTCTTTCTTCACACTAAATGATTAACAGTGTGTGTGTGTGTGTGTGTGTGTGTGTGTGTGTGTGTGTGTGATATATATATATATTGTCTGTGTTATTAAAATGAAGAACTGACAGCAGTGTCCACCACATTTTTGAAATTATGATTATACAAATCCAACCTTTAATTGAAGTAAATTTATCCAAAGAAAAGCAAACGCTTTCATCAAGTAATTTTATATTCATTAATAAAATCACTTGCCATGGTGGCACATTTGTGTTATGATTAGCACATCCGCCTCACCGCAAGAAGGTTCTGTGTTTGAGTCCTGGACTCGGGTGTTTCTGTGTGGAGTTGGTATACTTTCCTCATGCTTCCATTAGTTTCCTTTGAGTACTCTGGCTTTATCCTGCGGTCCAAAGATAGGCACATTAGACTCATTTCCTGTAAGTGTGAAAGTAAATGGTTGTTACTGTGTTGATCACGGGATGGTCCAGCGAGTGGTTCAGGGTGTGATTTGCCTTCACCCAAAGTTGGCTATGAAAGGTGTTAGCCGCCTTATGACCCTGGTAGAATTAAATGCTTTCGCAAATTGGTGGAAGGGGGAGCACATAGCTGTGAACCCCTAAGATTAATAAAAAGTGAGACGCAGGGGTCCAGGGGTGCAGCAGATTTTGGTTTTAAGGGTTTTTGAGTGATTTTTAAGCCATTTCATGCAAGTTTTATATGTATTCATAAACACAGGCATGGGGGAGAGATACAAAATTACACACATCATTAAGATTTACTGGGGATTTAGCTCAGTTGGTAGAGTATCTGCTTTATCCCCTGGAAGGTCGGAGTTCGAATCTGACCACGTCATACCATAAGACATTAAAATTTGGCAGTTGTTGTTTCCTGCTTGGTGCTCAGCATCAAAGGATAGAACAACACAATAACTGGCGCTGCACAGTGGTGACAGGAGCACAAAGCAAAATGTCATGTATGGAATGTACTTTGGCAATAAAGAGTTATTACCATTATTATCATTAATAATGTAATGAAAATGAAATATTCAATGAAAGAACTAATGAAATATGAAGTGTAAACTAATAACATATATAAAAATAAGGTTGGCTAAAGTAAAGTATTAATTGTAACATTTTTCTTTATTGAAGTTTTATCCAAATAATTCTTCATAATAATCTTTGCTGTCTTTGCTGATAGATGGCATGTATCATATGCAGCAACCTTGCAACTACACAATTAGTTTACAAACTGAAACTAATTAACCATGTTAACAAATCTACTCGTATGAATGGCAGG
Source organism: Plotosus lineatus (assembly GCA_024760905.1). Classification (NCBI taxonomy): domain Eukaryota; kingdom Metazoa; phylum Chordata; class Actinopteri; order Siluriformes; family Plotosidae; genus Plotosus; species Plotosus lineatus. The sequence continues at coordinate 126,105,473 of CM045728.1, read as the reverse complement.
TATCCTGCGCAGCAACATTGCAACAACACATGGAATTACAAACTGAAACTTATTAACAATGTTAACAATTCTAACTAAATCTAGTAAATGAAAACGTTTGAACAAGTTTCACAACCTTTCATAAAAATCACGAGGAAGCACTCAGACTGAAAATCAGACTGAAACAACAAAACGAGATAATTGATGCTATGTGTGGCGTGGAATGATTAGTAAACCAGTTACGCCCACCTTTTCACTAATTGTGTTCTGGATGAAGAACGATGACACAGAAGCCGATGAAGACTTGATCTTTGAGAAATCTGTATACGAATCACTTTGGATGTGGCGCTGAACATCTCGGAATCCCTGATGCTTACAGCTTAATGTTTTGTTACAGGTTGTGCATCGAAAATGCGTATTACTTGACCTGTCGGCTGTGATGCATGAATACTTCAATGTCCAGTCGCTGTGAAATTTCATTTGGTAAGTTGCAGCTCGGCGATACTTCATGATTTTTGGCTTTGAAGGTCCCTCATCGTCCGAGTCGGCCATTTTCACGTTTCACGCTAACAACAAAGCACGGGATAGATTTGTGTATAGCAATTGCTGATTGGCTGTAATCAGCCAATCAAGGAACGCTGACTAAGTGAGAGAAAGCGGAAGTCTTATAATCCAGAAAAGTCATGATTTGGCATTTGCTTCAGGAAATTACATCCTTAAAAAATTTTTTAAATAATAAAATTGGGAAATAATTGTATTAATGCGTGAGATTTTGGACACCTTGCGTGAGAGATTGAGGAGGAGATGAAATGCGTGAGAGTTGACAAGTATGGTGCCATGATTATTGGTACTCCTGGAAAATACAATGTGCACAATGTGATTGAAATGCAAATTTTCCCCATTAAAATTGTATATTTCAGTTGATTGAAGTGTGTAGAAACTTTCACACTGTGAACTAGACTTCATGTCAGGGATTAGGGGACGAATCCACGCTGCTAATCAATTAGCTGGTGTGATCGGATCCCTGATACTGGCACATTTGAGGATTCTGGTGCAGCATTTTGAGTGAGTTGTAAATTAATAATAAATCTCTTGAGGATGCCAGGAAGGAGAGCTGTGCTTCTCGCAGAGCAGAGGAAAACATGTATAGGTTTCTGATTGTCAGCAGCAAATAGAATATCACCGACCTTAGAGGCATTACAGCAGCAATGAGAGAAGACAGCGATAGTGATCAGTGATCACTAGACTACTGATCAGAGAAGTGAAAGAGCACAGTGTTATGGTGTGTGTGTGTGTGTGTGTGTGTGTGTGTGTGTGTGTGTGTGTGTGTGTGTGTGTGTGTATTTGCATTGCAGCAGGGGCCGTGATTCAGCACCTCTCCTGCTGGCAGTGCAGACAGTAAGCGTTCTTTCCTCTCCCATCTTTATCTTCCTCCCTCTGATTGATTCGGGCCCATCGATGCTCTCAGGTCTTGGCTCCAGTCGGCTCCTGATTAAGATTCGCTGCTACAGGGAGAAGACGATTGGATCAGACTGTCGAAAACACACACCGCAAGATCAGTTAGAAAGAAAACGAGGAGGGAAATGTATGGCACAGTAAATGAGTAACTAGATAGAAATCAGATAGTGAGCAGAGGCTCGGTTTTGTCTGAGGTGGGAAAGAAAAGCATGGCTCTATGCTGTAGAGCTCAAAGAACATAATGCAGGGACAAGGGTGAACGCACAGGCGCGGATCGAACCAAAGAACTTGGAAAATGCTTAAGGGAGATGAATATGGGCATGAATATTACCTGATGATGGAAAGGTGGGCTGAAGCGCATACGGTTGTAATGGCAGGTTCATGAATTTATTTTGCTGGGAGAGGACATTCAGTGAGCTCAGGACTCCATTGAGGACTATTCTGAGACGAACCTTCAGGGTTACGGTTTGTTTAAACTCTCCTCTCCCTCGCACTGCCATACCCAGACAGTCAGTTATTCCTGACAACACGTCCATTCTTGAGCTCTCACACTGGTCCCGATTCTATTCTTGGTACAACAAGCTGTGTCACATGCATATTATCCCCACATAGACAGAAACTGAAACGGCACTGAGAGCTAATATAATTATGAGCTTTAAAGGGAGCGGTGAGATTTGAGTCACCACCCAAAAGCTGCAGGAAGATGTATATGTTGTGTGAGTGGGTGTGTGTTAAGAGTGCAATGGTGGAATGAAATCAAGAACTTTTATCTTTTAGGTGATTCATATGCATATCGCGTCCCAGGCTCGGTGAGGGCATTACAAAAGTAAGAAATATGAAAATGAACTAAACACCAGGAATTGATGTGGGACCACAAATTATAATAATATAAATCAGTAGTGGGCAGTGGTGGCCCGGTGGTAGAGTGTTGGCTTACTGATTGATGGTTGGGGTCCAAGCCTCACTATCACAGGGTTGTAAGGTGCAAAACCCAACAACCCCCACCCCCAGTGTAGCTAACTGGGTTATCAAAGGCCAGCCATGTCTCCCAATGTCTTGGCTAAGAAGCATATTAAAGAACCACTGCTGTTGTACATAAAGAGCAGGCCAGTGGTTTGCCAGCAGTGTGTTTCTTCCCTACAGTGGCCTGGTGAGCTGTCCAGGGTGTACTCTGCCCCTGCCCAGAGTCAGCTGAGATGGGTGGAAGCCTCCTCGCGACCCTAATTGGGATTAAGTGGTTCAGAAAATGAATGAATAAATTAGTAGACATTAAAAATATATATTAATTTTGATATGAACAGTACGGATACAGGGATCCCTCGCTACTGCGTGCTTCGATTCATGCGGCGTCAGTGCATCGTGGTATTTTTAAATTCATTGAATTAAAAATTCAGGAAATTAAGGAAGAATAGGGTAAAAAGTTGTGGAAAATGCCTCAAGGCCAATCATAAAAAAAAATAATAATAATAATAATAATAATAAATAAAAAAAACAACAACCGCAAACCCCCCCATCAAAACTACTTACATTTTTATGTGAGGTGAGCATCTGTGTGTGTGTGTGTGTGTGTGTGTGTGTGTGTGTGTGTGTGTGTGTGTGTGTGTATTTATATTTTATTTACATCTTAAGCATTGTTTTTGAATGTGTAATGGGTATTATAAGCATTTATAGCATTGAATATGTATTTATTGATATTATATACACATATACATGTACGTATATGTCAGGGGGGTCGATCCTACTTTGCGGAATTTGGCGGTCACGGGGGCGATCTTGGTCCCAATTAACCACGGAAAGTGAGGGATCCTTGTATCACAATGTGTCTCAAATTCTTAATTTTACTAATTTATTAACAGTAAAGCTAACGTAAAGTCCGTTGAGCTTTTTACACCTGAGCCTATTGGCTCACCAGGCCGGTGCTTATCCCTGGATTCCGTAGCGTGAAGCGACTGGGAGTACAACTCCTCCTGGATGGGACGCTAGTCCATCACAGGTTACCTTCCCAGTATATTTTTACTGGTACCCATTTATACTGCTGGGTGAACAGAGACACACTTGTGGTTAAGACCTTGCCCAGGGATATTAGCAAAGTGGGGGACTAACTGGGATTTGAACACACAACCTCCCGATCATGAGTGCAGCACCCTAACCGCTACGCCACTGGCCCCACAATTTGTTAACAGTAGTTAAGTAATATTTGATGAATACAATTATCTTCAGTGTTTCTATTTTTTTTTTTTTTAAAGTACCTCATGCTCATCTTTTTTATTTCCACTTCCACTTTCCCACTTCCTTTTGATCACCAAATAACCCCCAACCTTTTCTTTCTTTTTATTTCCTCTCCCGCCTATATATTTTTCCACATTTTCCCCTTATGTAAACTCTGCCCTCCCATGGGCCCAGGGAAAAGAACTGGCTAATGAAAGAGCACAAAGGAGCACGCTCAGCCCTCCTAAGCAAATTCCATCAAAAGGCATTGAAAAGTCACTCATCAGGGGAGCTGCCCTTGGCCACTGGGCACACGCAGGCACAGAATAAACAGGAAATTAGTTTAGCACATACACCACAGAACAACAACTGTAAACAGCAGTTTCAAATTCGATGGCTAAAGTTGGATGAGGACTGCTAGACATGATGTGTGCGGTTATCTGTGAACTGGACTGAGTTATTCATTATGTATTTGGACTTGTCTTTCATTCCTTTTCATTGCCAGTGGCATGAAAGCATTATTGTTGTTTTTGTTGTTGTTAATATTATTATTGTTGTTGTTACATTTATTTCATGGTATGTGGCACAGTAGTATAGTGGTTACCACATCCTCATCACAGCAAGAATGTCCAGGTTTTGAGTCCTGATCTTTGCGAGGATGTGTCTCTATGGAGTTTGCATCTTCTCCCCATGCTTCCATGAGTTTTCTCCAGGTACTCCGGTTTTCTCCCACCGTCCACAGACATGCACGTTATGCTAATTTTCTTTTCCAAATTGTCCCTAGGTACGGATGTGAGTGTGAATAGTTGTATGTATTGCCCCACGATGGTCCGGCGAGCCATTGAAGCTGTACCCTGCCTTTGCCCAGTGTAACCGGAGATAGGCTCCATTATCCCCGTGATCACAGTATTAGGGTGAAGCAGTTAAGCAAATGAGTGAGTGAGTATACAGTGTATATACATAATTCTAAGGTCTCAGGCCTGCTTGCCATCTCACAATAAAATGAAAAAGTCTTCGTAAAGCTGTTCGTTTCTTTTCGCAGACATTACTGTAATTTCTGTTGCGCATCATTTGCTGACGGGTCTGAGCCATTCTTGTATTATTAGAAGATGAAGGGCTTTGCTGTTTCTTCTCCATAAAAAAGCAGTTCTGTGCAGAGGATGTGTAGCGATTAAGGAGTCATAAAAGCATTTCATAAAGAAAGAAAGAAAAAAAATGAAAAATGGAGTGCATCAAATGCAATTCATCTTCCCCCACAAAGTTTTCTTTGTCATCCCTCGATCATGTCTCTATCGGAAATCAAAGATGGCTGCCTCAATGTGTCGGGCATTTTTAGCTCACAATCTCTATACACTCATAGATTTTTTTCAAATATTGACACAATTTGTGTTTGTAAGCTCCATTTTCCCATTTTATTTATGGAATTGGACCACAGAACCACTGCTCACCAGATTTCATGTCCATGTGAAAGTGAACCTGTATGAAAGTTATACTGGCTTCATTTCATTTATTACCGGGTCCTATGCTGGGTAGAATTCTAATGTAGAAATCTTTAATTTCATGTAAATTATTTATATATAAATATCAAGCATTTTTGTTCTATACTATTCCTTTGCATGTGATATTTATAGAACCAGTCTTTGTTCTGTGACTTACAGAACCGGTGTATTATCACTGAAGACTGAAGTCTCCATGCACTGTCAGTGATATACGTCGTAACGATGACGTAATTGTGATGATACCTGAAGTTCAAATCCGAACTACAGTCCATAGCCAGGCAATATATTCTTCTCCAAATAGTACATCTTCCTTTTTTTTTCTGTTTCATAAAGCTGCTGAATTTTGGACAAAATGTTGCTTCTTGGTTGCCGCTTACAAGTGTCAGAAAGTGTCATCTGTAAAGCCTCCGTTAGCCCCCTTTCCTCTGTCAGTAAAACTGCCCTGCAAGACACATCAATACATCAATTCATTTGGCATAGGAGTTAGTTATCAATCAGAATCAGAATACATTATTGATCCCAGAGGAAATTGTGTGCACACAGTTGCTCCATACAAGTAAAAGTGAGGTAAAGATAAGGTCTCTACATCTACATGCAGGTTTAAAATTAGATGTTACTAATATTCATATAAACAGATAGAGAATGAATGGTGTGAGTGAGTGATGTGTACAGTATTATCGATATGATAAACAGTAGAATGTAATGTATAACAGAGGATGTTGTTGCTATATATGGAGGAGATGTACAGTTTAATGTCCACAAGTAGGAATGCTTTTCTGTGTCGTTAGCTGGAGCATTCCGGTGGTATCAGCCTCTCACTGAATGGCACTTGTGACTGATCAGCAGGTTGTGAAGTGGGTGGGTGGGATTGTTCAATATTGTGTTTATTTTGGACAACATTTACATCTCCGACACTACCATCAGAGAGTCCAGCTTCATTCCCACAATGTTTCCGGCCTTGCAGAACAGTTTGCTCTGTCTGTTATCGTCTGCGACCCTCAGCCTGCTATCCCAGCATGCAACAGCATTGAGGATAGCGCTGTACACAACATACTCGTTGAACATTTGGTCCAGGAAAGAGGTATCATGCCTTTCACTGTTCTTGTCGAGATGTAATGCAAGACTCCATATACTTAGTCAGTCACATGTAGACTTGTCTAGTTTGCTTCTGAACACCTGGTTGAATGAGACTGGATAAGGCTAGTTGCCAGCGCTAACATCAAGAGCTATGCTAGCCTGGTCTTAAGGATTACCATTACAACCTTGAATTACGACAGCCTTTTGGCCCTTACAGGAGAAGTCCATTGGTTTGACATTATCAGAGTATAGAGCCGTCCACACCCAATTAGCGTTTAAATGATTTGCATTGAGGTAGTATTTTTATATATGCTCATAAATGATCCAGGGCGTGGGCTAGGATCCAGGTTAAAGTCTGAAATAATGGTGGGGTTCAAGCCCTACTATCAGTGGTAAGACACATGTAAAAAGAACCTTTGCTGTTGTTCATAAAGAGTAGGCCTTTGGGTTTCCATCAGCATGTTTCTGCCCTGTGATAGGCTGGTGGAATGTCCAGGGTGTACTCTACCTTTGCCCAGAGTTGGTACACCTCGGTGACCTCCACTCCATTGATGGGTGAATCCCCACTGAAACCCCCATTTGTCTTTCTTCTCCATGGAGGGCATGTTGGTGGAATTGAGGAGGTTCTCAAAGTATTCCTTCCACGTTCCAACAACATTCGCAGTTGAAGTGAGCAGCTCCTCATGTCCACTGGAAACAGTATTTGTTGAGAACTGCCTGAGGTGTCAGATGGTGGTCCAGAACCTTTTTGAGACCAACCGAAAAATCACTTTACAGACCCTAACCAAACGCCTCATGCAACCGAGATTTTGCATCAGCGAGAGCTTGGACAGCAGCACGTTTGGCCTGTTGGTACCAGTCTGCTGCCTCGGGAGTGGCACAGGCCAATAATACCCGACAGCTCTCCTTTATCAGCTGGACGGCCCCGTCTCTGTAGGTATCCACCACCGGTTTCGGGGTTACCACCATGACAGGCACCGATAACCTTCCAGCTACAGCTATGGGCTACTGCCTTAATAATTGACTCATGAAACATGGCCTATTTGGATTCCATGTCACCCGCCAATGTGGTTGTAGCTCTGCTGAAGGTCGAAGTTAAAGGCCCCTTTGACAGGAGACCCTAACTACATGATTGGGCCTCCCAGGTCTGGAGGGCAGTCTTCCCTGCCAGCGGAGCCAGCTCATCACCAAGTGGTGATTTGTTGACAGCTGAGCTCCTCTTTTCACCCAAATGTCCATAGCATGTGGCGCCAAGTCTGGTGATATGACTACAAATTCAATCATTGAACTGCGGCCTAGGTTGTCCTGGTGCCAAGTGCACTTTATAGACACCCTTATGTTCGAACATGATGTTCATGATAGACAAACATGACAAGTACAGACGACCAACAATGAGACACCATTCAGGTTCAGACTGGAGAGGCCTTACCTACCGATCACACCCTTCCAGGTCACACAGTCATTGCTCACATGTGCATCGAAGTCTCCCAGGACAATGAGTGATAACTCAGGGCAGCGTTCACCAACACACCCCCTAACGATTCCAGAAGAGTGGTTACTCTGAACTGTCATTTGGTGCATAAGCACAGTCAGGACCCATCCCCCCATCCGAAGTGGAGGGAAGCTACCCTTTTGTCAACCAGGGAGAACCCCAACATGTGGGAATCTAGACGGGATGCAACAAAGATGCCCACACCAGCTCGTCATCTCTCCCCATGAGCAACTCCAGAATTAAATAAGGTCTAGCCTGTCTCAAGATGGGTGGTTCCCAGAGGCCAAGCTATGTGTTGGGGTGAGTCCGACTATATTTAGTTGGCATCTCTCAACCTCACAGACCGGCTCAGGCTTCTTCACCGCCAGAGAGATGATACTTCATGTCCCAAGGCTCAGCATCAGAAGCTGAGGATCGGTCCAACGGAACCATGTCTTCGGCTGCCACCCAACTCACACTGCACCTGACCCCTATAGCCCCTCCCACAGGTGGTGGGTAAACACCGGGCGGGGTACACCATGAACAGCTTGCCAGAGTGTCACAGGTCTAACACACACAGAAAACCATTCACACTTAACCAAGGCATGATTTGGAACAGCCAATTAGCCTAGTGTGGATGTTTCGCACTGTGGGAGGAAACCAACATACCCCAACAAAACCCATACAAGCACAGGGAGAGCATTTTTCTATTTTTATCAATTTTTTATATTTTACTTCAACTTTTAAAGTCATTCAAAATATTAATCCTTATTAATGCTTATCTGAACTATATGAAAAAGAGAATTTTCTCAACTGTTACAAATTTAAATTGAATATGTATGAATGAATAATAGTACATATATAATATATATCAATATCATCATCATATTCACAACAGGACAACAGGACACCTCAATGCACATTAATTACAAGCCAATCTCGAACAGACACATTACAGGACCAACACATTTTTATTTTTTTATTTTTTTATTTATTTATTTGAAGTCCTTCACTCGCTCATGCTTATAAGCCCCCATCATGCCAAATAACTGAGTCTATGACCTAGTAAATCTACATATTCATTTGGAAGCTCTCAATCGTTGTCCTTGTACAAGATTAATATAGACATAACCATGCTTCAAAAGTTGAACACAGCTGTAATTCCTGGTTTCCTTGATAAGCGTGCCCACAGATGTCTCCAGAATACCAGCTACGCACGTCTCAATTATAATACCAAAACAATCTCAAAGCCTTCGAACCAGATGCAAAAACAGACATCAAGATACATAACATATGAAACCATGGTAGAGCTAATCATGCTAACACTGTCTGGAGTGATGGCAAAATAGTCCAGATAATGGAAAGCTAACATGATATTCACATTACATTGTTATTAATAAAAATAATAATATGATTAACATAACATTTTATTATTATTATTATTATTATTATTATTATTATTATTATTATTATTATTATTATCATTATTAGAGGTAGTAGTAGTAGTACAGTGAAGCCTTGGAATCTGAATGCTGCAGAGTCCGAACAAATCGGAATATGAACAAAAAATCCATAAGCTCTTCCGTCCGGGAAACTGAACAAAAACCAGAAGTCTGAAAAACAAGATCGAGAGAGAGGAAAAGTGCATGACTTCCGGAAGTCCGGAAGTTGATGATACTATGTATCACCCTAAAAGCTGTCCTGGGGAAGTCTGGAAGTTGTTGATACAGTACTATGTACATATCACAAGCACTAAAGCTATTTAATCACTAATGCCATACACCACTTCCAGTGACAGATACAATTTAGAGTGCCAAACCGAAAACCTACAGATTGGCTTATAGGCATAACCGCCTAAACGAAAGTGTAGAGGATGTATGTATGTATGTATGTATGTATATAAGCTAAGCTAAAGTGCTAAAGCTAAACTAAAGTGCTAGCAGCACTGTGAATACCTTTAACGATGAGGTCATGAGCCACTTCTGTAAGGTTTTGAAAAGAAGGCAGAAACAAGCCTCATTAGAAATGTTCTTCAAGAAAAAAGGAACATCCTGAAGAAGAGTCATCTATGCAAAGCGGTAGCAAGAGAAAAAAAAAAAAATATATATATATATATATATATATATATATACGTGTGTGTGTGTGTGTGTTTCAAACTTAAATGTTTTGTTTGTTTGTTTGTTTGTTTGTTTGTTTAAACAAAAACTTTTAAGTTGAAAGACATTCAGTTTGCTCCCAGTGGAGCTAACTGGGTTATCAAAGGCCGGCCATGTCTCTCACTGTCTATGGTGTGAGGCATGTAAAAGAACCATTGCTGACTTTCGACAAGAGTAGCTGCAAAGCCGTCAGCGTGTTTCCGCCCTGCGATGGCCTGGCGAGCTGTCCAGGGTGTACTCTGCCCTCGCCCTGAGTTGGCTGGGATGGGCACCAGCCTCCCCGCGACCCTAATTAGGATGAAGCGGTTACAGAAAATGATGATGATTATGATGACATTCAGTTTGAACCCCTCACTGTATATTCAGGATCATCAGACCGAGTTTCGTTCAGATCTATCCCAGAATGCACATTTGGCTGCAATCGAAATTCAACATAGGAAATCCATTTTATTGAAGTCTGCTACTATAGCTGAGGTAAGTTAAATCTGTTGGGCTTTTTACATTCGCCTCTGTTTACAACTACCTCATCAGCCTGGAGCTTATCCTACGATTCCATTGCATGAAGCGACTTCGAGCTCTACCCCCTGGATGGGTAACTGGTTCATGACGGGTTACCTTCCCAGTGTTTTTTAGTGGTATCCATTTATAGTGCTGGGAAGACAGAGGCTCAATTGTGATTAAGACCTTGCACAGGGGTCTTAGCACGTTGGGGGTCTAACAGTGATTCAATCCCAATTCAATCATGAGCTCAGCACCCTATCCACTACAACACCAGCCTTAGGGTTGTTGTGAACGTATCTTTTATTTCTCAGCAGAGGTCTGCACTCTCTGAGTGTTCTAGTTCCTCTCTGTGTCAGCCCTGTGACAGTTGGCCAACCTGTTCAGTGTGTAAAACCCCTCAAGCAAGCCCCCAAGGTCAGCTGTGATTGGCTGCATCTACCACAAACACAATCAATAATGGATGAATGGATGGAGATCATTAGATTAAACTGGTATGTTTATCCATAGTAGTAATATTTGTCTATTGAATCTGACTGGTCAAAAGGTGCAAATTAATTTTTTTTTCTGGCATGGCTCTGAGAGTCATATTGAATATAATTCAAATTACATCTTTTAGTAATTGTGCACATTTTAATATGTATTTTTAATGGCAGTTAATTTGTATCATAGACGATTTCCATAATTTAAATTTAATAATATGAAATGCAATTTTCCAAAAAAAAAATGTAAATAAATAATAATAATAAAAAATAAAACCAAAAAGATTATTATTGGCATGGTAGGCATTCCATTTTTTTTTTTTTTTTTCATGTCCAGGGAATAAGTCAATCTGTGTTATGGGTTCAGAGATCCTATGTTTTAGTATTAGATATGTATCATCATCTCAAGTTCGAGAACACAAGCATTACATCAGATTGTTCCTCAAGTTTGAATAAGCAAAGCATTTTCAAGGTGCATATCATTCATTCATGTTATGAAGCTGGTGCCTATCTCAACTGACCCCGGGCGAAGGCGGGGTACACCATAGGAAGCTCGCCAGGCCATTGAAAGGAAAACACTCACACAAACACTCACACTCACACCTAGGGGCAATTTGGAACAGCCAATTAACCCTCTGTGCATGTTTTTGGACTGCGGAAGGAAACCTGAGTACCAGGAGGAAACCCACAAAAGCACAGGGAGAACATGCCAGCTCCACACAGAAACTCCTGAGCAGGTAATTGAACCCGGGCCTTCTTATTGGGAGGTGGATGTGCTAGCCACTACTCCACTGCAGTTTTTAAACGTATTTTTTTTAAATATAAAATTATCTGGGATGACACCTGTACTTTAGAAAGTCTTGACACCATCAGCTTTAATGTGTAATAGAGGCAACACTTTCTTCGTACTTCATCTCTGAGCAATTACTGGCTTCCACTATATTCCACAATTAGTAAATTTCAAGCTGTTCGAATCCAGAAAAACAAGTTGGCGGAAGTTAAAGCACATACTAATTTGACCGTGAATGAAGACGAAACTTTCTTTACAATATGCAACGATGCAAAACTTTCTCTCAGTGAAGCAGCACAAACAGTATGCTTCTGACCAAAACTCTCAATTAGTTAAACTCAAAGCACAGAGAACACATCGTAAGACATAGAGTGTGGCCAGAAGGAAAAACTAAAAAGAAATAAGTCCAGCTGAAAGAAAGAATAACAGAAAAAAAAGTAATCCTATTTTTTGTTGATGTCAATTGGAATTCTTAAAACAAAGTAAGTGAAGTAAATCTAAAGTGCTCTTCAAGGTAACATCCTGGCATAGTCATTAGTCTCACAGCAAGAAGCTTTGAGTCACAGGTTTGATGAGGGAATTCCTTTGTGGAGTTTGTATGTTCTCCATGGGCTGGCATCGGTTTCCTTTCATCCCATAGGCCAAAGACATGCATGCACATCAGGCTAATGGGCAGTCCCAAATTGACCTTTAATGTAGATATTTGTGTGAATGGTTGTGTGGATGTTGACCTGTGATAGTCTGGTGAGCAATTTTGGGTGTACCCTGCCTTTGTCCAGAGCTGGCTGAGATAGGCTCCAGCCTCCCTGTGACTTCAAAAGTAGGATTAAGTTTCTTTGCCAAATGAATGATGAGATAAAGCCAGCTTCACTGCCAGGCATCTGTATTAGCTTAAAAAAATGTAATCATAAAAAAAAAAAAAAAAACATAATGAAGTAACAAAATATTTCCATATATATATATATATATATATATATATATATATATATATATATATATATATATATATATATATATATATATATATATAAGATAACATATAACAAAACTCTTTGATCTCTTTATACAAGTAAGCTTCATGAACTCTGTCCTCATCATTATCATCTTAATCTATATCCTGCTCAGCAGATAAAATCACATCTTCACAAACACCACTCATCACACTTTTATTAAGAGATGCCTCTCCATCAACATCAAAATCAAAATCTTCATCAACACAGCTGGTATCATCGTCATCATCATCATCATCATCAGTTTGTTCATATGTAAAACGAATGAAACATTTAAGTATTTTTCAGGTCTTGACCAATTTTCGTACAAAACTAAACAACCCACGATCCAGCATGTCCAGTCCAGACAAGATTGCACACAAATCAAATAATAAAAAAAAAAAAAAATCCCATAATCGAATTTTGCCTACAGAGAAAAATACTCACCGGCGAAATAATCTTCAAGCACGCCAAGCATTCCGGCATCTTCAAAGGCCAAGTCTCACATTGAATTTAACATCTATACTAATGCTGCTAGACATCACAGCTGACATTTCACTCTCCTTTTCCACAAATTATGTGTATTCTCAATCTTATAATTAAACTTATTGACTGGTATTGAAGAGAAAGTCAGAGATAAATTAAGCATGCATTTAAACCAGAAGCAGGAAGTAAACCGGAAGTTAACCTGTGATGGGCACTGCGCATGTGCAAGCCTAAGCTGACCAATCAGTGTGCACAGATCTTCCTTAGCAACTAGCCTGCATTGTTTACGTGCATATTGTCTTCATAACCTTTATTTTATTCACTGAAACGGTATTTTAATATCAAAACAGTATCCAAAATGGAGAGACGACTTCACAGCTATTCTTCTAGTGTATGGATTATAGTGTGTCTTGTACCGAACTCAGTGAATAATTGCAACGAAAACCGGTAAGTTTGCTACTGTTTTTATCTAGTTTTATGAGGGTACTCGGCAGAAAATAGAAGAAAAAAAAATAATTTTTAGTGAGTTTTAGTCGATTTCACGTGAGCAAGTGATAGTTGAATACTTGTTTTAATAGTTTATGCAAAAATCCAAATTTCAATAAAAATGGACCATTTTTACTTTTCTGGCCTTTATCTCAAAAATTGGTCTGTGCGGCAAGTGCCTACTTTCAGTGGAGGGCCTCACAAATAATCACAACTCTGGCTACAAATAAATGTGATGTTACTTAGGTTTGTTGCAACAATGCCTTGCTGAGTATGTACTGTAAAAAGAATAAAGGCTCTTCAAAGAAATGTTCGAGTGTGCGACTATTTTTGGCCAGCCAGCAGAAAACTAATATGACTACAACTATTACTAACAACCTTTAGTAATAGAGCTAACAAATAATGTAATTCTGTCTCTTCTGAACTATTTTTTTTTCTTACATGACTATTACACATATGCAATTGTTCAGTAATATGATTTCATGGACTATAAAATGCTATGACATTACATAAAATTTTAGGAAATACAAACAACATACTTTCATATTCATCTGGATTCAACTTAAAAGTTCACACAAATCTTGCAAATCATGTCACTGTGAGATTATGTTCTCTTTATGTATACATGTGTTTCCTCTGATTACTTGTTTATTCAGTGTACGCATTACTAGAAGTGTGATAAAATAAATAAATAATGAAAAATGTTCATGCTTATATATTATATATTTTATTTATATATTGTACTCGAGTTAATGTTGCTGAGCAGTTTAAATTTGTTATTTATTGATTTTATTTCATTTTTTAGTATTAAATTTGAGTTTATTTTATTGTCAATTAGTCTACAAGCACTTGTAAAGAACCAAAATGTTGTTTTCTCTCAAAACATGGTGGAAAAAAGACAAAGTTACAAGAATAATATCAAATACAGGTGCACACAACGGCTGGCAACAAAGAAAGGAAGCGGAGAGTTGAACTTCCTGACAACCTGATGGGTGGAGCTGTCCAGTCAGTCAAATGGCAGTAATGAATTAAATCTTTGCTGAATTTCATTCACATTGAGGCACTTTTTTTTTTTGTTTGTTTTTTTGGTCTGTAACAGAAAATATTCAATGTTAATGAAGTTGATCTATATTTCTTTCTTTTTTGTTTTCTTTAATGTTAGTAAAGATGCAATATTATGCAGAGGTAATTATAACAGTTTTATAAATGAATCTATAGCATTTATCATGGCGGAGAGACGGGGGGGGGGGGGGTCATGGAATGTTTTCTTCTTTCTGGGTGGTAATGGTGGTGGGGTAACAGAAAATAATTGAGAAGAACTGCTTGACGGCAATCTAGTGTTTGGCAACTATCTCATTTTTTAATGACCTAGATTTCCGCTGCTGTATTGCTGCACCGAGTGTAAAGTGCAACTCCAAAGAAACAAACACTAATCACATGAGACTCAGTTAGTGCTTTATGTTTTGAGGTGAATAGGAAATTGGTTCCACTTGCCCTTTTTACTGAACTTTGTTTTCGAGGGTTACATGACTTCCTTTTAGCATCCACTTCTACTTGCTCCTTTGGCCTATGCTAAAAATCCATAAAATAAATTGTCTCTTGTTCCTGTCATTAGTAACAAAGTGTGGGCTGTGTTGAATCTGTCACCTTCAATCTTTTAAACAAGAACCTATTCTCTACATCATGGTCTTGTGCCCACCTGCTCATCCTCCTGAGCTCCCATCATACAGTCATTCACATTAATGGAGCCTCAATGGCACCTATAATTAAAATGTTTAAGTATAAAAATGCAGGAGCTAATAAATAAATAAATAAATAAATAAATAAATAAAAACAATGCATTTCTAAAGTTCAAAGTGAAGAGGTCCTCTGCATGTTAACATCGGGATATAATGGAAATGTGATTTTTTTTCTTCCATGTTATTGCTTTTCATCCCCAATGTCTTTCTCTGTGTCTGTCCTCTTTTTCTCAGTCTCTCTTTTTAAATTCCTCAGTTCTCCCCAGATAGTCTCCAGACAGGTGGTGCAAACCGACTCTAATTAGGTGTGAATAAGAACACACCTTTTTAATTATTTTCTGCATCTTCATCACTTTTATACCATTAACTCATCTTCGGAATAGATTTGATCAGAGTAATAAAGCACTTCAGTAAATAATATCACTCCAGAGATAAATGCAGCATGCGTAATTAAACAGGTAATGCATGATCAGGAAAAAAAAAAAAAAAAAAGCATATGGACAGAAACCCTAATTTCCCAGAATTTCACACACACAAATATATACAATGACTGGATGGGTGGTCTGGTGGTGAAGGTGCTGGATTGCTAATCCAGAGGTTGGGGGTTCGAGTCCCACTCTCCACAAGGCCGTCAGTGTGTTTCTGTCCCTTGCTAAAGGGTTGTGTCAGGAAGGGAGTCCGACGTAAAAACCTATACCAAATCAAATGTGCCAATCATTAATATGACTTCCATGAAGATGGAGGCAGATGATTCGCTGTGGCAGCCTCTGAGGAAAAAAGGGAATAGCCGAAGGAAAAGAAGAAGACAATGACTGGATTAATTCGGTGGTGGTACAGTGGTATAATGGGCTGTAATGGGGTTACGGGGCAGTGATGGTCTAATGGATCGGGAGCAGAATCGCTGATCCTAAGGTTGGGGATTCAAGTCCCCACAGGGTCGTCACTGTCCCCCCAGTGCAGTTAATCAGGAAAGCTAAATCAAACTATGCAATAAAGCTGGAACATCAGATCACATCAAACAATACTAGATATGTATGGAAAAACTAAAGGACATGACTGATTACAAAAAAAAAAACCCTCCATTTCATCTGACATTGATATGGACCTTCCAAACAAACTCAATGAGTTCTATGGGAGGTTTGAACAGTCCCCAGCCCCCCCATCCCCTCCCTCACCCCCTCCCACACCCCTCATTTCACATCCAGGAGGAAGAGATCAGGAACATCTTTAAGAAAAATAACAAGAGGAAAGCAGCTGGCCCAGACGGGATCACCCCTGCTGTTCTTAAGTACTGTGCAGCTCAACTGGCCCCAATATTCACCTCTATCTTTAATACGTCCCTCCGCCACTGTACAGCTCCACTGTGTTTCAAGGTTTCATCCATAATCCCTTTCCCAAAATCATCAAAGATGATGTCATGTCTCAACGACTACAGACCAATCGCCCTAACATCCGTGGTCATGAAGTCGTTTTTAACGCATCATCCTTAATCATCTGAAGGCATCCACTACTCCCCTGCTCGACCCTCATCAATTTGCTTACCGTGCCAACAGGTCTGTTGAGGATGCCGTCAACCTGGCCCTCTACCACATCTTACAGCACCTTGAGTCTCCTAACAGCTATGCCCGTATCCTTTTCATTGATTTCAGTTCTGCTTTTAACACAATAAACCCATCTACATTTACTATTCATTTTAGCATGTTTCACGGTTGTGTGTTGAGAATGCATGTCATGAGTTTCTTATCTTGGCATAAATAGATATATCGGGCCATGAATTTTTCATATTTTGGCAGATAACAATGTTTCAAAATAGTACGTATTCATGCAAGTTGCACAAGTGGTGCAGTAGTCAGCACGTCCGTCTCACAGCAAGAAGGCCTGGGTTTGATTCCCGAGCTCCGGCATTAGTTCTCCCTGTGCGTGTGTGTATTTCCTTTGGGTGCTTTGATTTCCTCCTACAGTCCAAAACACACAGTAAGCTAATCGGCTGTTACAAATTGCCCCTACATATGGAGGTGAGTGAGAAAGATTGTGTGTGTTGACCATGCAGAGTTGACTGAGATGGACACCAGCCACCCCAAGGTCCTAGTTAGGATTAAGTTCCTTAGAAAATGAACGAATGACCTATCCATACAATTTTGTTGTTAATCAACAATAACGCTATAGTAGTAATATTTAATACATAGCATTAATACACGACATTTTCAACCTTTGATAACCCAGTTAGCTTCTCTGGGGGGACAGTGGAAACCTTGTGGAGAGTTGGACTCAAACCCCCAACCTTAGGATCAGCTATCCTGAGCCCTATACCACCAGACCACTACTGACCCTATTACTATATATGTGAAATACATAACGGGTTTTGATTCGCTACTCTTAATTATCCTGGACAAGTTGTGTTTTTGTGTGTGTGTGTGTGTGTGTGTGTGTGTGTGTGTGTGTGTGTGTGTGTGAGAGAGAGAGAGAGAGAGAGAGAGAGAGTTTGTTTGGGTGTATACTTTGTGCGCAATGTTCCAGACTCTATTCACAGATAAATGGTTCCTAACAATGATAAAGAGCACTCATTCACTAATCAGCCGTAACATTAACGCCACCTGACTGGTCTCCGTCTAGGGAGTCTCATACTCAATAAGCTGGAATTTATTGTGTGTTCTGACTCCATTCTAACACAGCAAGCATTAACAGTGTCAGCAGTTTGTGCTACAATCGCTGTTTTGTGTCATTAGACCAGATGTACTAGTCTTTTAGAATTCACATAAATGAACCTTGGACATTTACGCCATATTTTCCAGTTCACTGTACACTTTTTCTGAACCATCTTTGGTATGTACAAACTGGATTCCAAAAAAGTTGGCACACTATACACATTATGAATAAAAAAAAAAAATGAATGCAAACGATGTGGATATGCCAAATTTCAACATTTTAATCTGAATAGAGCATAGATCACAGGGTCAAAAGTTTAAACGGAGGAAATGTTTCATTATAAGTGGAAAATATGTTGATTTTCAATTTCTTGGTGTCAACAAATCTCAGAAAAGTTGTGACAGGTAGCAATAAGAGGCTGGAAAAGTCAATTGCACTTATAACGAACAGCTCAAAGACCAATTACCACTAATGAGGTCCATTGGCAACGTGGCTGAGTATAAAAAGAACTTCTCAGAGTGGCAGTGTCTCTTAGAAGTGAAGATGGGTAGAGGATCACCAGTTCCCCCAATGTTGAGCAGAAAGATAGTGGAGCAATAACAGAAAGGTGTTTCCCAGCAAAAAAAAACATGAAGATAGTTTGAAGTTATCATCATCTACAGTGAATAACATCATCCAAAGATTCAGAGAATCTGGAAGAATCTCTGCGTAAGGGTCAAGGCCGAAAAACCATACTGGATCCCCATGATATTCGGGCCCTTAAACGGCACTGCACCACAAACGGGAATGCTACTGTAAGGGAAATCACAGAGTGTGCTCAGCAATACATCCAGAAACCATTGTCAGGGAACACAGTCCACCGTGCCATCCACCGTTGCCAGCTGAAACTCTACAGTACAAAGAAGAAGCCATTTCTAAACAGGACCCAGAAGTGCAGGTGTTTTCTCTGGGCCAGGGGTCATTTAAAATGGATTGCGGCAAAGTGGAAAACTATGCTGTAGTCAGATGAATCACGATTTGAAGTTCTTTATGGAGAACTGGGACGCCATGTCATTCGGACTAAAGAGGACAAGAACAACCCAAGTTGATATCAGCGCTCAATTCAGAAGCTGCATCTGTGATGGTATGGGGTTCCATGAGTGCTTGTAGCATGGGCAGCTTGCACATCTGGAAAGGCTCTGTCAATGCAGAAAGGTATATTCAGGTTCTAGAACAACATCTGCTCCCATCCAGACGCCGTCTCTTTCAGAGAAGACCTTGCATTTTTCAACATGACCATGCCAGACCACATGCAGCATTAATTACAACATCATGGCTGCGTAGGAAAAGGATCCGGGTATTGAAATGGCCAGCCTGCAGTCCAGATCTTTCACTTATAGAGAATATTTGGTGCGTCATAAACAAAAAGGTGCTACAAAGAAGGGCTGAGACAGTTGAACAGTTCGAGGCCTGTATTAGACAAGAATGGGACAGCACTCCTATTTCTAAACTTGAGAAACTTGTCTCCTCGGTCCCCAGACATTTGCAGACTGTTGTAAGAAGAAGAGAGGATGCCTCGCAGTGGTGAAAATGGCCTTGTCCCAACGTTGACACCAATTTGTTGACACCATGAAATTAAAAATCAACATATTCTGCCCTTAAAATTATACATTTTCTCAGTTTAAACTTTTGACCCTGTCATCTATGTTCTATTCGAAATAAAATATTGAAATTTGGCACTTTCACATCATTGCATTCAGTTTTTATTCACAATTTGTAGATTGTCCCAACTTTTCTGGAATCCGGTTTGCACATGTTCATATGCTTGCTTATTTTCCACCTTCTAAAACGTCGATTTCAAAAAACTGACTGTTCACTTCCTGTACAAACATCCCACTCCTTGGCAGTGCCACTCCAACAAGATAATCAATTTTATTCACTTGGTCTGTCAGTGCTCGTAATGTTATGGCGGATCAGTGTATCTCACTTTATACCTTGCATCTTCACGACTATATTTGTAATGTTGTTTATCTCTATTATATTTATTATCCTGTTAGCACATAGTCTATTTTGATTTCCCACTGCTAAGTATTTATGCACACACTCCTTTATTGTCTCTAAATATAATATTGTTATGCATTACTGGCATTGCTTTTTATCAAACCATTAACACATTATAAAATTAGCTTCCGGTGTTTAGAAAATGTTGGATTATTCAGCCAAATTCCATTATCAGCACACACACACACACACACACACACACACACACACACACACACACACACACACACACACACACTTAACACTGATATTACAGGTTTGGTTCTTAGTAAAGTTTGAATTTTAATAAGTGATATATTTCAAGCCTTGGGGTCAAAAAAAGAGAAAATGATATGCAGAATGCAGAAAAGAAATGACACCTCTTTTCTCACTAGGGAGATAGCAGCAGTGTGTCCCTAAGGAAAGGATGAGATGATTATTCATATTGTACAAGATGAGCGATGTTGCAAGATGTACAATGCGTATTCTCCTCACAGTAAATATATCAACTTCACTCCCTCTCTGTTTTTGTGAAAAGGTTACTGCAGGATAAAGGAAATGGGAAATGAGTCCCAAAAGATCATTTTCCTTAATATTACAGTTGCCCCCAACCTAGCAAAGGGAGTTTATGTGGGTTTTATGTTGCACTGCATGATCTAGGATATGACATCCTTATGGCTCACTTCAATGAGAAATATATTTGTGCGTAGCTATTTTATACCAAAATCCGTTTGGCATTGTGCAATAATGGAGATGAATAGCAACATGAACCCCAAGCAAGTGCATTATTGCTTCAACAATATGTTAAATATACATATCCATTAAATCTAGCAGACAGCTCCGAAATCTTACTACAGGGATCTCTATATTTCCATGGTTAATGGGGACCGAGACCCCCCGAAGGCCGATTTCCGAAAAATAGGATCGACCCACCTGACTGATGTATAAGTATATACAAGTACATGTGTCCTTCTTCTTCTTCTTCTTCGTCTTCTTCTTCTTCTTCTTCTTCTCCTTTCGGCTTTTCCATTCAGGGGTCGTCACAGCGAATCATTTGCCTCCATCTCACCCTATCCTTTGCATCTTCTTCTCTTACTCCATCTACCTTGATGTCTTCCTTCACCAAATCCATGAATCATCTCTTTGGTCTTCCTCTAGAGTCTAGGCCTTCTGCCTGGTAGTTCCAACCTCAGCATCCTACTACCAATATACTCACTATCTCTCCTCTGTACATGTCCAAACCATCTCAATCTAGCCTCTCTGACTTTGTCTCCAAAACAGCTTACATGTACTGTCCCTCTGATGGACTCATTCCTGATCCTATCCATCCTCGTTACTCCCAAAGAGAACCTCAACATTTTCATCTCTGCTACCTCCAGCTCTGCCTCCTGTCTTTTCCCCAGGGCCACTGTCTCTAAACCATACAACATCGCTGGCCTCTTCACCGTCTTGTACACTTTTCCTTTCATTCTTGCTGACACTCTCCTATCACACATCACTCCGGACACTTTTCTCCAACCATTCCAACCTGCCTGCACACGCTTCTTCACCTCTTTTCCACACTCTCCATTGCTCTGGATTGTTGAGCCTAAGTACTTAAAATCCTCCACCTTCCTTATCTCTGCTCCCTGTAACCTCACCGTTCCTCTTGGGTCCTTCTCATTCATACACAAGTACAGTGATACCTCTGCTCACGAACATAATTGGTTCCCAGAAAGTGTGTGTGAGGCGAAAAGTTCGTCTTCCGAACATTTATTTCCCATAAGAAACCATTAAAATGAGAATAATCCGTTCCCAGGTCCCCATAAAACATAATTTTCTACTAAATAAGCCTTAAAACTACACAAAAATATACCTTATTTTATGTATAATAAATGTGCTATTGTATTGTAATTAAAGAAATAAACTGTACTGTATAATAAAGTGGTTTTATTTACCTTTGTGATGGTAGTTGATGGCTTGATGGAATGGAGTGGGAGGAGGAGGGAGGAGGGACTTACTGTTTGGAAGGAGAGTTTGGAAACGCCTACTGTTTGGAAACACCACTTAGCCACACACGCACCCTTAATAGCTTCCTTGTTCTTAAGGATGGTGGTAGACTTAGCGGACTGGTACTGGGACGCTGAGTCACACAAACGCACACCTCGTTCGTGTTTTTCAATGATCTCCGCCTGTGGTGGGGTCTTTTTCGGTCCCATAATAACAAAAGTACACCCAATATGGTCCAAAATGTCTAGCAAACACAAACCACTTCCGCACTCAAAGAAAGGGGTGTGACGAACTGTGACGCCGTGAGCGTGCGTCAGCTTCTTGTGGCCGCCACCGTGGCGCTGTTCGACCGCGTGGTTTGATTCGTCCGCCGAAAACTAGTTCGTCAGCAGAGACAATATGCTCGCAAATTTAATGTTCTTGAGGCGAAAAGTTCGTGAGCTTAAGCGTTCGTCAGCGGAGGTTTTACTGTATTCTGTTTTACTGAGGCTAGCCTTCATCCCTGTCTTTTCCAGGGCATACCTCCACCTCTCTAGATTTTCCTGCACTTGTTCTCTGCTCTCACTACAGATCACAATGTCATCTGCAAACATCATAGTCCATGGAGATTCTTGTCTAACCTCGTCTGTCAGCCTGTCCATCACCATAGCAAACAAGAAGGGGCTCAGAGTATACACTATACAAGTATATGTGTCTATAATGACAAGAAATACATATTCAATGTTATAAATGCTTATAATTGTTTTTTATCATACTCGATGTGGTAAGCGTCCAGGGCGATTAAAAACTTGGAGTGGGTAGGTATGTCCACCTCCTTAACTCGGTAAACTTAGCACTGTCGGCTGATTGACTAGTTGACATAATTGTGCAGGAATATAGTGGGTATTTAGTGGATGTTTTAGTATTTAGTGGATGTTTTCTTTTCTGCTGCAAGTGTAAGTGGTTTATTTTGTTATGTTCTTAAGTGCACGTTAAAACATTAAAAGAAAATTAAGACTTAAAAGTAATTTCGTTAACTAAAATCTAAATAAAAATACTTCTACAAAAGAATAAATAAATAAACAACTAAATAAATAGAAACTGAGTTATGTTTACCGTCTTCATTTACTATCTCAAGATTAAAAATAAAATTACTTATTCATTGTAACACCAAACAGAGCTAAAAATTGAATTACAAACAAACAAATAAATAAATAAACGTTTGAGTATTTTCATGATGACTATTTGTTATTATTATTATTTTTTTTTTTTTACTGGTTTGATTATTTTAGTTTTGTTTATTTTATTTATTTATTTATTTTTAATCCGTGTTTAACAACCACAACATCTTTGCTCCTGAATGTCAGGCAAATATGAAATGCTGAGCGACACTGCTGTGTCAGGAGCTCCTCTTCTCACTGCCTGTTCAATAATCACACTAGCATGCAGTGTTGCCAGCTCTCAGTGAAATTTTGAAACCAACTACTTCTCAAAACAGCACAGGGGGGGGGGGGGGGACAGTCCTGAAACTAGTCCAAAAAGTTCAAGTATTGAAAAGGGAGATTACTTTATTTCTCAGTCAAGGTCACCATGATGTGCACATATTTCTGATTATCAGTATTTTTCAAACACCCATTTCTCACTTCATACAGCCATCCACTCCATATACCTATTTTCTTCCTATCAAAATCTGCAATTTTTTATGGAGAATAAATGTCTTTGTACATATAAGATACAACATATGCACTTAAACCATATCTAGAGTCTGCAATCAAAATGAACGAATTGAAATACAGTGGTACAGTGGTCACCTCACTAAAGTCTCACCAAATGAAAAATCCAGGTTACGAAAAGCATTTTCCTTTTTTTTTTTTTTTTGTCTCAGGATACGAAATAAGTTCACGTTACGAAAGCGCCATCCTAAAAATTCAAACGCTGCATGCACTGAAGCTGCATGAATTGAAGCGCGAAATAGCGAGGGATCCCTGTAAACACCTAAAACCATGCAACGTAATTTTATTTCTTGGAAATTTTGGCATTTTAGACTACAGTAATTAGATCACAGAAACACAAGTTAAATCTAAGACGAACTGTGTAAAATTATACAAGAGCACTGCTTTAAAAGTTGATAGTGGGACCAGTGATGTAGTGGTGAGGTACGACGCTCATGATCAAGAGGTTGAGGGATTGAATTCCTGTTAGATCACGCTGTAATAAAATCCCTGGGCGAATTCTTAATCACAGGTGTACCTCTGTAAAACCCGGCAGTATACATGGGTACCCTCAAAAAAAAAAAAAAGTACTGGGAGAGTAATTCCATCCAGGAGAAGATGAACTCCGAGTCGCTTTAAGCTCCAGAAACTGGAAATAAGTTCTCACCAGATGAGTCAGAAGGATTGAGTGTAAAAGTCGAATAGACTTACATTACCTATCGTTACGAAAGCTGTACATGTTTATAATGCACTCCTAAGTGTTTTCTTACAATTATCTATCAATCTTCTTTTCCTTTCGGCTTTTTCCATTTTTCAGGGGTCACCATAACAAATCATCTGATTCGCACGTTTGATTTGGTTCAGAGGTTTTTACGTCGGATGCCCTTCCTGACACAACCCTTTAGCGAGGGACAGAAACACGCTGACGGCTTTGCAGCTCCTCTTGACGAAAGTCAGCGATGGTTCTTTTACATCAACCTCTCACCATAGACAGTGACAGACATGGCCGGCCTTCGATAACCCAGTTAGCTGCACTGGGGACACTGTGACAACCTTGTGGAGAGTGGGACTCGAACCCCGAACGTTAGGATCAGTGTTCCAGTGCCCTTTACCACTAGGCCACCACTGCCCCATTACACTTATCTATGAATAGCTCAGTATATTTGGTAATGGCATGATGCAGTGGTTAGCATGTCTGCCTCACCGCAAGAAGGTCCTGGGTTTAAGTTATGGGCTCACTGGGGGAGTTTCTGTGTGGCGTTTGCATGTTGTCCCCATGCTTGTGTTGGTTTCCTCAAGGTATACTGGTTTCTTCCCAGAGTTGAAAGATGATCCCAGTAGGATCAAGTGGTTCAGTGATTGAATGAATGAATGAATGTATGTTTGTAAGTATTAGTAGTCGTGATGGTCACAGTTAACACATGGATGTCACATCCAAATACACAGGAGTCACCACAAACCCATTACTTAATCAAGTCCAGTCAATATTTACTCCATGCTGTTAACTCACCTGTTTCTCATTGGCTCTTGTTTATTTATTTATTTATTTTTTACATATTTATCCACTACTTACCTTTGCGAGGTGTCCTTAGTCTTGAGAAGGCCTGGCGAGCTCTCTAGCTTGTACGCTGCCCTCGCCAGAGTCGGCTGAGATCGGTGCCAGCCTCCCTGCGACGGCATTTTTTTGGTCAGGAGAAAAGCCTTCTATCAGTCCATCTATCATCCTTATCCATCAGGTCCATGGTGGAGCTGGAGATATTCCAGATATATGACAGGTTGGATACACCCTGGGTTAGTCGTCAAACTTTTTCAGAACAGCCAATCAGATTCACATTCACGCTGATGGACAATTCAGATTCTCAATTTATTCAACCCACATTCACTTGGCTTGTCAGAGGAAACCGGCACACCCAGACTAAAAACCAGACAAGCATAGAGAAAGCATCCGAACTCCACACATAATGATCCCAGCCAGTCACAAGGTTTGAACTCAAAGCCTCGTTGCTATAACTCAACAGAGTTAACCACTGCACCATCATACCACTCCACAGCCCTTCTAAAATAAATAAATAACTTAAAATTATACCTCAAGATATGGTGACAAATGTCAGTCAATGGCACTTCACCATGGTTGACTTTAAATGAAACCCTGACTGCAAAGGTAAAGTGCAGTCTGGAGCTTTAGGGTATGTAGGACTATTTTTCAAGTGTACAAGAATTATGGCTGCATTTATACAGACCCTATAGTGCCAAAAGGAAGGAAAAAAAAACCAAAAAAAGCAAATGCCATACAAGTCCGTGAATCGTGCTTCCCATTGCAGTGGGACTGTGACCTGAGGCATACTGCTAAAGCAACCAGCAATGAGTCACTGACCTGAACTGCACCGAGCACTAACGTGCCAAAGACAAGACTGAGACACATAAGAAAGCCACTGAAGCAAAACAACTACAAAGTGACGTAGAAAACGCGAGGCACATTGTCACAAGAACATTATTCCACATCTATCAGTGTCTTTGGACTTCAGACAGATTAATTATAAAGGATTTCAAAATAAAAATCTGACTTTTTTTTTTTTTTTCCGATTGAAGGGCAGTGTATAAAAGAGATCCTTTCCACTAGATAAACAGATGTGCTGCACTAAATCAGAAATACTGTGTCGCTGTCGAACTCCTGATGGGCTTCATCTCTAAATCTAGTCTAAAGGCCTATTGAGATGTCCATGAAGCGCTGCCCCGTTTGTCTGTCACTGCAGGTGAGGACCGGCTGACCTTGACCCTGAGTTTGGTGGCCATGGTACAAAAGGGAGAATGATTTATCATTGCCTTTCACAGCAGCACTGAAAAAGTCTTCTCCTGCACATCCCAGAGACTTTCGGTAGGGTTAAGGTCAGGACTCGGTGGTGCCATTCTTTCACCAATGCCATCAGGGAAAAAAAAAGTCCACTGATGAGAAAACTTGGTCAATCATTACAGTCAGTCTATCAGCTGACGTCATATTATCGCCATAGTTATAGTGCGGAGTCTCAACCTGACCCAGAGAAAACATCGATGCCCTGGTGATTATACACTATAATCAAAGATAGCAAAAAAGAGTTCTTGCTTATTTTGGCCTGGCAGTGTACATTGTTCTATATAATGCATAGGTAGTGATAGAATACAAAACAATCCAAGAATCATTGATGTGTATAAATGGTTCTAGGAAGCAGTGGTGGCTCAGTGGTTAAGGTACTGGACCATTACTGTTCCCATTACCAACCAGTTGCTACTGCTGGTCCCATGGTGAACAAGACTCTTAAGCCTCAACTGCTGTGTTATATAAATAAGATAAAAGATTTCCCTGGATAAGAGTGTCCGCAAAATGGCTTTAATGTAATATAATTCTCGTCTTTGGACGAGACCCACTGGGGGGATGGCGGTTGTTACCCAAAATAAGTTTCCAATCCAATTGGATTGCATTGAAGCTTTGATGTAGATTTTTGGGCTGTGGAAGGAAGCCAGAGTACCCGGGGGGGGGGGGACAAAAAACAAAAAAAAACAGGCTTGAGGGTAAAACATGTAAGCACCAGTCGGTATCAAGAAACCTTCTGACTGTGGGGTGCCAGTGCTAGCTGTGCTAAAGCACTTTTTTTTTTTTTTTTTTTTTTTTTTTGGGTAAAAGAAAATGGTTTGTGGTTAAGCTGACACACACAGTAAACTCAAACATGTGTGTGTTCCTGCAAAGTCACCAACTGCTGTGCCAAGGCTTGTCATGCTGTCCACTTAAATTGCAAGCCCTGGAATATACGGCCACAATCTGTTTTCCTGTTCAACATCAGTGTTGACTGAGCTGACACATGGTTATACTTGAATACATTAGAGTTTTACACATAAACACAAATAAATTTAACACAATATCTGGCTTTGGTAGCTGCTCTTTCTCAGTAGAATGTGCATGTTTCTATCAAAGCAATGTTTTCATTAGGGTCCCATTTATCAACTGTGCATACACAAAGTTTGGTGCATAAACTACTTTATGCATATGCATGATTCGAGAACAGAACGTGATTCATCAAATGCTGCTTCTGCATGAAAATATATTTCTGCACACTCCTGCTCATGCATATGTAGGAACCCCACCGATAAAATGTGCAGTAATGGGTAAATTGATTATGAGGAGTGTCCATCATACTAAATACAGGAATCCCTCACTTTCCGCAGTTAATGGGGTTCGAGACCTCCTGACCGCCGATTTCTGCGAAGTAGGATCGACTCCCATGACTGACGTATACGTACATGCATATGTGTATATAATTTCAATAAATACATACCCAATGCTATAAATTCTTATAATAACAATTAAACATTAAAAAATAATGCATAAGATGTAAATAAAATATATAAACACGCACACATACACACACACAGATGCACACCTCACATAAAAATGTTTTTGTGTTGGGGGATTTTATTTATTTTTTTTCTTTTTCTTTTCTTTTTTTCTTTCTTGCTTGTGGTTTGTTTGCATAATTGACCTTGTTTTGTGGTATTTTCCTTCACCTTTTCCCCTATTTTTTCTTAATTTCTTTATTTTCTAAAATTTGTTTTTGAACAACCCGCGTTGCACTGAAGCCGCAGAAACTGAAGCATGAAGTAGCGAGGGATCACTGTACAGTACAAGGACAGTAATTAAATGAGTGTGTGATGGTCAGAACGTCTGCCTTACAGCAAGGAGGCGTGGGGTCAAGTTTGAGGCTCAGGTATTTCTGTGTGGAGTTCGAAAGTTCTTCTTGTGCGTGCACGGGATTCTTCCAGGTACTGTATTCAGATTTCCTCCAGTAATCCAAAGACAGGCATATGAGGCTAATTGGCTGATTCGGCTTGCCCCTAGATGTAAATATAAATGTGTGTGTGTGTGTGTGTGTGTGTGTGTGTGTGTGTGTGTGTGTGTGTGTGTGTACGCGTGTGTGTGTGTGTGTGTTGGGGCTGCAATGATCTGGCAAACTGAGATTGTCTCCAACAATCCTAGTAGGATTAAGCGGCTTGGCAGACAAGTAAGTGAGTATCTGTACTGAGATTAAAGAAAGAACCCTGATTGGATTTCGTTTGTTGAAATTGTTTTAGTTGGTCTCTTTCACCACTTTCATGGTTTCTAATGACAATGCAAGGTTGTAAGGACATTCAGGAAAACAATCAGTCACACTCACATTCACAACTAGGCACAATTTGGAATACCATGGAGCTTAATGTGCATGTCTTTCAGAAGACCCCGTACAAGCAAGCAAGAACTTGCAAACCCCATATAGAAACACCCTGACGCCCCAGGGCACAAGCTCTCTTTTGTTTTGTTTTTTTCCCCCCACGGGTGAGACGATACGGTATAAAAATGATATTACCATATTTTCCGGACTATATGTTGGTCCGAAGTACAAGTCGCAAACTCATAGAAACCGTCTACCTTGGCTTGGAAATCTGCTGGCAGTTTATGTGACGGTGTGTTCCTCGCTCTGATAGAGAGGCGGTAGCATTGCATGAAGCAGTAACACCAAGAAAGTTCTCACACAAGTCATTTCTATTCATCTCCATGACAACTACCTGGATGTGGAGATGTAACTGCACTGTTGACAAGCCTCTCCCCGCAGCACGCTGCTCAAACACCCATGTGCGAACTGGTTCCTCTAGCTGTTACCATCTAGCTTTTAGCCCGCAAATAGCATTTAGCCCGCAATTAGCTTTTGTTATTGTTGTTTTCTTCATTGCAGTAATAATAATCTCCGCTTTTCTCCAATACCTAAAAAGTTTCTCGTTCACTCTAAACTTTCTTTCTGCTGCTCGATTACCATTTTCTGCTGCATATTTCACAACTTGCAGCTTGTAATCCGCAGAATAGAATTTTTCTTTTTGGGGCCACTTTTTCAGTGGTGGAAGAGCAGGTGCTGGTACCCAAGCTTAGAGTGCCCTCTTGTGGTTGTGAGTGTAAAAATAAGAAACATGTGAAATCATGTCTTATTATTATGACGAACAAAATTATATGTAATAATTTCACATATAAGTCGCTCTCGAGTATAAGTCGCACCTTCAGCCAAAGTATGAAAAAAAGTGTGACTTATAGTCTGAAAAATACTTATTTTGAGACACACACACACACACACACACACACACACACATATATATATATATATATATATTCTCTGTAGACTTGGTCTTGATATATAAGCTTACTGTTGTACAGATTTCAGCCATAGTACATCTTAGATAGAATTTAGAGACGGTTCTGGAGTTCTTATCCCACTACAGGTAGAATAATTATGGATCTTAACCTCATTGACTTACATTCCATTTATTTTCCGAGCCACTTTATCCTGTTAAGGTTGCTGGGAGACTGTAGCCTGTCTTAGTCTACTCTGGGCAAAAATGGGTTGCACCCTGAACAGCTCTCCAATCCATCACAGGGCCAACACACTCTGTTATTAACACACATGAGTTAACCTAAAGTGCATGTCTTTGTAGAGGGAGAGGAAACCAGAGTACTTTATGAAAGCTGATGCAAACATAAGGAGAACATGCAAACTCCATGCAGAGACGCCCTCACTAAGCCTGGGACTATCTCGCAATGATTCAGATGTGCCTTAACTAACATTAAATAGAAAGATATAATGTACATCATAAAGTCGTATAATATATAGGCCAGGCAATTTTTGTACATAGGCTTTCATTATGTTATTGTTGCACAAATGCAGTATGATCCAAGTAGGGGAACCATCTCAGAGAATGTGACGAGAACATGAACCAATTGAGCTGCAGAAAATGCTAAATGCGACAGCACACAAATATCGTATGTTTTTCCTCAAAGGAAAAATCATCCACAATGCTTCCCAGAGTGTTGGTTTCTACGGAGGGTAAAAAAAAAAAACATTACTAGGTGGTTGAGGGTGGACGTTCTGCCGCATTGGCACAGTATTATTCAATTTAACCAGAATACAGGCAGGGCCTCCTCATTAAAAATCTGTTTACAAAACCAGGGCAGGCATCTTTAATACTTCAGGTAAAAATGTTAGTTTGTTTACAGCTGGTGGGGCAAGTAAACAACACCCAATACATTGCCATGTGAGTCAGAGCAGATGTCTTACAGGAAGCTTGAGGGCACTGTATAATTACAACTATATCCAGAAAAAGTTTGTCAGAAATTTAATACAACATTTTACAGTTAAACTTTACATTTTTATTTTCAATACAAAGGAGAATTCTGAAGCTCTCACTCATTTGCTGTACCGCTTATTCCTATTAGGGTTGCAGGGGGAGTTAGACCTTAATTCAGCTGACAAAGGCAGGGCACACTCTGAACATCAGACTCGTCAGACCATCACAGTTAAAAGTCGAATTGAGCCATGGAACAAAAGACACAAAGTGTGCGATGATATTCATAAATATAGATAACATATGGTATACTGGGCAGCACACTGGTGTAGTGGTTGGCACTTCCACCTCGCAGCAGGGAAAACCTGGGCTCTTAATCCCCGGCTTGGCGAGGGCACTTCGATGTAGAGTATGCATTATCTCCTTGTCCATACACGGGCTTCCTCAAGGTACTCCGGTTTCCTCCCAAGTGCAAAGACATGCAGATTAGGCTGTTTTTTGTCTGTTCCAAATTGCCCCTAAGTATGATTGTCAGTGTGAACTGTTGTGTATGTTGCCCTGTGATGGTCTGAGGAAGTGTTCAATGAGTACTCCGCCTTCTCCCAGTGCAGACTGTGATTGGCGTTAGCCTCCCCACGACCCTAATAGGATTAAGTGGCTTGGCAAATGAGTGAGTGAGTGAAAGTTATAAGATGTGAGCTATCGATGCCAAGAGCTGTGTTTATGGATCGGCCATGTCAGCATGTGTCAAGAATTGTGCGCACAATTTCCTCTGGGATCAATAAAGTATTCTCCTTCTGAAGCACTTTTTCTACGTTTAAAGTTACTGTGAGTTTCCTGACTGGTGACAAAGCCTGGTTGCATCGCTCTAAATATGTTTCCTAATGAAATCTTTTTTTTGAAATTAAAGCTTGAGATTGCTTTCTGGTTAATTTTGTTCCTTGCCAATACTGAGGGAAGTTCAAAACCGTTAACAACTCCAACAGCTGTGAAAAGCCTTGTCCATTTCAATCGAGCCGGATTGTACAGCCACTATCTGTTTATTTTCCCTACATTATCAGTGTTGACTGAGACCGCCTCCGAAAGTGTGCACCTTTTGTATTAGAATACATGAGAGCATTCATTTGTCAAATCCTGGTAAGGTTGCTTGGAGGCTGGAGCCTATTTCAGCTTACTTTGGACAAAGACGGGTACACCCTGGACAGCTCGCCAGTCCATCATACCATCAACACACACACACACACACACACACACACACACACACACACACACACACACACACACACACACACACACACACACACACAAAACCATTCACCCTCACAGCTGTGAGCAATTTAGAACAGCCAATTATCTCATCTTTACCTGAACAAAATAATAATAATAATAATAATAATAATAATAATAATAATAATAATAATAATAATAAAAGAACACTATGCCAGGCTTCTATAACTATTGTCGCTCAGTAGAATGTGCATGTTTGTGAACATGTGAAAATACTAAGTAATTTTAGATTTGTTTACTGCCTTGTGAGTCAAAATGGATTAAATAGGAACTTTTAAAGTGAAGTTTGTTGAACTATAAGATGCTGATTGGTCAAACGAATGTGAATGGATTAGCTGGACTTCATGCTAACAACCAATTACTCCTGCTTGTTTGGTATCCGAAAGAGAAACATTTCCATAATTCCCCCCCTGTTTTCTTTTTCTTTATTTACACAAATTATGATGATTCGCTATGGCGACTCTCGAGAAAGGGAAAGAAGAAGAAGAAGAAGAAGAAGAAGATAAGTAAAATAAAATATATATATTGCGGGAATACCACAACAAGAAATTGCATACCATGCATAAGTGAGAAATAAAGCGATATGATGTTCATTCTGTGTTGTATAACAAAGCAAAAACATAGAGAAGAGGCAGTGCATCTCTTTCAGTTGCCCCATTTGCCCAGTGTTGCTGTATTTTTGCTGTGTGTTGAAATGCTATGCTTACTGCACAGCTTGCACTGGTTCCTCTTGTAACAGATGACAGATATGCATATATTTTTCATGCCCTGCATCAGGGCTGTCACATCTTGGGGAACTGGTCTATTTTTGAAATGCTGCCATGGGTTGTTTGCCAATTTATATTTATTTATTTAACTTGCTGGCTTATTTATTACCTATGCCAATGACATTATGTTTTATCCACAGTTTGTGTGTTTGGAAGCAGAATTAGGAGTAAACAGAGATATATAGATTTGTAGGAGGATTTTCAAAGTGCGTTTCTGAACAAGAAATACATTTTGGAGATGATCATTCAAATTCAGGATCCAGGATTTTTTTGAAAAAGAAATAAATATTATATATATATATATATATATATATATATATATATATATATATATATATATATATATATATATATATATATAATATTGCGAGATAATTTTCTTTTGAAACTGTTAGCAAAGCATCACAGCAGGCCCAGTAGGAGCTGCTGTGTATTACACTGTCCAGCCACACACACAAAAAAAGTCACATACTCAAATACGTTGTTGCTATACCTTTAACCTTGCTTATAGAAAGTACAGTGGTAGCTCACCTTACGAAATTAATCTATTCCAGCACCTTTTTCGTAACCTGTATTTTTTGTAAGTTGAACCACATTTTACATGTAAAACACGTGATTCATTCCAAGGCTCCCAATACTACCCCCTGAACCTTTTAAAATTATAAAAGTACACCAATTTTGTATGAAATATGTGTTAAAAGTAAAAGAAAATTATTTACCTTTTTTTTAAATCTCTCAAACCACCCATGTGATGCTTTAAAATCCGGGGGTTGCTGGTCCGAAGAACCACCACCCCCACCCTCCTTCACGAGGTCCTTAAATATGGCGGTTACTTTTTCCGAAATAATCGCCTCCATCACTGTATACTGTATGCCTCCTTCTGCTTCAAAATCGTCCCAATTGTAGAGGGGTTTCGGCCAGACTCCTTTGCGATTTCACTCAACCGAATCCCACATTCATCTTTTTTTTATTATCTCCTGTTTTACTTTTATTGATAACGGAGCCCACTTCTTCTTTTTAGTCTCACTGGGAATCACTTTCTTGGGGCTCATGATTAATAATGAAAAATAACGCTCACAAAACCCACAAACCAACAGTACACCTCTCCTTCACGCATGTGTGTCGAGCACACGAAAAGCACACGAAAAGCATTATGGGTACAGTACTGTATTATGGAAATTCCACTCTCTCCTAGCCAATGGGAGGCCAGCAGGGCAGGGTTTTGAGAGGCAACCAATGGGAAAGCAAGTCGCACATTGTTTGAATGTTTGAATGGCACGTTTGAATTTTTGAGATGGGGCTTTCATAACGTGAACTTGTTTCATATCCAGAGACAAAAAATTTAAGAAAATGCATTTCGTAACCAGAATTTTTCGCTTGGTGAGACTTTCGTAAAGTGAGATACCACTGTAATTGTCATGCCATTGTTTTAACAAACTTAAGCAGTATAACTTATTTCCATTCATTGTTGGGTTCATTTCTCACCGACGTCTGGAACAGATGAGAGAAAATCGAACCATTCCATAAAGTCTTCTCCAGCACATCCTGAAAGCTTTCAATAGGGTTAAGGTTATGACTTTGGGGAGCCAATACTTATGTGAAAATGATTCTTTCTGCTACCTGAACCACTCTTTCATTATTTCAGTCCCCGTTTTATAGCTGTGCCATCAGGGAAGAACAAGTCCTTTATGTGATAACCTGTTCTTTCAGTACATTCGCATTATTGCTACACCAATGGTGATGAGCCTCCGCAACCAACTGGAGCAAGAATGCCATGGACATCACAGGCTGTGATCAAGGCTACATGTACTCCAAGAAAATATTTGAGGGTGTGACTTTTTTTGGCCTGGTAGTGTATCTGTTATTTGCCTAAAGCTATGTATGGATTATCAGTAAATTTCTTCCAAGGGTGTGGCTTTTGACCAAGAAGATTTCATTAGATTTGGAAGATGATACAGATCGAATTCTGGGTCCATGAATTGTTTATTCATTTTCTGAGCTGCTTAGTCCTAATTAGGGTTGCGAGGAGACTAATGACCATCTCATCCGACTGTGGACAAGGGCAGCGTATACCCTGGACAGGTCATCAGGCCACCGCAGGGCAGAAACAAGCTGACGGCTATGTAGATAATCTTGATGAAAGTTAGCAACGGTTCTTTTACAGCCTCACACCATAGACAGTGAGAGATATGGCCGGCATTTGATAACACAGTTAGCTGCACGGGGGGGGGCACCAGCGACAACCGTTGACAATGGGACTTGAACCCCCAACCTTGGTCGGTAATCCGGCACCTTACCACTCGGTCACCACTGCATGTCCATGGTGCATACCTGGGTTTGTGATGGCTCGGAGGTAGGGTGCTGGATTTCTGGTCCATAAAATCGTGTGTTCAAGCTCTACTATTACCAGGTTGTAACTACTGCCCACTCAGTGCAGCTAAACTGGTTAATCAAAAGCCAGCTACGTCTCTCACTGTCTATGGTGTGAAGCCTGTAACAACAACTGCTACTTTTGTAAAGAGTAGGCTGCATTGCAGTAAGCAAATTTCTACCCACATATGACTCAGCGAGATGTCCAGGGTGTAGCCTGTACTTGCCCAATATTGGCTGAGGTGAGCGGCAGCCTCCCAGTTGACCCAAATAAGGATTAAGTGGTTTAGAAAATGAATGAAATGAACACTGTGCGTTCACTGGATTTGTGAAAAGTGGGTAATTTGAAGGTATTCAAGCAACCAATACATGCACACGTCATGTTCTAGACATGTGAGATGTGGATCTGATTAAATGGTGCTGTGAATACCGAACCGGTCTCCATATAACTAAGATATTTCAAGGTAATGTCAAAGTGGCTACATGGTAGCATAGCGCTCAGCAGGTCTGCCCCACAGCAAGAAAGTCCTGAACTCAAGTCCCAGGCTTGGCCTCTTGTGTGCAGAGCTGGCATGTTTTCTACGTGCTTGTGTGGGTTTCTTTGTGGTACTCCGGTTTCCTCCCACATTTCAACGTCATGCACTTTATGCTAAGTGGCTCTTCCAAATTTCCCCTAAATGTGAGTGGAAATGACTGTGGATGATTTGAAGATTCAGGCTGTACCCCGCCTTCTCACCGTGTCGGCTGAGATAGGCTCCAGCCTCTCCACAACTCTAATAGGATTAAGTGAGTCAGCATGTGAGTGAGAGATAAGTTGGTGAACTATGGTAAATTCCAAAAATATAAGAAAATAGACTGTATACTGATATGCATTTGGGTGTCAGTGATACTTATTCAAATATACAATCTTTATTTATATCCCACACGGAACTGTTCATTTAAATAATTTTTTAAGAAGTGTGTATGAACAAGGCATGAGTTTAGACTTTCATTATTTATAAAAAGTAGTCTATGACACAACTTTCGAAATAATCCAAAAGTATCATTAGTATCATTTTTAATGTGGATTTACAATTAATGATGCATGTAAGGAATAAAATAAGTGGCAGCATCCCGTGATTATTATTATTATTATTATTATTATTATTATTATTATTATTTTATTCCTGATCAAAATTCTCTGTTTTTAACATCTTATATTTACAGTTTGTGTTGTGGCATGTCCATGAGAGAAATCTGTTTCTGAGATTCCTAATATTACAGCATTATAGCTTTGTATAAACAATGATTTAATTTTACCAGCCTTTCTCCTGCTATTAAAGTTATTAAGACTGTTTACAGGGGAAAAAAGAGAATACAGTAGACAATGTATAAACAAGTGCAGTAAAATATAAATCAATGTTTATTTGCACAATTTTTTTTTTTTCGAGGTGGGGATAGAAGAGATGAAACAATGATCATGTTCTGGGGTTTTGCTATTTGTGATGGCTCGATTCTACATTTATTAAAGTAATGCAAATACTTTAATTGCAGAAATAATAGTGGGCGGTGGTGGCCTGGTGGTAAAAGGTGCTGGATCGCTGATCATAAGGTTGGGGGGTTAAGTCCCACTCTCCACACGGTTGTCACTGTCCCCCCCAGTGCAGCTAACTGGGTTATGAAAGGCGGGCCATGTCTCTCGCTGTCTATGGTGAGAGGTTCATGTAAAAGAACCATTGCTGACTTTCGTAAAGAGGAGCTGCAAAGCCGTCAACGTGTTTTTGTCCCTTTCTAAAGGGTTGTGTCAGGAAGGGCATCTGAAGGTAAAAACCAATGCCACATCAAGCATGCGATGATTCGCTGCGGTGTCCCCTGAGCAAAAGGGAAAATACCGAAAGGAAAAGAAGAATTGCAGAAAATAAGACAGAGATCCCTCACTTTCTGCGGTTAATGGGAACTGAGACCCCCCACCCACCCCCCACGACTGCCAATTTCCAAAGTGGGATCAACACCCCTGACTGACGTATACATAAATGTATATGTGTATATAATAGCAATAAATATATAGTCAGTGATGTAAATGATTATAATAACACTTAAACATTCAAAATAATGCATACGATGTAAATAAAATATAAATACACACTCATACAGATGTGCACCTCACGTAAAAATGTAAGTAGTTTTTTTTGGGGTTTTTTTTTGTCTTTTTGTCTTTTTGTACAGTTGGCCATGTTTTGTGGCATTTTCCTTAATTTCCTTTTTTGTTTTTTTTTATTTATCGATGAATATTTTTTGAAAAACCCTGAAGGCACTGAAACTGAAGATGCAGTGAAGAAGATGCACTGAAGGTGCAGAAACTGAAGCTCAAAGTAGCGAGGGATCACCATAATAATAATAATAATAATAATAATAATAATAATAATAATAATAATAATAATAAGATACAACAGTTTATTTTCTTAAAATAATGCATATAAATTAAGATTTTTTTTAAACTAGCAACACTAATATTTGATCTTCTGATGAGTTGAGATATCAGCACCCACTGGAATGGTACTGACATTTCTTGGCAAGTTCTTCAAAAGTCTGTTGTGTTGTTCTTGTATAAATTTATAGCATTCCCAGCACTAAAATCTAATCAGTTTCGTTTTGTTTTCACTTGGGTTCAGGTGCGGACATTAGGCAATTAGTTCCATGTCAAGATCTTGGTCCTCCATCTTATGGTCCTTCATCACACATTAATTGACCCGGCTGTGTGGCAAGAAGCATTTTCTTCATAAAAAAAACAAACAAAAAAACAATCCTCAGAGATACTGAATATTTTAAATGCAGAAGGAAACATTAACCTTGGGTATGGCTTGATTGAGGCATCTTAAAAAAAAAAAAAAAAACAGAAGAAGAAGAATATCAAACACTTATCAAATTTCACAAGACCAAGTGATGAGAAAAGCTGAAAATTGGACTCATGACATAAGGATGACCTTACTGCTCTCC
>CM045728.1:125939797-126062297 GCA_024760905.1 Plotosus lineatus | reverse complement strand
AGATGGGCACCAGCCTCCTCGCATCCCGAATTAAGCAGTTCAGAAAATGAAATGAATGGAAAAAAAAAAAAAAAATTCAAATTGTTGTTGTTGTTGTTATTGTTGTTGTTGTTGTTGTTACTATTATTGGTGCTTATTCAGGTTTTTGGTGGATAGGTATGCCTTGTCTTTGTCTGGAGTTAGCCAGGGACTCCGCTGTTTGGATAACCAGAGGAAATTCACTCCACGACTTCAGCGACACTACAGAGAATAGGCTTTAGGTATCTATTCATTATTTATGTTTTTCTTATATCATAAAGAAAAGAAGGCTTGAAAGAAACATCCTACACTTCCATCCCACACCAAAAATTTAATACCATTGAGCTTACTTTTCCCCCGCATTATTTTAATAAACTGTTCAAGACTAGAAGCAGCCCACTTTATTATAAAGTATTTTTAAAGAATATTTAAGCAGGCTCTCATAAAGTATGTATTGCCACTGTATATGTAATGTCTATCACACAATGTGTGGCATCTCACTGCTCCGAGTGTGTGTGTGTGTGTGTGTGTGTGTGTGTGTGTGTGTGTGTGTGTGTGTGCGTGTGCGTGTGCTCATTTTGGATATGTTCAATGTAGAAGTCAAAGTTGCAGTATAAATAAATAAAAAGTCAACAGATACTTTATGCACCAAAAATCTGAAATGACGTTTCCTTGATTGATTAAAAAAACAAACAAATAAATTGCATTCATTCATTTTCTGAACTGCTTCATCCTCATTATGGTCATGGGGAGGCTGGCGCCCATCTTAGCCAACTCTAGGAGAGGGCAGAGTGCACGCTAGAAAGCTCATCAGGCCATCACAGGGCCAGTACGAACACCTAGGGGAGATTTGGAATAGCCACTTAACCTGCTGTACATGTTTTTGGACTGTGGGAGGACACCGGAGTACCTGGAGGAAACCCATGCACACACAGAGAGAACATACGAACTCCACACAGAAACTCCCAGGCTGGGAACTGAACTGCTGTGAGGCGGCCATGTTAACCACTACACCACACTGCCGCCTAAATTTCATTAAATTTGTATTACATTATCTATGCCATACTTAATTTTCAAAATGGGACAAGTATTTGATGTGTTTTCACTCTTAATTTTCTAAATGTATCATTAAGATTGATACGCATTGAGCATTTCAGAGGCATACAGGGACTAAACCAAGGTTTACATCCATAATGCTAAGTTGGATCACAACCACTTAATCCTATAACCATTTTGAGGAAACTGGAGATCTCACCCGACACTGGCTGAAGCCTGATTAGGTCCTGATGAGCTTGCCAGCCCATCCCAGGCCAACACACACACACACACACACACACACACACACACACACACACACACACACACACACACACACACCCCTGGGGCAATTTGAATTAGAAGGTTTACCTAATATGCATATCTTTGAACTATGGGACCAGAGAACCCAGAGGAAATCCATGCAAGCACTGGAAGAACATGCAAGCTCCATACAGAAATGCCCTCACCAAGCTTGGGAAGTAAACCCAGAACCTTGCTGCTGTAAGGCAGGCATGCTATCCATTATGCCACCATGCCGCCTTGACATATATTCATTAAAAAAAAATGGCAGCCCTTATCTCTTTCTTTCGGCCGTTCCCTTTTTCTCAGGGGTCACCACAGTGAATCATCTGCCTCCATCTTCATGGAAGTTTTATTAATGATCCGCATGTTTGATTTGGTTCATAGGTTTTTACGTCGGATGCTCTTCCTGACACAACCCTTAGCAAGGGGCAGAAACATGCTGAGGGCTTTGCAGCTCCTCTTGAATAAAGTCAGCAAATGGTTCTTTTACATGAACCTCTCACCATAGACAGTGAGAGACACGGCCGGCCTTTGATAACCCAGTTAGCTGCACTGGGGGGGGGGACAGTGACAACCTTGTGGGAAGTAGGACTCAAACCCCCAACCTTAGGATCAGCGATCCAGCGCCCTTTACTGCCAGGCCACCACCGCCCCCACCAGAAATAACGTGCATTATAGTGGCAATACAGTATAAGAAAACATGATCATGCTTTTCTTTTGGCCAATCATGCGATCGTACTTGCAATTAAGTAAATCACTCAAGTCTGACATGCTAACCCCTGAGTCGCGAGAAGAAAATGCTTTCGCATGCTGTGATTCGGTTACTGTTGGAGCACATCATACATTTCTCTGCATGCCATCAGAATTGTTTAATGGTTGACATCATCTAAATGTACATATTTTTACAGGAACAGATGTGTATAAAAGTTATGCATGCATCGCCTACCTTTAGCAAAACAGCACTTTTTTTTTCTTTGTTTCTCGCTCTTAGATGGAAATGAATGAGAACAGTATTTT
Source organism: Plotosus lineatus (assembly GCA_024760905.1). Classification (NCBI taxonomy): domain Eukaryota; kingdom Metazoa; phylum Chordata; class Actinopteri; order Siluriformes; family Plotosidae; genus Plotosus; species Plotosus lineatus. The sequence continues at coordinate 126,059,921 of CM045728.1, read as the reverse complement.
TTTTCTTTCTTCCTTTTCTTTTTTATTGCAGGTGTAAAAGTTGCAACCTGGCACATAACAATACGTTAGTACTTTAAATTGTTTTTAGCACTCACCTGGGATGTTGTCATTAAACATATAGAAATGAACCAAACTACTCTAGAAACATTATCTTGTGATTGATAACTTCAATCATTCAGACTTTCCTGCCTCACAGTCTTCATAAGGGACATATTTATTTCAGATTTCATTCCTTCACACCTTAAATTTTAAAGCTGTTGAGCAGTCCACAGAGGATGGGTACGTTCACTACTTTCGGCGGTGTCCACGAGAGCGTGATATGTCTGTGGATTTATCCATTTGTTTCGAACAAATCTAAAGAAAAAGTAAAGAAGAAGGATCACTAAGGACCGAGACTTGACTTGTCTTGTGCTGGTCTTTTAGTTTTGCCTTATGATGGGATCTCAATGTTCAGTGAGATTTCTGATTGACTATTTTGCATTTAAAAGAGGTGGACCTCAAATGTACCTGAGGTAAGATGGCCTTGCTTCTTGCTTCAATGTTCGTCTCGTGACTGAAAAAAATGAAATTACTATTTTTCTGTGTCCTTGGAGATTTTTTAGGTTTTCTATGCAATTTCAACATGTCTCAAAAAGGTGTTTTTTTTTGCAGCTGTCATAGGTGATGATGTGTCTGAATTTAAGGTGGATCTAAGCCAGTGCTTCTTAAACAGTGGGGCGCACTCTGTGGAATATGCTTTTCTGGAATTGGGTATGAGAATTAAGTCTAATTGCACCTCCACTCCACTGGTTGGCAGTGGTGCTCTCATTGGCGTGCTATGGCGTAGCATTTTTTTTTTTTTTTTTTTTTTTTTTTTTTTATGAGCAAACGATATAAAGTACAGTAAACAACCCCTCAAGAAACAACACGGGAAAATGTTTAACAGGAACAAAGAGAAAGGTGGAGAGAGACAGAGATATTAAGACAGAAATAAGTCCATTGAGTTTAAATAAGGATTTTTTTTTTGTTTGTTTCTTTGTTGTTGTTTTTTTTTTTTTACTTGAGGCACATTGGTGCACTTTAAATCTTTTTGATTACAGATTAAAAAACAATGTCAATGAAGTTTTACTTTATTGTAAGTTGAACTATATATTTTTTTTGTTGTTGTTTTTAATGTTAATAAAGATACAATGTTATGCAGATGTGTACTAATAACAATTTTATAGACAAATAATAATATTTAGAGTCGCTCCTGAGGTGCTGAGTGGGGTGGCGTGTTTTTTTTTTTTTTTACTCCCTAGAGGGGGCGCCCCAGAAAATAATTGAGAAGCACTGATTTGAGCTAATGTGCATTCCACCATCAGTGTTTTTTTTTTTTTTTTTTTTTTTTTTTTTTTTTTTTTTTTTTACAAATTTGTTCCTGATTCGTAGAGTTCACCCTGCTATTTTCACTCACTCTCTCATTTTGCAAAACTGCTTACTCTTAGTGGGGCTGTAGGTTCTCAGCTGACATTCGGTGAAGGCAGGGTACACCCTTAAGAGCTTGCTAGACCAGGGGTCTCAAACTCATTCCATAAAGGGCTGAAGTGGCTGCAGGTATTTGCTTCAACCAAGCAGCAGCACACCCAACATCACTCATTTAATAAACTGATCTGAGTCTTCAGGCAGTTGATTGGTCAATCTGTGTGCCGTGTAGAGAGTTTGGTGTGCTGCTGCTTGGTTTAAGCAAAAAACCTGCAGCTACCGCGGATCTTTGTGGAATTAGTTTGAGACCTTTGCGCTAGACCATCACAGGGCAACATACATACAAGCATTCACACTAACACCTATGGCCCAATACCCTAATGTACATGTCCTTGGACTGTAGGAGGAAACCGGAGAACCTGTGGGAAACCCAAGGAAGCAGAGAGCATTCAAATTCCACTATAAATGCTCGAACCCAGGAATCAAATCCTGGACATTCTTGCTATGAGGCAGACGTGCTAACCACTATGCCACCATGCTATCCATTGCTCGTTTCAGCTTGTCAAAATAACAGTAGGCTGTTCATACAACTGGACCTTGATTAACACTGTAGTGGCATACCAATTAAAATAAAGTCAGCTTTGATAGTGTCTGTTTAACACTGGGGTAATTTGTTGTGAAGTTGAACACATGCTGTCTCCAAGAGGTCAATGAATACTAGTGTATAATTAGCCAGGGCGGGGTAAAAAAAAAAAAAAAAAAAAAGAAAAAAGATTCTTTAGACTAACAAGGCCTTGGGTTCAAACTCCTTTCTCGGTAAGTATTTTATGTTCATGGTGAACCCCACCTTCACCATCCCCACAATTGGCTGGAAAGGGCTACAGTTTCATCATGAGCTCATTTAAGGATAAAGAGGTTAGCCAAATAGAAGTCAATTGATTTGTGGTGAGGAAATGTTGCAGTTCCTCTTTACCCCAACAGGTGGCACACTCAAAAATATACAGTACTGTACATACATAAACCTAGTGAATACATTATTGAAAGATTTTTTGTTTGCTTGTTTGTTTGTTTGTTTGTTTTTTAACCAAAAATACACAGGGAAACATTCATGAATTTATTCATTTTCTGAACCGCTTAATCCTAATTAGGGTCCTAGGGAGGCTGGCACCCATCTCAGCTGACTCCGGGCAACGGCAGAGTGCCCCTTGGACAGCTTACCAGGCCATCCCAGGTCAGAAACATGCTGGTGGCTATGTAACCACTCTTGTTGAAAGTTATCCATGGTTCTTTACAGCCTCACACCATAGACCGTGAGGGACATAGTCAGCCTTTGATAACCCAGTTGGCTGCACTGGGATGGGGGGGTGGGGCAGTGACAACCTGTTGACAGTGGGGCTTGAACCCCCAGTGTTGGGATCAGTGATCTATCACCTTACCATCAGGCCAGCACTGCCCTCCACATGAAAAACGTGTAATATTGAATCAGGATATTGATAGAATCGCATCTTGACACCTTGGTAATATCATATAGGACAGTTCCTGGTGATTCCCATCCCTAACAATTACTACATTTAAGGCTTTTAACACACCCTTATCCAGAGCGAAGTGCAGTTGTAATTTTATACAACTTAGCAATTGAAGGTTAAGGGCATTGCTCAAGGGCCCAGCAGTGGCAGCTTGGTGGAACTTCAGATTTCTAACCCACTGATTAATGTTATCATTTCTGTAGTTTCATATCAATGTGTTTATTGATGAAACGGTGATTTTTATGTGTGACCTAGTTATGTACAGCCATTTGTGTGTTCATAAGGTGGTGAGCTGAATTCTCGCAGAAGCTTACCCTGCCAAAGGTCAGGCCTTTTAAAACCAGCAACAGGGCGGATCATTGGAGTAATTACTAGCACTAACACCATTTGCTCTTTTGCTGCACTGAAAACATTAGCATTACTGTTTCTGTCTGGGATGATACCTCAGCATCATTACTGTCATCTCAGGCAGCTCAATGTGGTTAAGTGTAGGCTGAAGAGGCCTAGATACAGCAGGTCTGGTTGTTTAATATAATTGGGATGATACACAGTCCCTGGAAGCCATAGTAGCATTGACTGCAAGCGGCGTGTTGATGGATTTGTCAAGTGCATCTGCAGAGAGTCTGTATGGGAACACCAGATCTCTCCTGTCACACTCATACTCTGCTGTACGCCCTGTTTTACCTAAAATCCAGCGCAAGGAGAGCTAATCTGATTACTAGAGCTGGCGCTTTAGGACAAAAATGAAATGCGGTTTTCCTGGTTTGATGCAAATGCGAGCAAATTTGGTACAGGGAGCAAAAAAAAAAGAAGAGAGAGAGAGAGAGAGAGAGAGAGAGAGAGAGAGAGACTATTTGGGTGTTCAATGTGTGTGAAAGACAAAAAATGAATGTGGGTGTGGACACCTGCGAGAAGTGAGCTGAGAAATCCAGGTTGGAAATGATTGTTGTTCATGGAATGTGTTTCCTGAATATTCATAGAGGAGTAAACATGCAAAGGCGAACTGCGGCAGCAAGTGATTTTCAGTACGTGATATACTGTACTATATATTTTAGAAATTCTCATCCTGAAATGACGTGCAGCCTCTCTGTATGCCCAAATCACCTTCTTCACCACAAACTAGCTTTATTATAGTAATTGAGCCGAATTATAATATTTCCAGGCAGAGCAATTATCGTAGAAACGTGTATAATCAATGTGTAACCAACTACGAGACTTGTGAGCAGCACGGTTTCATTTTTTTAAAGAATACCAGTTAATTACTAGTTGAAAAACACGTGATAATTAATGATAGTGGACTTCTATGAATGGACATTTGTTCCTGTCGAAAAAGTGTTAATAGCATCTGTGTGATCATAGCAAGGTAGGTTTATTCTCTCTGTCAAATATGAGTAGTAAGTATGTGGGTTCGTCATTCATATCCTAAGCAGCTTAATCCGAATGAGGGTCACGGGGAGGCTGGCGCCCATCTCAGCCAACTCTGGGCAAGAGCAGCGTACACCCTGGACAGCTTGCCAGGCCATCGGAGAGTTATGTGGGTTTGTTTTCAGCTGATGCAAGATGCTTGCATTCACTGGAATAAACACAGGTTGTGATGCTAACCCAGCAGCAATGTGCTATGTAGACTCTCTGATTTTCACCTCATCCGTCTGGTAATGCACGCAGGTGCAGCCAGCACACTGGCTAATGCATATTAAAGAATAATTGATGGACAAGCACCTATCCAAGCCATCCTTCCTTTTAAAACCCAAAAAACCTGCAATTATTCATCACTTAAGCGGTCAAAACTATATTATGACCTGCCCCTCCTTCCACTTGTTGACCATTAAATGATACTTATCAGATGTCGATGTGCCATGCTTCTGTTAGCATGTAAGAGATGGGGGATTTTGTCCTGGAAATTATGGCACACATAAATGATGACACTTTAACACCCATCCTGGTTAAAGATGCCATATTTGTAGCAGGGGTGAAAAGTTCTATGTGGTTTGTTTGGAATTTTATTTCTTGACTTTAGCATGCTAGCAGAGGATGCAACTGAAATGCACGCCTTATGCTTCAGTGTACACGTTGGTGATTCCATTGTTGCATGTTTACTCTGGAAAGGAAGTGCGGCAGAGCATGTTATGTACAAATATCACTTGCTCTTAGGGCAATATGGTAGCATGGTTGCATAGTAGTTAGCATAGCAACCTCAACGCAAAAACGTCCTGGCTTTGACAAAGGCATGCATATTAGGCTAATTGGATGTTCGAAATTTCCCCTGGATGTTAAAGGGAGTGTGAATGGTTATGTGTTGATGCTGTGATGGTCTGTTGAGCTGTTCAGGGTGTTCCCCATCTTTGTGAGTGTCTGGTGAGATAGACTCCAGCCTCAGCATGACCAAAGTAGGGATGAAGAGGTTTGGCACATGAGTGAGTACATGAATTTCTTCGGATAACTCTGCATTAATCAGGGCTACGAAGAAAATCTCACAGGGACATAAGATACGATACAACAGTGTTTTCTCGAACTTGGACTAAAATTTGAAGTTATTCAGTTTGATGATTCTTTCTGTACTACACACATACAATGTGTGTATACTCCAGTGCTTCTCAATTATTTTATGTGCCCCCCCCCCAGTAAAAAAAAAAATAAATAAAAAACATTCCACGTCCCCCCACCACCGAGTGAGTGACTATAAATAGTATTATTTCTCTATAAAACCGTTATCAGTACACCTCTGCATAACATTGTGTCTTTATTAACATTAAAAACAAAAATGAAAGAAATATAGTTCAACTTACAATCAAGAAAAACTTCATGAACATTATTTTTTAATCTGTAATAGAAAAGATTTCAAGTGCACCAATGTGCCTGAAATCAATAATAATAATAATAAATACATCCTTATTTAAACTCATTCAACTTATTTATGTCTGAATATCTCCGTCTCTCTCTCTCTCTCCACGTTTCTCTTTGTTCCTGTTAGAAATTTTTCCGTGTTTTTTTTTGAGGGGTTGTTTACTGAACTTTATATTGTTTGCTCGTGTGAAAAACTGCTACATCATAGCGCAACAATGAGGGCGCCACTGCCAACTAGCGGAGTGGAGGTGCAATTTCACTTAATTCTCATACACAATTCCAGAAAAACATGTAACCCAGGGTCATAAAACCCCCATAAACATACCATATCCCACAAGGGGGGCACGCCCACCTATTTAAGAAGCACTGGTATACACACAAAGACTGTTATTTTTTCCTGACCTAAAAGGTTCCCAAGGAGAACAGTTCCTCCATGCCTCATACTGAGCTGATTAAAATAGCTTTTTATAGCTGGCAGAATTCTGCTGCCGTTGGCAGACAGGTGGTATAAACAATACGACAAACAATATACCAGCTCTGATTTACAGTGGGTTGTAATTTAAATTTTTGTGTATGTGTGAATGTAGTGTACAGTACAGTGACCAGATGTCCCCGTTTTCCAGGGACGGGCCCAGTTTTTAGCGGTTACTCCCTGGCTGAAGCTGTCCATAGAAATGCCCCAGTTCTTTTTTTTTTTTTTTTTTTTTTTTTTAAAGGGAATTAAAAACAGACCAGAGGAGGCTGACTACTTGAAGTTTATCTTCTGTTCACAACCATATCTATTTCAGTACAGAATATTCATTCATTCATTCATTCATTCAAATCCCAAACTGCATCACAGGGACACTGGGGCCGAGCTCAGCCGCCACTAATTGAAGGTGGGGTACAGCATGAGCAATTAGCCAGACCATTGCCAAGCCAACACACACACAACCATTAACACGCACACCTAGTTGCAATTTGGAGTGGCCACTCAGCTTGCTGTGCATATCTGTGTACTGAAGGAGGAAACCGGTGTTTTTGGAAAAAATCCATGCAAGCAGAGAAGAACAACATAAAATGCCCTTGAAATGTCCCTGGTTGCAATTATTATAGAAAATGATTGTCTTACATATGTCCAGTTAAGCAAAATGTCTTTTTTTTTTTTTTTTGTGGTTTATATTTTTAAACATCTCATAATATTGGTTCTGTCATGTAGGCTTCATTTCTTAAACCTATAGAGGAGCTAAACTATGCAGGATACAGTACTGTAGATACTGCTTCTCAAACTAGATTCTAATTTATTAAAAGTAGAACAAGTGTAGGATTGTACAAATTGCATTTTGCTTTTAACCTCTTGCACTCCCAGGTGGTGGTCTCGCTTCTCATAACTACACCTCTTTCACTGTAGGTACTGATTAATTCAGAGCAGTCACTGCATAATATGCACTGAAATGAATAAATGAATAATAAACTAGCTTCCAAAGGATTTAAAAAAATAACAATAATAAAATGAAATGTATTGTTTAATGTACTAGTTTAATACATATAGTGCACTGGTTTAATAAAGGGTGTGGTGGTGACATAGTGGTTAGCACAGCAGTGTCGCAGCAAGAAGGTACAGGGTTTGAGCGCCAGCTTGGATGTTCCTGTGTGGAGTTTGCATGTTCTCCCTGTGTTTGCATGGGCTTTGTCCGGGTACTCTAGTTTTCTCCTACAGTCAACAGACATGCATGTTATGCGAATTGGCTGTTTCAAATTGCCCCTACATGTGAGTGTGAATGGCTCTGTGATTGTTTCACGAGCTGTTGAGAAATTTCCCACTTTTGCCCAGTGTCAGCTGAAATTGGCACAAGGCTCCCTATGACCTGAAGAGGAATAAACGGTTCAGCCAATGCGTGGTTGAGTTTTTTTATCCAAAAAAATAAATAAAATTGCAAAATTGAATTTGTATTTATTTATCTGGAAAACCCACAACTACCATCCATAATTATTGGCACCCCTGTTTAAGATGTTAAAAGCCTGAAAATAATTGTAATGCAGAAGCTTCTCTTACACTGAAATCTTTAATAAAAATTCATTTTTTGTCACCACTTTATCCTAATTAGGGTCTGGCTAATTAAAAAAAAAGCTGGCGCCCGTCCCAGTCAATTTCAGACGAGGGCAGAGTACACCTGAGACAGCTGACCGGGCCATCACAGGGCAGAAACACGCTGATGGCTATGCAGCTACTCTTGTCGAAAGTCAGTAATGGTTCATTTACATGAGCCTCACAGCATAGAGAGTGAGAGGCATGGCCGGCAGTTGAAAATCCAGTTAGTTGCACTGGGAGATTTTATAAAAAATATATATATACCACTAATTCAAGTGAATTTTAAGCGGAAAAAAATCCATTAGTAAGAAATAATTTGTTTTCATAAAATCGCCTGTACCTGTTTCACCTAACAATTAACCCCTAATGATTCTGAGGAAATAAATGTAATTGAAGTATTTCTGTCATTTCTACAGTAGTTTACAAAGTTGGTCAGAGTATCTAGGAACATTATATAGTAAGTAACTTACTGTTTTCCTGGGGTATAAATATAACGTGACACAGAGGCCATTTTTCTTATCCGCTCTTCAACACGGGAAAGACAAAGAAACACACCATTCAAGTAAGGCAGGTGTGTGTCGGCCTTCACAAGTCAGGCAATGGCTGCAAGAAAATTTTCCCTCACCTGTCAAAGGAATCAGTAAGAAGTTTAAACAACCGGAACAGTGTTAAACAAACCTGGATGAGGATGGAAGGTTATTTTAACATCACGCACAGTGAAGACGATGGTAAGAGAAATAAAAAGTTAACTATTAAAGAAATGCACCAAATTGTAGCATCTTGGGGTCACAAAGGCTCCAAAACCACTATCAGGTACAATCTATATGCCAACAAGCTGTTTGGAAGGCATGCACAGGGGAAAAAAAAAAAAATCACTCACAACCATAAACACAAACGTCTGGAGTTTGGTAAGTGGTACTGGGAGTTCAACTGAGACCATGTGCCAGCTGTAACCAAAATAGAGCGTTTTGTCAACAAATTCTCTAAGTGGGTCTGACGGTACACAAAAGATGAGCATGCAGAAATGCCCGCTGTGAGGTATGGGGGCGAATCGGTGATGCTGTGGGCCTGCTCTCTTCCAGATACCCTGGCTCCCATGGTAGGGTGCATGGCATCATGATCGTTTTGAAATACCAGGACATTTTAAATCAAAATCTGGTGGTGTCTGCCAGAAAGCTAAAGATTGGTCTTCACTGAGTCTTTCAGCAAGATAATAACCCTAAACATGTGGCCAAATCTACACAGAAATGGTTCACCAGGCACTGAATCAAGCTCCTCCATGGCCATCTCAGTCCCCAAACCTCAACCTCATTGAAACCCTGTGGAGTGAGCTGAAGAGGAGAGTGCAGAGGAGAGGACCCAGGCTGCTGGATGATTTAGAGAGATTGTGTACAGAGCAATGGTTAATGTACCAATAATGGCACACATTATTTGATGGAAAATAATTATTTCTCAATGCGAGGTTTTTTTTTGTTTGTTTGTTTTTTGTTTTGTTTTTTCCACTGAATTAATGCACTTGAATTAATGGTTGATTCTCTATTTTCATTGTGGTCCTATATTATTTAGAAGAAAAAACTGAATGTATTAGAACACATCTTAACCAGGGGCTCGAATAATTATGGAGTTCACTGTATCCTTCATCATACTCTGCTGCACTAGTTATGTCCTTCTGGATTTTCTCTCAAAAAGTCATAACAGCAACACATCCTGTGTCTGTGTGCCACTCACTCCATTAACATTGTATGTGGAAAACTGTGCGCTGTCCTAGTTTCACATGTGCATGTGATACGTTCTATAGACTCAGAGTCCTTATCTACAATACAGTCTGCATGTTGTTGAGGATTACCAATAGGGAGATTTTAAGTATTTAGATGGATGGTGATGCTTTATACATGCTCAGACTTGTTGGTTTCAAACCCTTCGAGTCGTCTGCACATGAATGCCTGAAACATTCATACATGCAGCCATTATGGGTGGAGTTGGATGGCTGGAAACAAAGGCACAGAAGAAAATAAAACAATGTACAGTACAATGGTGATAAAGTGACCAATGTAAATACTAAAATTAAGCTTTTTCGATATATGATGTAAGGCAGTCCTTTTCAAGAATGAAAGAAAAAGTGTACAAGATGGTGATGAGGCCAGCGATGTTGTATGGTTTAGAGACAGTGGCCCTGGGGAAAAGACAGGAGGCAGAGCTGGAGGTAGCAGAGATGAAAATGTTGAGGTTCTCTTTGGGAGTAACGTGGATGGATAGGATCAGGAATGAGTTCATCAGAGTGACAGCATGTGTAAGAGGTTTTGGAGACAAAGTCAGAGAGGCTAGATTGAGATGGTTTGGACATGTACAGAGGAGGAATGGTGAGTATATTGGTAGTAGGATGCTGAGGTTGGAACTACCAGGCAGAAGGCCGAGAGGAAGACCAAAGAGAAGATTTATGGATGTGGTGAAGGAGGACATGATGGTAGTTGAAGTAAGAGTAGACGATGCAGAGTATAGGGTGAGATGGAGGCAGATGGTTTGCTGTGGCGACCCCTGCAGGGAAAAGCCGAAAGGAAAAGAAGGAGAAGATGTAAGGTAGTTCTTTTCAGATCAGATTGGCATCCTTATGCTTAGTTTAACTTATGCGTGTGTTTTCTCCAGGTATTATGGTTTCCTCCAACAGTCTTAAGACATCTAGGTTAACTGGCTCTTCCAATTTGGCCCTAGGTGTGAGTATGAGTGTAATAGTTGTGTGTGTTGCCCTATGATTTTGTCTGTTGAGGGTGGACACTACCTTCACTTGTTGTCAGCTGAGATATGGTCCAGCCTCCCTGCAACCCTAGTAGGATTGAGCGGTTTGCAAATGAGTGCGTGAGATGATCTATCTGTCCATCCAGCCACCCATTATCTATACCACTTAATCATTAGGGTCCGTCTTCCTTTCGGCTTTTTCCCTTTTACTCGGGAGTCGCCACAGCGAATCATTTTGATTCGCACGTTTAATTTGGCAGAGGTTTTTACGTCGGATGCCCTTCCTGTCACAACCCTTTTTTAGCAAGGGATATAAACACGCTGACGACTTTGCAGCCTACTCTTTACGAAAGTCAGCAATGGTTTTTTTACATGCCTCTCACCATAGACAGTGAGAGACATGGCCCGCCTTTGATAACCCAGTTAGCCGCACTGGGGGGACAGTGACAACCTTGTGGAGAGTGGGACTCGAACCGCCAACCTTTGGGTCAGCGATCCAGCGCTCTATACCACTAGACCACCACTGCCCCACTTAATCATTAGGGTCTTGGAGGAAATTGAAGCCAGTCTCAGCTTCACATTATTATATATTGGCCTAGCATCTGGACAATTGTTTGGCATGTGCTGCTATATTTTGAAATGTGTTTCTATTTTGTTTCGATTTCACTGTAATGAATTTTTGATAAATTCCTGAAAGTTCTTCTCTGTTCTGATTGGAAGCCAGCGAGCAGCCCATATACAGAGAGAAAGCTCTTTATGTACTTGTGAGTTTCTTGGTTGCCTAAAGAGGGCTTATAGCAAGGTGGTCTCACGAACATGGCCACCACTCTGACTTTAAAACTGAAACATTGATGCAAGCTCCAGTCATTTATTAAACTCAGTAGGTCAGGGGTCACCAACATGAAAGACCACATGAGTGTCCCCTGGCCGGCTCTAAAAATAGATCACCATAGCACCACTTACCAGTCAGCTGCATCTAATTTTTTTTTATATTGGTGGCCTGGTGGTAAAGGGCGCTGGATCGCAGATCCTAAGATTGAGGGTTCGAGTCTCACTTTACACAAGGTTGACACTGACCCCCCCCCCCCCCCCACCCCCCCCACCCCCCCACCACCACCACCACCTACCACCACCACTCCCCAGTGCAGCTAACTGGGTTATCAAAGGCCGGCCATGTCTCTCACTGTCTATGGTGAGAAGTTCATGTTAAAGAACCATTGCTGACTTTCTTAAAGAGTAGCTGCAAAGCCGTCAGCGAGTTTCTGCTCTGCAATGGCCTGATGAGCTGTCCAGGGTGTACTCTGCCCTTGCTGGAATCCGCTGGGATGAGTGCCAGCCTCCCCGTGGCCCTAATTAGGATTAAGTGGTTACAGAAAATGAATTGAACTCGCAGTTGGTGTGAAATTGAAAATTACAATATTGAAAATAATAATAATAATAATACATTAAGATTTTATATTCATATTATGATACAGTTAGTTGGTCTTTATAGCAGCAGGTTGCTTTTGTTGGAGTTTTTCCAGCAGTTTCATGAAAAAAAGACTGCTGTTTTTAACTTGTGGACTTTTTTCCGCTCATACTGCGCTGCTTGGTAAGTAGTTAGCATAGTAGCTTGTATGACATGCTAGCAGGCGCAGCAAATGTGAGGAGGTGATTTACCCCTGAAAACATGGCAGAAAAGCGATAGGAAACAGAATTTTCACAGTGGGTGCGAGGAAGAGTTCTTTTTTCCCTCACTGTGAAAGATTCCTGTGTGTGTCACAATTGCTGGAGGTGGGGGTAGCGACGGCAAAGCGGCAACATGTTGACAGACATTTCAAAACATGTCATACAAGCTACCATGCTAACTACGAGTTCTAACTTTCAGTTTTTTCGTACAGATGAATATCATTATTATTAATAGTAACAACATATAATTAAAGGTAAATAGAGCAAGTTTACTAGTTCAGAAGTGTGCATCAGACTGGTACCCAAGAAGTAGCTCTCACTTTCAGAAAGGTTGGTGACCCCTGCACTCGATGCACCAAAAAATAGGCCCCCGAACAATTACAGGGCTAACACAGAGCCAAAGAACAGTCCACATTTTACAAATTTATTTAATCACAGAATTAAAATTATCTACCACAACATAATGATAATTACAAAACTGGTTAATTTTACCGAAATAGAAATATATGGTACAGTAGGCCCCCGTTTTTCATGATGGTTTCGTTCCAGCCCTTCCTGCGGATTCTGAAAATCCACGAGATATTGACGCACTTTTAAAACCCTTTGTATATTACATGCACGAAAATATGCATCTCAAACACATTCTATAGACAGTCTTACTTATTAATACAGTAATAATGTCATTAAAATGTAGTCATGATTAAGTAAAAACTTTTTTTATTTTATTTTATACTGTGACAATATTAATTAATGAATAAAGTGATTAGAACTTACCAGAAGCTAAAGAAGATGCAGGGTGTTTAAGTGGCATCACGGGGCTTATCATTATATAAGTATAATCATTAAAAGCACACTAACAAAACGCGAATTCGCAATTCAAGCAATCATGTTGATGATGTGTGTGAAGGAGAAAAAAAAAGAGGTGTACACATCATCTGCAACCAATCAGCAGGAGGGAGAAACAAACGCTCTCAGCCATTGGCTAAATTTTAATCACGTTCCTGTAACTTCCAGGTTTGCTGCTAATCCGCGAGTATGCGGGGTTGCGAGCGCTGAACTGTGAATGGTCAAGGGCTGACTATATTGATTTTACTTCCGTTAGCTTTTGCTTTTGTATTTGTTTATTTATTGTATTTAATTATTCTTCTTTTTTTTTCTTTCTTTTTTGTGGCTATGCACATGTACTCTAACTATCAAGAACTGCTTGACAAATCACCATCAAATCTGATCACCCCAACTTGGGACGAGAGATTGAAACAAATTTTAGAAAAGGTCATTGTAGATCAAGTTCAAGGTCAGTAAAATGGTCGCCAATTTTTATAAACGGTACTTTAGCGGTTCATGTGATTCCCCCATCAAATGAGTCTAGTTTTAAATATCAAGATACATATTAATGAATGACACAGACTTATAACAGTTTAAAGTTCAAGCTTTCATACATTTTTTTTTTCCTTTGGTAACATCATACAAACACCACATGGTATTTTAAATAAATGTATTACTAGCTTTAGCTTATACAGCACTTCTACCATACAAACCTCAGCAAATGTGCTGTTACTATAGAAACAGCAACCTACTATACTATAACAAGTCCATGAATATAAACCCATAACTGAAATCAGTTTCATGACTCCAAATAATGCAACTTAGTTTCTCCATCTGATCCCAACGTGCTGTGGTTGAGTCACCAACGCTCACTGGGATGGAAGATGGCAGGTGCGGAAACCTGGCACAGGAAGTGGAGACGTATTATGCCACTCTTGCAGGAACAGGAGGAGCACTGAGTGTCTCTTTGCATATTGATAATGCAAGGCACATTTTTTCCCCGCTCCATCACATTCCAGACAATGTTGTAAAAGTATGTGCTTGTATAAGGCTGATGCAACACACCTCAGAGGAGAGAGAGAGAGGTGGGAAGGAAAAGAGAAAGCTAAAAAGACAAACCTTTCCTGAGTTCATTGTGTGGATAATGGCTGTTTCTCAGAGGTGCCTATGACTTTGTGTGTAATGGAGAATGGGGGCTTAAGCTTGCCTAGATGCATCACTACTTCCTTCCACTCAGACACTCACATACCGACACTGCCTATGCCTTTCCCTCCCAGTCCAACTTTTCTACATACAAAGCCCGAAGCTCGACATTTCCCCCTGCTGACTGCGACGGGTAAAAGAGCTCAGCCATTTCCTCCTCCTCTGCAGATGGCGGGTCCCTTTCATCTCTTCATGCATGGCTTCTTGCTACCCACTCAAGCCGTGTGCTGGCACTGAAAATAATTACACTTATGTGCTTTTATGTAAAAGTTATTAATATGGAAGCGTATGCACAAACAATAAAGGGACACAAATCAGATATTCATTAGCATTGGTGAAGAGTATTGGCGCAGAATAATTACTCATATTCACCCAGCTGGTGCAACGGTCTCATGTGTCATATAGAAATATAAGGGAGACAAAAGTGGCTGTCATATAGTCTGACTATGACATGGTGGAGCGCATTTAAGTTTACCATACTGGCATTTCTGGTACAACCTTCCTATGTCACACACACACACACACACACACACACTCAGAACTCTTTCCACTCTGCAGCTCCTGCTTGCATACATTGTAGTAGGGAGTGGCAGTGGTTTTTGTTTGTTTGTTCTGGCTTTTTTTTGCAAAACTAGAATACATTAAGCGATGCATGCATGGCACACACTGGGGATTGAATGCATTAATCTTTAAATCCTGCACTCATATGATTTTGTTTGTGAGAGTTTATAATTTTGTAATCCAATGGCTTAAGTATCTGTGAGATTAAATAATTGGATTCATTCTAAATGCACGCAAAGGGACAGTACGTAATTAAACATTTTCATTTTTGCAGGTTAAGGGGAAAACATTGGGATGAATGCATTGTGATCACAAATTTAATTATATCTTGAGTTATTATGCTATTTTTAGATGGCATGTGAGAGTGAGAGTAATGAAAGCACAAAATTAGTTAATTAGATAGAGCATATATGGCGTATATGTACATGTATATGTGTATATTGTATGTGTGTGTGTGTATGTATATATATATATATATATATATATATATATATATATATATATAGAGAGAGAGAGAGAGAGAGAGAGAGAGAGGCAGCATGGTGGTAGAGGGGTTAACAGGGCCACCTCACATCAAGAAGGCCCTCGGTTCAAGTCTTGAGCTCTGTGAGGGCGTTTCTGTGTGGGGTTTGCATGGGTTTTCTCTGAGTCGTCCACCTCCACACACACACACACACACACACACACACACACAGACAGAAGATGACACATTAGAGTTCTCTTGTGGTTATTGTACCTGGTTGTGTTTTTTGCTTGTAATGGTATTGTGAGCTGTTTGGGATGTACCCCGGCTTCACCCAGAGTTGGTTGAAATAAGCTCCAGTCTGTCAGCGACCTACTAATATCAGCAACTGAGGAAATGCTTTAACTGACTTAATACCTTGGTTAAGGGTAATGTGTTATTTTGTTGGCAGTTATATATAATAGATATACATTTTGACAGTATGTTATGTCTCACCATTGTGCTGTCTGAATAAAATTGAGTTTTTGCTCAGAATTTGGGTCTTTACTCTTCCCCCGGGTGTGTATCTGTGTGAGAGAGAGAGAGAGTCTGCCAGAGAAATTCAGAGTGTGTACTCCACATGCATGCTAAAACCCTTTTTCTCTGTGTTGGATCTCTTCTGATTTTGCAGGACTGCAGCCATGGAGCGAGTGCTGTTGTGCCTGTCTCTGTTGGTGCTGCCCATTGCTGCAATGCTGTGCCCAAAGCGTTGCACCTGTCAGAATCTCCTACCCTCCTACACTGTACTGTGTGCCAAGACAGGCCTACTCTTTGTACCACCCAACATTGACCGTCAGACAGCTGAGCTTCGGCTAATGGACAACTTCATCACTACGCTCCGGCACCGTGATTTCGCCAACATGAGCAGCCTCATTCATCTTACTTTGTCCCGCAACACCATCAGCCTCATCCTGCCCTATACCTTTGCCGACCTGCAGGAGCTTCACGCGCTGCACCTTGATGCCAACCGGCTCACCGCCCTGGATGACACACATCTTCAAGGCCTGGTCAACCTACGCCACCTAATCCTCGCCAATAACCAGCTGCAATACATTTCCCATGGGGCCTTTCAAGACTTCCTAGAGACTCTTGAAGATTTGGATCTATCTTATAACAATTTGGTACATGTCCCTTGGGATACCATAGGTCTTCTTGTCAGTGTCAATACACTTAGCTTGGATCACAACCTCATTGAGTTTGTGCCTGAAGGCATTTTTTCAAACCTGCACAAGCTAGCAAGGTTGGATATGACCTCCAACAAGCTAAAAAAGATTCCTCCAGACCCACTGTTTCTTCGCATACCAGTTTATGCAAAAACAAAGGGCTCACCACTAACAGCACTGGTGTTGAGCTTCGGAGGAAACCCACTGCACTGCAACTGTGAGTTGGTATGGTTGAGGCGACTAACCCGGGAGGATGACCTTGAGACCTGTGCTTCTCCCAAAGAGCTCGCCGGCAAGTACTTCTGGACCATCCGCGAAGAGGAGTTTGTTTGCGAGCCACCCATGATCACACGCCATACCTCCAAGATGTTTGTGATGGAGGGTCAAGAGGTGAGTTTGAGGTGCAGGTCTGTGGGAGATCCTGAACCTACAACACATTGGGTGAGTCCAGATGGCAAGCTTATTGCGAACACATCTAGAACAACAGCCTATGAAAATGGCTCGCTGGACATCCTCACAGCCACGGTGAAAGATTCAGGTGTGTTTACCTGTATATCATCCAATGCGGCTGGAGAGGCCACAGCCCCTGTGGAACTTGTGGTGAACCCCTCACCACATTATGATCCGAAACTCGAACCTGAACCAGGACCCTCAGACATGCCCACTTCCATCAAGTCAAATAGCAGTGGTGGACAAACACGAGTGGAACAGCGGGTCAGTGTGACTGAGATAACTGCCACATCAGTCACTATCCGATGGCCTTCACAAAGCCATATTCCTGGGGTACGCATGTATCAGATCCAGTACAACAGCTCGACGGATGAGATGCTCATCTACAGGTAAGTGTTAATTGTGTTTCTCTTTCTGTCACGCATTTACCAAAATGTTTAATCCCACTAGAGTCTTGGAGAGGCTTGAGCCTATCTCAGCCAACACTGGGTGAAAGCAGGGTATGCCCTGAACATTTTCCAGACCATCACAGGGCAACACACACACACACACACACACACACACACACACACACACACACACACACACAAACGATTATTCACAGGAGTATTCGGGAACAGCCAGTTAGCTTTATGTGCATTTCTTTGAACTGTGCATGGAAACTTGAACACACAGAGGAAATCCACACAAGTGGGAGAGAACATTTCAAATCCGGGACTCGAACCCAGGACCTTCTTATTGTAAGGCAGATGTGCTAACCACAATGCTTCCATGCCCTACTT
Organism: Plotosus lineatus; assembly: GCA_024760905.1. Classification (NCBI taxonomy): domain Eukaryota; kingdom Metazoa; phylum Chordata; class Actinopteri; order Siluriformes; family Plotosidae; genus Plotosus; species Plotosus lineatus. The sequence goes on along the minus strand of CM045728.1, from coordinate 126,042,150 downwards.
GCAGCTCTGATATATTATTTACAACATCAGATGGTAATTTTTTTTTGGACCAGCTTCTCTACAGGGGATCACTGTGTGACATTTATCGCATCTGTTAATGCTGTCACAGAATCCACAGATCTTTCCTGTCTTACTCATGATAAGGTTTCAGCCAAGTGTCTTTCTAAGAAATAGAATATTCCTGTAGCCGGTCTGTTATTTTTAAAACAAATATGAGAAAAAATATCATACAGTATACCTCTATGTCAATGATAGTCGCAGCCATCTTTAATTGTGGAATAAACAGTATAACGGGTGAAAAGAATTGTTATTATTGTGCTTTAAAATGATTGCATATGAAGTCCTGGGTATCCTGCAGCACTGAAATAAACATAATCCAATTTCAGTTTCCTATCCTTTCATAGTGCAACGGTAATAGGAAAATACACACATAAATCCTCCTTAAATCGCCACCTTATCGTGGCGGAGGTGTTTGCGTGCCCTAATGATCCTAGAAGCTATGTTGTCAGGGACATTTTGCCCCTGGTAGGGTCACCCAAGGCAAACAGTCCATAGGTGAGAGATGAAGTGCAGTTCAAAAGAATCCTATGGATAACAATAAAAAGACATGGATTCTTGTTCTTGTCTGGATGTGGCTTACCCCCCGACCCCTGGGAGCCAGGCCTTGGGGAAGACGGTGCATTGTCAATTTGGTTGCAGCCAAAGGCATGGATTCTGTTGAACTGATCCTCGGCTACTGATTCTGAACTTGAAACATGGAATGTCACCTCTCTGGCAGGTAAGGAGTCTGAGCTGGTGTGTGTCTGTCTTCCTTTCGGCTTTTCCCCTTTTACTGAGGAGTCGCCACAGCGAATCATCTGATTCGCACGTTTGATTTGGCAGAGGTTTTTACGTCGGATGCCCTTCCTGTCACAACCCTTTTAGCAAGGGACAGAAACACACTGACGGCTTTGCAGCTCCTCTTTTTACGAAAGTCAGCAATGGTTCTTTTACATGAACCTCTCACCATAGACAGTGAGAGACATGGCCCACCTTTGATAACCCAGTTAGGTTGAAAAATACTGGCGAGATATAGTTGGACTCACCTCATTACATAGCTTGGGCTTTGTAACCACCCATCTTGAGTAGGCCTGGACCTGTCAGTCAGTGAGTGTGGGCATCCTTCGAGGGAAGGAACGGGTGCTGACTGTGGTTTGTGTTTATGGACCACAAGGGCTTCTTGGAGTCTTTAGTGTGTTGAGAAATGCTCCCCCTGGGGATTCCCTTGTAGTCCTGGGAGACTTCAATGACCATATGGCCAATGACAGTCTGACCTGGAAAGGTGTGATTGGTATGTATGGCTTCTCAAATCTGAACCCGAATGGTGTTTCATTGTTGGACCTCTGTGCTCATCATGGTTTCTCCATCACGAACACCATGTTCGGACATATGGGTGTTCATAAGTGCACTTGGTACCAGGACATCCTAGGCTGCAGTTTGATGATCAATTTTGTAGTCATGTCATCGGACTTGCGGCTGCATGTTCTGGAGAGATAGGAGCTGAGATGTCAACATATAATCATCTGGTGGTGAGCTGGCATCAATGATGGGGAATTCTTCCCTCCAGACCTGGCAGCCCCATGTGTGTAGTTAGGATCGCCTGGGAATGTTTGGAGTAGTCTCCTGTCAAAGGGGCCTTTAGCTTCCATCTCTAGCCGGACTACAACTACATCCCGAAGGAGGCATGGGATATGGAATCTGAATGGGCCATGTTCCCTGCATTAATTATTGAGGCAACATTGCCCATAGCTGTAGCCAGAAGGTTATCAGTGCCTGTTGTGGTAGTAACTCCCAATCCAGTGCTGGATACCAGCGGTGAAGGAGGCCATCCAGCTGAAAAAAGAAGGCCTATCTGGACTTATAGGCCTGAGGGACTTCCAAGGCAGCAGATAGGTACTGGCAGGTCAAATTAGCTGCAGCTTGAGCTGCCGCCCATTCAAAATCACGGGTGTGGGAGGAGTTCGATGAGGGCATGAAAAGTGACTATCGGTTCAACTCGAAAAGGTTCATAACCACCATCCAATGTCACAGGAGAGGTAATTAGTTTTCAACAAATACTGTTTACAGTGGAAGTGGGGAGCTGCTCACCTTGACTAGGGAAGTTTCAGGAGGTGTAAGGAATACTTCAATGGTCTCCTCAATTTCACCAACACACCCACCGTGGAGGAGGAAGACCGTGTGAGTTTTTGTCCACCCATCACTGGGGCTGAGATTGCCAAAGTAGTGAAAAGGCTCCTTGGTGGTTGGGCTCCGGGGGTGGATGAGATCCACACGGAATATTTCAGGTCTCTGGTTGTTGTTGGACTGGTTGTTGTCTTGGTTGACACGTCTTTACAAGAGTGCGTGATCATTGGGGGCCATACCTCTGGATTGGCAAACCACGGTGATAGTCCTCTTTTTTAAAAGGGGGACTGGAAGATGTGTTCCAGTTGTCATGGAATCACAATCCTCAGCCTACCTGGGAAAGTCTATGCAGCGGTACAGGAGAGGAGGATCAAACCGATGATTGAACTTTGGTGTCAATCAAAGAAAAATGTGCTTTTTGTCCTGGCCACTGCACTTTTGCCTAATTATATACTCTACAGGATCCTGTAGGGGGCATGGGAGTTTACTCAATCTGTCCACGTGTGTTTTGTGGCTTTAGAGAAGGTGTTTCACCCTTGAGCCATCTTGTAAGGCGTGCTCCCGGAGTACTGCGTACTGCACCCGTTGCTACGGGCCATTCAGTCTCTGTATTACCGGACCCAGTGCCTGGTCATTTCCATGAACTACTACTGTTTCAGGGTGACTGGTGCCTATCTCAGCTGACACTAGACAAAGGCAGGGTACCCTGAACAGCATGCCAGGACATTATAGGGCCATGCACACACAACCATTTACCCCAGGGGGAAATTTGGAGCAGCCAATTAACCTAACATTTATGTCTTTAGACTGTGGGAGGAAACTGAAGTGTCTGCAGAAAACTCATGCAAGCACAAAGAGACCATACGAACTTGAGACAAAAACCCCAAGCCTGGGAACCTTTTTTTTTTTTTTTTTTTTTTTTTTTTTTTTATATAAATAAGGTGCCGCACAAGAGTGTAAGGGTTACTGCTTCCATCTCACAGCAGGAAGGTCCTGGGTTCGGGTTCCATGTACATTGAGGGAATTTCTGTGTGGAGTGTTTTATGCTTGTTTAGGTGATGGCTGAACAAGATGGTCAGGTTGTACGCCGCCTTTACTCAGAGCAGTTACGATAGGTTCCAGTAACCAATTAAAGAGTAGTGGTTTGGAAAATGATATTGAAACAAAAATCCAATCCTTAATCCAGTTTTTGAACCATTTAATTCTAATTAGGATCACAGGGAGGCTGGTGCTCATCTCAGCCAACTCTGGGACGAGGGTAGACTACACCCTGGACAGCTCACGAAACAGTAATTGTCTAAAATAAGGTTTAGCATGACTTTCAGCATAATCTTCCAAGTTTTATTAGCCAGTAATCAATGTTTTCCAGGCAAAATTTTGCGATTTTAAATAGTTCGGGTTGCTAATTTGTGTACCGAGACAGATTTAACATGAGCATGGTTAATATATCTAAAATCACTTGCAACTTTTCCATAGCTTAAACATCAAGATTCAACTAGAAAATATTTATAGGTTCATTTCTACATGCCGAATATGATTTACGTGCTTCTGTTGAGAGAGAGTGTGCATAATCACACACATGCAGAAACCACAAGTGGCAGGAAAGTGTGCTTTCAGTTAAAGTGATTAGAAGCTCAAATCCCACATACTGTCTGTCAGTCATGTCTGACAGTCCAAGATGATGTGGCACTTGAAATTTGGCATCCACGGGTTTGTTCAGGGAAAGTTTTTTTTTTTTTTATTTGATCACAGTAAGCTCTTCGGTGAGAGTCATGAGTGGTGTAGTCAATTTCCTTCATCCAGTGCAATAATTTTAGTATCGCTGCAAACAGCTTGCCCCACTTTTCGATAGACCAACAATATGCATAGAACATGGAAGCCCCCCCACACACACACACACACACACACACACACACCCTAAACCATATATGGTTATTTGGATATGTTTCTCTGTGTAAGTGTGTGGACTGGCATGCTCATGAAGAGCCATTTTGGTTGTGAGAGACCCTATAAATATGGAACTGCCAATCTAATTCATTTGATGTTATCCCATCAGTAATAAGTTCGGGGGAAAAAGTAATATAGAATAGAACAGGAGTGGCACAGTCGTGGATGCCCGCCCCACAGCAAGAAGGTCATGAATTTGAATGCTGGGCACAGATGTTTCTGTGTAAAAGTGCACATTCTCCCCATGCTTGTGTGGATTTCTTCTGGATACTCGGGTTTCCTCCTACAAACCAAAGACCTGAACATTAGGCTTACTGGCTGTTCCAGATTGCCTGTAGGTTTACTGTGAATGGTCGAGTGTGTTGACCCTTCAATGGACTCATGAGCCGTTCAGGGTGTACTTTGCCTAATGTCAGCTGAAATAGTTTCCAGCCTTCCTCCAACTGATGGGATGAAAGAGTGAGTAAGAATAGAATATTATAGAATCATACTGATAATTGAGATCGACAGGTAGATTGATCCAACTTCCGCCGTAAAGTGGAGCCTGTACCGATCCATCGTGGTGAAGATGGAGCTGGGCTGAAAGGAAAATACTCAATTTATCAGTCAATTTATGTTCCTGCACTCACTTATGGTCACACACTTTGGGTAGTGATCAAAGGAACAAGAACACGGTACAAGTGGCTGATATGAGCTTCCTTTACATGGTGGCAGGGCTCTTCCTCAGAGATATGGGTGAGAAGTTCTGTCATCCAGGAAGAGCTTGGAGTAGAACTACAGCACCTTCTCATTGACAGAAGCCAGTCGAGTTGGCTCGGGCATCTGATTAGAATGCCCCAAACGCTTCCCTGGTGTGGTGTTTTGTTCATGTCCAACCAGTTAGAAACTCTGGGGTCGATCCAGAACATGCTGAAGGGACGTTGTCTCTTGATTGGTCTGGGAATACCTTGTTGTCCGCTCAGAAGAGCTTGAGGGAGTGACTGGGGAGAGGGACTTCTGTACCTCAGTACTTAGGCTGCTGCCTCCACGACCCGACCTTGGAACAAGCAGAAGAAGAATAGAATGGAATATCTATATTGTCATTGCACTGGATACGGTTGTACAGTCCAGCAATATCAACTTTGCAGCTTTTTAAGATGTCTGGGGTGTAAACAATCAATATAAAATACAAATTCAAATTTCATTATTTTTATTTTCATTTTGATACAAATGTCATTAGCAACAAAGCACTAATAGCCATTCAGGGTGTCCCTTACTTTTGCACAGAGTTATCTAGGATTGCTCCGTGCAGCTTCCCTGGGACCCTAAACAGGACAAAGCAGAACTGATTATGGAACAGAATCAAACTTTTATGCAACTCAGTTCAGTTCAGTTCATTTTCTGTAACCGCTTAATCCTAATTAGGGTCGCGGGGAGGCTGGCGCCCATCCCAGCCGACTCCGGGCGAGGGCAGAGTACACCCTGGATAGCTCGCCATATATATAGATTAACTATTAAAATCTAAATTAAATATTTAAGTTTGTTTGATTGTTCTTGCTTAGGTGCTTGTGTAGAATATGTGAGGCGCTCCACCGGAAGTAGGCGCTTGTCACAAGTGACACATGACACGTGTGAGACGTAGCGCGACTTGTCCGAACTTCCGATATTTCATGTGAGCACGTGATGGTTGAATACTAAACAAGTACTCAAACATCACTTGCTCACATGAAATATCGGAAGCTCGAAGAAGCCGCGGTATGTCTAACAAGCGCCATGGTTCACTTGCGACAAGCGCCTACTTCTGGTAGAGCGCCTCACATATACTAAAACACTTACGACTCTCAGATTCGGTTGATTTTTGTAAATATTACATGAATTTTAATCCGCCTCACATACCGCACTCTCTCTCTCTCTCTCTCTCTCTCTCTCTCTCTCTCTCTCTGTCTCACTCATTTGCTGAGTTGTTCAATCCTAATTGGGTCAAAGAGAGGCTGGAGCATAACTCTGCCAACACTGGGCAAAGGCAGGGTATGTCCTGAACACATATTGAACAACTGTTAACGATACCCTTTCCAATGTACATAAAGGTATAAACAACATACTGTGTTTGTACTGGACTTTTATGCGTCAAGTATCTGTATCTTTTTAACATTGAAAATCATCTTTAGAAGCAACATAATCTCTCAGAGCAGGATTTGTTACTGGATTGATACACAGATAATGAACACTATGAACAGTAGAGCATGCATTATGCAAGTGAATAAGGTCTAATGGTTCATCATATTGGTAAATTCTCATTTGTATTGTGCATTTAGCTTAATATTCCGTTCCAGTATACCATAATAGCTCATCAAACTGTAATGCCTTTTCTTCAGAAATGGCTTTCTAAAGTTGTTATTCTTCTACTGGACGAATAAAGTGATTCGCCATTTAGTTTAGGGGAGGATTGGCCTGTTCTTATTGGCTTTTTTTTTTTGTTGCATTTCCCCCTCTATTTCCTTTAGACCAAAGCACTAGAATCAATGGAAACTACCTTAAATGAAGGTCAACTGCATGAATAACATGATGATCTGAAGGAAAATCACTCGCGGAGGCATACACAAGAAAGAAAGGATCATTCCAAAAGCTTTGACATCTGGGTTTGCATGAATACACTCAGAACGCATGAGAATTCTTATTGTTTATATACAAATAAAGGAAAAGATGATAAACGGCTTAATGAGTTATCTCCACATCGTAGCAAGAAGGTCCTGGGTTGTAATCACTGATTTGGGTGTTTCGGTCTGGAGCGTGCATGTTCTCGATCCCTGTGCTTTAATTGGTTTCCGTTGGGTTTCCTCACACAGTCCAAAGATGTCCAAGGTGTGAGTGTGAGTCTGAAGGGTTATGTGTATTGACCTCTGATGGTTTGGTGAGCTGGTTAGGGTTTATCTCTTCACCCAGTGTCAGCTGAGTTAGGCTCCAGCCTCCCCGCAACCCTAGAAGTAAGATTAAGAGATGCAGCATTACAATGTATATGTGATAAAGAAAACAAGAATGACTTAAAAACCAAAGAAAAACATGTATCTCTGTCTTGCTCTGTATCTTTTTCACTCTCTCTCTCTCTCTCACTCTCTCTCTCTCTCTCTCTTCTTCTTCTTCTTTGTTTTATCCACTACATTATTTTTAAACCACCCACCAATGAAGGAAGTAAAAAAGCCATCATGTTGTAAATTAACTGTTGAAGGATGCCACAAGTTCCAAGCACCCATGATTTACGCTGGCTTCAAAAACATTTGTGCTTTGCTGTCTCAGTTACTGAGAAAGAAACCAATAGTTTCAACTGTCTTTCGTAGCCTTTAGCTCCTTTAGTTGCATTCATTCATTTTCTGAACCACTCATTCCTAATTAGCATAGTGCTTCACAATTAGTTTCTGTGGCGCCCCCTCAAGTAAGAAAACATAAAATAAAAGTCACGCCCCTCCACTGCCCCGTGAGCAACTATTCTTTTTTTCCTTTCGGCTTTTTCCCTTTTTCAGGGGTCGCCACAGCGAATCATCTGATTCGCATGTTTGATTTGGCAGAGGTTTTTACTTCGGATGCCCTTCCTGACACAACCCTTTCACAAGGGGCAGAAACACGCTGACGGCTTTGCAGGTCCTCTTTACGAAAGTCAGCAATGGTTCTTTTACATGAACCTCTCACCATAGACAGTGACAGACACGGCCCGCCTTTGATTAGTTCATTAGCAGTTAGCTGCACTCGAGGCCCCGCGAGCGACTATAAATAGTATCATTTGTCTAAAAAATTGTCATTAGTACACCTCTGCCAACATTGTATCTGTGTTAACATTAAAAACAAAAAAGGAAAGAAATAAAGTTCAACTTAGAATAATAATAATAATAATAATAATAATAATAATAATAATAATAAAAAAAATCTTTTAACATTGTTTTTGTCTGTAACAGGAAAGATTTAAAGTGCACCAATGTGCCTGAAATAATACAAAAAAAATAATAATAAATAAATACATTCTTATTTAAACTCACTCAACTTATTTATGTCTTAATATATCCATCTCTCTCCACCTTTCTCTGCGTTCCTGTTAGAGAATTCTCCGTGTTGTTTCTTGAGGCGTTGTTGACTGCACTTCATATCATTTGCTCATATGAAAAAGCGCTACACTATAGCGTGACAATGAGAGCACCACTGCCAACTACTGCAGTGGAAGTGCAATTACACTTAATTCTCATGCACTATTCCAGAAAAGCATGTTCCCCAGGGTCCTAGGCACCCCTCCGGCATCACACTGCACCCCACTATTTGACAAGTGCAGAATTAGGGTCATGGGAAGGCTGGCACCCATCTCAGCTGACTTTGGGCAAGGGTGGGGTACACCCTGGACAGCTCACCAGGCCTTCGTAGGGCCCCTTCGTTTCCAGATGTTTGGAATTCAGAATCCTTTATTTGCTGTAAGAAGTCACTACACCAAATTTCCCCCCATTTTTAAAATTCAGCAGTGGTCCTATCAATAAGGTCTCCAGCGATTCTGTGTTGAAAGTGTCTGTAAGGGAATAATTAATTTATGCCATCCATGGACAGATTAGAAGCATAAAAAGATGCACACTGAAAGCAAAATGTTAATTATGCAAAATGAAAGAAAGGGGGTTCTTTGGTTTTTGAAGATAACAAAAATATATTGAAAATGCCTGTCAGAATCAATTACACATATCTCTACCAGGCTTGGTGGCATGTTGGAGTAGTGGTTAGCACATCCGCCTCATGGTAAGAAGTTCTTGGGTTTGGGAGTTTCTGTGTAGTAAAGTAACATTTTCTCCACATGATTGCATGGGTTTCCTCCAGGTACTCTGGTTTCCTCCCACAGTTCAAAGACATACACATTAGGCTTACTGGCTGTTCCAAATCATCCCCAGGTGTGAGTGTGAGAGTGAAGGCTTGTGTGTGCATGTGTTCCCCTGCAATCATCTGGTGAGCTGTTCACGGGTACCTCACCTTCACATAGTGTGGGCTGTGATAGGTTCCACCATCTCCAGGAATCTAATATGAGTTAGTGATCTGGGGCAGCCATAGCCTAATGTTAGAGAAGTGGCTTTGGGACTGAAAGGTTGCTGGTTCAATTCCCGAATCAGCAGAAAAATGTGTGGTGGTTCTGGAGTTAGTTACACCTTCCCTTGAGCATGGCACCTAACCCCCAACTGCTCTTTGGGCACCCCCAATGTATGTGGCAGCCTACCACCCGCATAAAGCAAAGCATTTTCATAAAATATGAATTGTTGGTCAATAAACATGTAAGCATGTTAAGGTAGTGTTCGAAAAACTTATGAGCCAGGCTCTTTAGAGACATATCAATAAAGTGGGTGAATATCGACCTGGAGCTTTTAGGTTCAAATCCAGGTTCATGGCAAAGCCTTCACAGATGGGGTTGAGGGATGGCATATGTTCACCTAACTCTCACTAAAGGCGATCACCTTGGATTTCTGAGAGCTCATTGTACAAGGAGTCAGACAGCAGGCTCCCTCTGAATGTGATAAAGCAGTTTGTATAGATGTGGGTGACAGGGTTGTTGTTGATGGTGGTGGTGGTGGTGGTGGCGGTGGTGGTGGCGGTGGTGGGCAGTGGTGTCAGGTAGAAACATGGGAGAAAAAGATTGGTGAGATTATAGAGGATAAAGAAAGAACAGCTGGTAAAGTACACAGTAAAATATAGGTGCCAGAAACGGTGACATGCATCATGTAGGGAAACCACTTCCTAGTTACTAGGGTGGAGGGGAGGGGGCATGACAATGACTATTATCAGATAAAAGCATGGGAGAAGAAGATTGGTGAGATTATAGAGGATAAAGAAAGAACAGCTGGTGAAGTACAGTAAATGTAGGTGCCTATAATATGTAGAACCTTTCTTCTCTGCAGAAGACTGCAAGACAGATGAAGGCAAAAGCAAATGTCAGGGATCCTGTGGGTACATGAGACATATGATAGAGTGATATGTTGGTGGAGGTTCAGGGCTGTCTCGGTAAAAGAGAAACAGTGTTGACTGAAGTCTAAAGGTGGTGAACGATGAATTCAGCAGAATGGAAGGTAGAGGTTGTGATGGTGATGATTAGGTGGGCTTGTCAGGAAATGTTCAAATCAGTTGTCAACTGTCTACATTTAAAAGTCTCCCACCTTTCATTTTTCTCCACCTTCTTCCCCTATGTGTTGTGAACAGGTAATTAAATGGCACAACTTCATGCACGTGATGATAGAATGCCACATTTTCGACATATACCAAAAGTAAAAGAATTTGCCTATCCTCCCTACCAACCCCAAGCCCCTCAGACCCCCAAGCCACCCCCCCCAGCCGGACGCCTTTAGTGACACATCAGTGGCAGGTTGAGCATTTTGATATCGTGACAAGGAAGACAACAACTTTTATGTCCATCAAATCCTGTGCGAAAGTTTCTGCAGTCATCGGGCTGAAGGTTTAGTATGGCATCTCATTAGAATGTGACCTTGGGAGAACAAGACAGATTGAAAAACCTAGGTATCTTTAAATTCTCTTCTGGTCAGAATGTCTCCCTGAAACCCCCAAATAAGTATAATGTGTAATTCCTGCAAATGTGACTGGGGAATGTGGGGAAAGCAATAATGCAGTAAATAGTAAAAATCATAACGCAGTACATTTTAAGTGTAGTGCTTTTTACAAGTTGCTTCTATAATGTTCCTGGTGGAAACCAAAACATTACCACATTGCCGAAATGCTCATATATATATATATATATACATATATATATATATATATATATATATATATATATATATATATATATATATATATATATATATATATATATATATATATTTTTTTTTCCCTTCACAGAGTCCATTCATTCAGTCACTGATTTTCAAAGTCACTTTATCCTAAGTAGGGTTTCAGGGAGGTTACCACCCATCTCAGCCGACTCAAGGCCAAGGCAGTGTACACCATGGACAGATTTCTAGGCCATTATAAGGCGAACATATACACAACCATTCACAATCACACTCACACATAGGGGCAATTTGGAACAGCTAATTAGTCTACGGTGCATGTTTTTGGACTCTGGGAAGAAACCAGCATTCCCAAAGAAAACCTATGCCAGCCTGGAGGGAACATGCAAACTCCTCACAGAAACGTCATCCACCCAGGCCTTCTTGCTGAGTGGCAGATGTGCTCATCACTGCACTGCCATGATTCCATCTTCTCAGAATCTGTATGTATTTATTTATTTATGTATTTTATATAGTGATGCGTTTGGAATAATGATTTTAATCCTTAGACCAAGCCTGAGACTTGTACCTGGGATCTTCTTGCTCTGATGTGGACATGCAACTGTGCACGTTAAGGAAATCAAAGCAGTCTCTAAGAGCTAAGCTTAGAAAGGAATTTTATTGAGTGCATCTTTTATTGAGTCAAGATGAGAAAGCACTGGCTAAAAGATTACTAATATTAGATGGGGAAGATGGGTGGGGTTTTCAGGGGCTGTCAGATAATACCAAAGAGTTCAAAGAACACCTATTTATCTGTCAGTCATTTTTTTGATTCGTGTGCCAAAAGGGGTGTGTTTTCTTTTTATTGGAGGAGAAAGGAAGACTTGTCCTTGAGTCAGAATTGGTAACAGCTTATAGTTTACCGATTAGCACTGTCATCAGTACCTAGAGGTTATAGGTTTGAATCCCCATTTTTATCCCCTCAGGGCTAAGACTCTTGGGTAAGGTCCGCATCCCATCCAGGAGGAGTTATCACGTTATGCTAAGAAAACCAGATATACGCTCCAGCCTGTTGAGCCACTAGTCTCGGGTTATGTACCGTCATCAGTATACCATCATAATTATTATTATTATTTTATTTATTATTTATTTTATTAATTTACTGTGTTAATTCCACAAGGAACATTATTGTCTCTGTATTTAGCCCATCCAAAGTGAGCACACACACACACACACACACACACACACACACACACACACACACACACACACACACACACACACACACTTGGAATTGTGGGCTGCCACACAGTGGTGTATGTGGAGATCATTTGGAGTTAGGTACCTTGCTTAAGGGCACTTGGACCACAAAGATGAAGGGAAGGTGCAGCTCACCACATATTTTCCCTGCTTTTGTTCATGCAAGTAAAGACAAATGAAAAGTGACTTCTAATATTTCCTTCTGGTTCAGAACTCAGACCAGTGACCTTCACATTCTGACACGCTTTTCCAATCATGAGGCCAATTACTTCACTGTAAAAAAGAATATATGCTTCAAGTGTAATTTCTTCTTTACTTGGAAACAAATGAGCAAAAAATATTAGAATAAAGCCTGTAAAAAATTCAACCACACACACACACACACACACACACACACATACACACACACACACACACACACACACACACACACACACACACACACACATACACACACACACACACACACACACACACACACACACACACACACACACACACACTCGCTGCATATCTAGTCTTTGACTGAAGTGACATGTCTGTATGCAGATTACTCTTCCTTTTTATTGCCAGTGTTTGAATATGTGTTAAAAGCAGCAGGCTGTATGTGTCTCCATTACATAAACTGCTTCAGTGAGTACTTTAAATGATGATGCATGTCAAATGTGACTGAAATGTCAGATATGTGACCTCGCTTGCTCCAGCCATTAAGCAAAAGTACCTCTGTATGCGTGATTACCTTCATTCTCAAGGCAAGCAAACACTCTCACACACACACACACACACACACACACACACACACACACAGAGGGCAAACAGGTTTCCATCGTATCAGACCAGTACACCGGGTCTTGCGGCTGTGAGTCTGATAAATAGAAATGAATCACCCGTGGTAAAAGCTGGACAGAGCCTGTCCCACTCTTTGAATAATGCATGACTCAGACAGCCTGAGACTAACCTGCAGCAGAGCTCACATTTTATTTACATGCGGACACAGTGCACAGAAGTGAGCTATAACATGGAGGTCAAAATTAATTTCAGCAAAAGTTGTAGGGTCAGTTGTTCGACCATGAAGGCCAGGTGTTAATATTTCCACATCCTGGTATCTTTGTTTTGTACGGGGAAAAAATAAGGGTTCATTAAATTTTGGAGTACACTCTCCTTAATGAGTAGTGAAGGGTCAGGTAACCATTAATTCATTCATCTTTACTAAATCATGGTGAGTGTGAAGGCAGAATGTATCCATTGAACACTGGAGGTGTGGTACCATTACAACCTGGATGGGACATCAATTATCAATTCATATATACTAGTATATATGAGAGAGAGAGAGAGAGAGAGAGAGAGAGAGAGAGAGAGAGAGAGAGAGTACTCACGGTGGTTAGCACATCTGCCTGGAAGAAGGTCCTGGGTTCGATTCCCAACTCGAGTGTATTGTGTGGAGTTTGTTCTCCCCAGGCTTGCGTGGGTTTCCTCAGGGTGCTCTGGTTTATTCCCACAGTCCAAAAACATACACAGTAGGCTAATTGGCTGTTCTAAATCAACCCCAGGTGTGGATGTGAGTAGAAATGGTTGTGTGAGACAATACAGCCTCTCTGTGATCACTTGCCATCTTTCAATGTGAACTAAAAGAAATATCCACTTGTATCCAGTCGACCAGCAGAGTTCCCCTAAAAGGACCCCCAGGTGAAGATCTTCAGTCTTCCGTTTGATGCTCATTCTACTGTTTAACAGTGATGTGTGTGCTGCGATGCCTTTAGGAAACCCCACCCAGCAATTTTATGTTCTCTATCAATTCAGAAAATAGCCCATCTTGCACTGGTATCCAGGTCAGGAGACATGTTTTATGGTTCTTGTTTTGGATGGAACGCTTAAAGAAATGGTTATATTTGTGTTTATAATTTACATTTCAGAATTGCGGTTTGGGTGGTATGGTGGCATAGAGGTTAGAATGTCTGCCACACGGCAAGAAAGTCATGGGATTGAGTCCCGGGTTCGACGAGGGTGTTTCTCTGCGAAGTTGACATGTTCTCCGGTTCCTCCCAAACATGAACATCAGGCTCAATAATGACTTCTCCAAATTGTCCCCAGGTGTTAAAGTGAGTGCCACTAGGATTAAGTGGTCCAGGAAATGAGTGAGTAAATGAAAGTTGCCCCTTTATCTTGTTGAATAGTCAAATTTCTTTGCGTTCTACGGTGCAGCCTCAATCCAATGTCAGTTTCTTGCGTTTACCTTTGTGACCCTAGTAGGATTACGTGGTATCGTAAGTGAGTGTGTGAGAGTGCTGGCTTAAGATAACCTCTGCTAAATTCACTAAAATGTTTGCTAGTTTGTTTTAATTGTAGAATAATTGGGGTGCAATGGCCCGGTTAGCACCATCATCTCACAGCGAGAAGGTTCAGAGTTGCAATCTCAGACAAAGAGCATTTCTTTTTGAAGTTCAGATGTTCTCTCTGTGTTTGAGTGGATTTCCTCCTGGTAGCCCAGTTTTCTACCACAGTCCAAAGACATGCACACTCAAGTGTCAAGTGGCTACTCTAAATTACCCATAGTGCCTGGTGTGAATGCATTACATTTGCAATGTACCGGCTACCTGTACATGTTGTACCCTGCCTCGAACCAAATATCAGTCGGTATGGACTGAATGTATGGACTGAATTTGATATTAGTTATTAGTGCTCAAAGTCAGGGGTGCCCAACCACCGGGCCGCAGACCGGTACCGGTCCGTGGCTCAATTGGTACCAGCCGTAGAAGAAATAATTACTTATTTATTTTTTATTTATTTGAAAAATCTTTTATTTTGAAAAATGACCAGATTCTCTCGGCTACGTCGGTCATTTCAGCGCTAAAATGTAACCCACGAGGGGACGGCATGTGAACAGAGGCGTGTTAGACATGCTTCAAACATTAGTGGGGATTTTGGGTACCACTGAGCCTGAGCCTTCATTCTCCCGGCTGGTGCATGATTACCTGTTTTTTTGTTTGTTTTGTTTGTTTTTGTTTTTGTTTGTTCTTTATTTAGCAAAGTTCAAGCTCTACTTCCCAACCAACTTAATTTTAGCTATTGAAAAATAACATTCATGGAGTGTTTATTATTATTATTATTATTATTATTATTATTATTATTATTATGCATAAAAATATATTTACAATATAAACAATCTATGACACCCCCAGTCTGTGATAAAGATGTCAAGCGTCGACTGGTGCGCGGTGATAAAAGTGTTGGGGATCACCGTGCGAAGCAAACCCTCTCACATGTTTTTTCTCTATCTCCTTCTACTAATGGCTTATTTTTTGGTTTTGTTTACATTACCATTGGATTTGGTTTTCTTACTACTACCCTGGTGTTTTCACCACCGCCTCTCATGTCATTGGTCTGTTCCCTGATTGTTCTCTATTCATGCCTAAGGCTACCATCCAATAAACCCCTGCATGTCCTTGGCTGAGCCAGTTTTCCATGACCTCAATATAAAACATCATGAGGGCAAGGAACGATGTGAGAAGAATTCATAATATAATATGCTTTCTACCCCCAGTGCAGCTAACTGGGTTATCAAAGGCCAGCCATGTCTCTCACTATCTATGGAGAGAGGAATGTTAAAGAACCATTGCTGACTTTCGTCAGCGAGTTTTGGCCATGCAATGGCCTTGCGAGCTGTCCAGGGTGTACACTGCCCTCGCCCAGAGTCGGCTGAGATGGGTGCCAGCCTCCACATGACCATAATTAGGATTGATCGATTGAGATAATGAATAAATGGATATGCTCGACTGCTCTTACATTTGACTACTTTATATGCTAGGGTGCATGTTGTTGACACAAGCCCGCTGTGTAAAACTGCCCTTCTCCAAAGATAGACTACAAAAATGAAATGTTTAGATTCATATATGGCCAGCATGGTGGTGTAGTGGTTGTCACCGCTGTCTCACTTCAAAAAAAAGGTCCAGGGGTTTCGGTTTCAGGCCGTTAGGCAAATTGGCTGATCCAAATTGCCCCTAGATGTGGATTTGTGTGTGAATGGCTGTGTCAGTATTGTCCAGGGTGTACAGTACTTTTGATCAGCGTCAGCTGAGGTAGGCTCCAGCCTTCCCGCAACCCTAGTGGGAGTAATCAGTTGGACAAAGCTGGGTACCCCCCCCCACCACACCCCACCCCACCCCAGTTAAAACCTACAGTAAGCTAATCAGCTGTTCCAAATGAACCATATCTGTGGATGCGAGTGTGAATGGTTTCTCACACTTTCCTTACCATTCATTCATATTTGTATCATGAACTCCAATCATATTATTATTTATTAATCAATATGTTATTATTTATTCAATCATTTGTTATTCCTGCATGCTGTGCCAATTAAATGTTTGAACGGCATTATCCACTGTCCTTTTGAGAACAATGCGTTCCGATGATAAATGAAGTGGAAAGGAAATATTGAACACCTTTCCCGAGCGTTTAAAGACTTCAAGCAGCTCTTATCTTGACTGCCACTTAGATACTTCCAGGTCAGTGCACTCAGTTAGGAGCCATCTCGAGTAAAAAAAAAAAAAAAAAAAAAGGTTATATTACCTCACATTTATTTGTCTTTTTCCATCCTACCATTCCTTGAACGGTTAGCATGTCCACCTCACAGCAGGAATGTCTCGAGAGTACACCCTGGACAGCTGGCCAGGACATGCAGGGCCAACAGACACAAACCCATTCACACGTGTGTTGGCACTGGCCTTTTCCCAGAGTTGGCTGAGATGGGGGCCGGCCTCCCCACAACCCTAATTAGGATTAAACAGCTTAGAAGATGAATGAATATTCCTTTATCTGGTGGCACGGTAACATGGTGGTTAGCATGTCCGCCTCAAGGATGTTTCTGAGTGGGGTTTGCATGTTCTCCCTGTGCTTGTGTGGGTGTGGGAAAGTTTTGTCCAAATAGTGTATAAACACACACACACACACACACACACACACACACACACACACACACACACACACACACACACACACACACATGCAGAGTTCTAGTCAAACTCATGTCTGCATTCTTGTTTTAGATACATGATGAGTAATGCTACAACAAGAAGGTCCTGGGTTTGATACCCCGGCTCAGGGCAGTTCTGTGTGAAGGTTGCATGTTCTCCTCATGCTTGTGTGGGTTTTCTTCCAGGTACTCTGGTTTTAAAGTTCTACAGTTCAAAGACATACACTATAAGGTTAATTGGTGCTCCCAAATTGCCCCTAGGTGTGATTGTGAGTGTGTGTTATATGTGTGTTGGTCCTGTAGCTATTCAGGGTGTACCCCGCCTTCGCCGGGAGTCAGTTGAAACGGGTGCCAGCCTCTCCGCAAATCTCAATTCGTTTTCTGTAACCGCTTAATCCTAATGAGGGACGCAGGGAGGCTGGCGCTCATCCCAGCAGACTCCAAGCAAGCGCAGAGTACACCCTGGACAGCTCGCAAGGCCATCGCAGGGCAGAAACACGCTGACACCTTTGCAGCTACTCTTGTTGAAAGTCAGCAATGGTTCTTTTACATGCTTCACACCATAGACAGTGAGAGACATGGCCGGCCTTTGATGAACCAGTTAGCTGCACTGGGGGGGTGGGACAGTGACAACCTGTGGTGAGTGGGACTTGAACCCCCAACCTTAGGATCAGTGACCCAGCACCTATACCACTAGACTACCATTGCCTTCCCCGCAAATCTAATTAGGATTAATCAACTAACAAAATGAATAATGAATGAATGATCACTGTGTAAAGTTTTTTTTTTTTTTTTTTTTTTTTTTTAATGTTTGCACACTCGCACATCGTAGCTTTACATAAAGCTTTCTATCATCAATACTATACTTTTGTTTTGCGTTTTTGTCTTGTCAACTTCTAACTTCTCCCCATCATATCTTCCGAATGTCTCCCAGGATGATTCCAGCCTCATACAAGCTGTTTCAGTTGAGTGACCTGGCCTCCTCACGCGACTATGATCTCTGTGTCTTGGCTGTTTACGATGATGGCGTGACCGCGCTCACGGCTACGCGCCTGGTCGGCTGTGTGTCCTTCAGCACCGAACGTGAGTACCACCACTGCCGATCTCTCCACGACCAGTTCCTGGGTGGCACCATGATCATCGTCATCGGAGGCATCATCGTGGCATCTGTGCTCGTCTTCATCTTCATCCTGCTAATGAAGTACAAGCTGCACAGCCAGCACTACAAGCAAAAAGCAGAGCGTGTTAGCAATGTCTGCTCACAGACCAATGGTGGCCAGCAAGGGGCCGCATCCAACCCTCCACCACCCCGATCATCCTCTTCTTCAGCTTCAGCAAGCAAACCATCTGTCCTTCTAAGTCAAGAGAGGCCAGAAAGTTACAGCGCTCATGAGGGAGGCTACGGGGCACTCAGAGGCACCACCGTGGTGGACTTAAATCCAGAATATGGCAAGTCAGTCAGAGAAGACGACTCGGTATCGCAATAACCCAGAGTCAAATCCCACTCCTCTTCTCCTCTTCCTGTGTCCCATCTTCTTCATTTTCTTTTTCCTTTTTCTCCCCCTTTTTTTTTTTTTTTTTTTTTTTTTTTTTTGGTGTCTCTGCCTTACCGAGGATTCCAGTGTATTCAAGGTAAGATGCATTTATGTGATTTATTTATTAGGCAATAGCATCAAAGCTACAGCTTCTCATAGCTCTTATGATTGTTTTGACATGTGTTTTTGTTTTTAATCAAAATTCCATGTTTCCTTTTGCTTGCTTCTAGATCATGCATGATACAGATTGAAATGCCAGAGATATATTTCACTTTTATCAGAAAAATGAAATCTTAGTGTTGTCTGGGAGCTAGCATTAGATGAAGAAAACAACAAACTGAATATCTGGTTCTTTAGTGTTAGATCAAATGCAATTTCAGGTGGTGGATATGCTAACTATGCTAACAATTTGTCATGAAAGGAATGGGCTTCAAAACCAGATAAACAAGCAGCTGGAATAAAGTCTACGATGCAATCAACAAACACTTCCCAGACCAAAAAAGTTTCATATTGTAGGTTTTTTATTTTTTATTATTTTATTTTTTTTGGACCTACATTAGCTTTGATTACTGCAGGAATCATTGTGGCATAGTTAAGCAACATTCATTCGTTCATTCATATGTTTGCCGAACCACTTATCCTACTAGTTTTGCATCTTATCCAACTCCTGGTGAAGGTGGTCTACACCCTTGATATCTTGGAAATCTGTCGCAGAACCAAATTTTGTTTAGACTCCGAGACTAGACAAAACAGAATTGGTTGTTTACAGGGTGAAATGGGGCAATGGACCATACTCCAACCAGCTATAACTTAAAAACCACTTACTCACTCACTTGCTGAAGCGCTTAAACCTATTAGAGTCACGTCGAGGCTGTGGCCTATCTTAGCCAATACTGGGCGAGGGCAGAATAAACCTTGAACTGCTCGGCTAACCATTACAGGTTAACCCCGCAACCATTCACACTAACAGTCACACCCAGGGCAATTTAGAACACCTAATTAACCTAATCTGCATGGTTTTTTTTGGGAAGTGGGAGTTAACCAGAGTACCAGAGGAGACCCATGTAAGCATGCGGAGAACATGGAAACCCCACATAAAACTGACCTTGCTGAGCTCGGAACCCAAACTCTAAACCTTCGTGCACTCACCAAGTCTGGGACTCAAACACAAGACCTTCCTGCGGTATGGTGGGCATGCTAACCATTACGCCATAGGGCAGCACGGTGGCGTAGTGGTTAGCATGTTCGCCTCATAGCAAGAAGGCCCGGGTTTGATTCCTGGCCTGGATGTTTCTGTGTAGAGTTTGCATGTTCTCCCCGTGCTTGTGTGGGTTTCCTCTGGGTACGTCGGTTTCCTCCCACAGTCCAAAAACATGCACAGTAGGTTAATTGGCTGTTCCAAATTGCTCATCGGTGTGAGTGAGTCCGTATGTGGCCTGGTGAACCATACGGTAGATCATTGTGATCACAGCCATGACAATCCCTGTGTGAGCATCGCTCAAACTTCAGGGATCAACGTCCATTCCTCGTGATTGGATGTAGACATAGAGGGAACCACTACGCCGCCATGCCGGCCCTTAAGCAACATAACAACATATATCGCCATCCAAAGTTGAGTTCACTTTTCATGTTCATCTTCAAATAATAACAGGAAAATCCAACCACTCCATAAAGTGTTCTCCAGCTCATCCCAAAGACTTTCAAAAGAGTAACAGCCTCGTTGCCCTGTTGCAGTCCCCCCTGCTTCAAGATGTTTCCGGCGGAACTGTGAACAGTATCTAACTAATTCACTCAAAGAATAAACAAAATAAAGATGCGCCAGTTCATGTGTAAAAGTAATTCCTCATTCTCTCCGGATGATTCTTTCAGTATTTGGGCCCTGATTGTATATCTGTGCAATCAGTTTCTGTTGCTGGGCCTCGACGTGCCCAACTGAATCAACAATGCCGTGGCAATTATAGGCTGGAATCATGGCTAAAGGAGGCCAAGCAAAATATTACAGTGCACAGCTTTTTTTCTTTCGTTCTTTCTTTCTTTCTTTTTTTTTTTAGGTCAAGCAGTTTATTTTTCCACCTTTCTTCAACCCCTGAGGCAATACAGCTCAAAATCAAATGCCTTGTATGCATATAAATGATGAAACGCAGCAAAAAGTTCTCTGAAGTTGAGTTTTTGACAATTTTCTTTGAAGAGGACTAGAGCAAGATTCAGTTCAGTTCATTTTCTGTAACCACTTAATCCTAATTAGGGTCGCGGGGACGCTGGCACCCATTCCAGCTGACTCTGGGCGAGAGCAGAGAACACCCTGGACAGCTCGCCAGGCCATCGCAGTGTGGAAACACGCTGACGGCTTTGCAGCTACTCTTGTCAAAAGTCAGCAATGGTTCTTTCACACCTCTCACCATAGACAGTGAGAGACATGGCCGGCCTTTGATAACCCAGTTAGCTGCACTGGGGGCACAGTGATAACCTTGTGGGGAGTAGGACTCGAACCCCCAACCTTTGGATCAGCGATCCAGTGCCCTATACCACTAGGCCACCACTGCCCTTGAAAGCAAGATTGTATTGATAAATGTATGATGCAGAACAATTTCTAGTTCTGGTGCGGTGATAGGACAACCATTGACTTCTGAAACGGACGTGACACTTGGGAACATCGAGTTTCTGTAGAGTTGCTTTGCTGGAAGTATTGAGGTGTAAAATAAATGAGGTGATCAGTTGGTGATTTTAATAATCCCAAAGTACATAGTAATTTTTATTTTTTATTTTTTTGGACTGGGAACGTTTATCAGATGAGTACGTAAAACATCTTAAAGCATCTGTGGAAGGAACAAATCTGACCTGCTATACCAGGGGCCACCAACCCACCAACCCATGGGCACCTGACCACCTGCAAGGTCAACATGAGGTGCCCACGGGCCTGTTCACTGCTATTTTTAGAACAGGCCCATGGCTCCATAGTGCCACTCTCCATTGAGCTGAATCTCATTTTTTTTTCTTATATTTTTTAAATGAAATCAATATCTTCACATAGATTGTTACGTGTGGAATTTAAATGAAACTTGCCTCCTGAAACCATCAAAGCACGACAAACCACAACATAAAATATATACAATTTAATAATAGCAACAAAATAAGGCAGAATAATAACTTATAGTTCAAACCTAAACATAACACAAATTGAACAAGGGTCACGAAATAAAGATAGTCACTAAGCAGCTGCAGTATCATTTAGAGACAGCGCACGCTCCGGCGGTAAAAAGCTTGGAATTCCGTGTATCGAAAGAAACAGATGTTGAAAATCCTCGCGTTGGCTGTGGATGAACGTGGATGATGGACTTGGGCGATGAAGCGTTGAATGACGAAACTTGGATGAAACGCATTGGATGATCCGCCTGAGATGATTCTCCTTAGATGATCTGCACGAGCTGGTTGGTCCTTATATGAATTCTCTAAAATTTGGGAAAGTTCCTGTTCTGGAATGTTCTAAATCACCTGACCCGTCACCAGGGCGTATGCGCAACTAGGTCCATCTCGAAGATTCCCTAATTTGCTGGAAAGTTCCAGACCCAATTTAACCATGAAGGCAAAACAGCAGTGACCCAAAAACAGCTGAGTAATACCATGTGTCACTATTTACAGCATACCAATTGAATATAATTACACTCACAATGTTTATACATTCATTATATATATATATATATATATATATATATATATATATATATATATGTACACAAAAATAAAGGACAGGACAAAGACTTTCTATTGAAACTCCATTTATCACTACAGATCTGTTTCGAGGGGTGGTGAAACCATCCTCTCTCTTCAGGTGATTATAGAAGAAGTTCTTCTATAGATTCCTCTATAATCATCTGAAGAGAGAGGATGGTTTCACCACCCCTCGAAACAGATCTGTAGTGATAAATGGAGTTTCAATAGAAAGTCTTTGTCCTGTCCTTTATTTTTGTTTATTTGCTCTACCAAAAAGTATTGAGCACTCTCCTACGGAAGGATCTACTCAGAAAATCCTCTATCTATATATATATATATATATATATATATATATATATATATATATATATATATATATATATATATATATATATATATATATATATATATTTACATTTATACATCTATTTACATGCCCATAACAAGACGAATATCATTAATTATTAAAACTAACAAAATTAAAGGTAAATCGAGCAAATGTTGTTATTTCAGAAGTGTGTATCGACCTGGTAGCCCTTCGTATTAATTGGTGCCCAAGAAGTCGCTCACAGCCTCAGAAAGGTCGGTGAGCCCTGTGCTATACCATTACAAGTATGTATGAGGCCAACAGAAACGCCATGTTTCTGTTTCAGGGATTCCCAGTCACATTATAAATTTTTCGATGAGTCGTATGGGCAGGAAGAAAAATGTATTTCTTTTCCGTTTGGCTCACGCTTCAGTAGACAGAGGAATGTTTCTTCTCTGTTCAGATGGTACGTGCTTGATCAATATTTGTAATAATTGCTGTACATTATTAATAACACAATGAGCAATAGAAAAGAAGCTTGCTAGGCACCTTCGTATATCAGCATATTATGTCTGTTTGTTATGATTACGCCCGCTGGGGGATAACAAGCATATTTTCCGTAAAGATTTAGCAATGCGAGTAAGTATATGCACAAAGCAGGGGGTGGATTTTGAATAAGCTTTACATCACAGCATTAGTGCTCCACAAAAGAAATGATGAAAATCCCTCCATTTGATCTGCCACTGCTGCTGCTGCTGCCTCCACCACCACCGCTATTGCCGCTGCTGTTTCAGCCCCCGCCTACACGTCTAAGTGCTTGTGGGTATATGCAATCATGATAAAAATCACAAATCTCTCACAGCACATAAAGGCATCAAGAGAGTTATGTAGGGTGGCGAAAACCAAGTTTTCCACTTAGATTTCCACTCGTCCTCCTACTACCTCAATTCCTTCTCTTTGGCAAACCAATTACCAGTGCCCTGACCGCCCTGGAGACATTAGTTTTTATTTTAGTTGTAACTCTAGTTCAATTAAGAGACCATTCTCCTCCACATCTGTACTGCTTGTGCTTGAATGGAGTTGGGTGTACGACGGGAAGGCCGGGATGCTTCTACTCTTTTTGGGTTTGAGGAAGGATAATGGCTGTCAGCTGAGTGTTTTGACCTTCCATGTTACTGCTTTCTAAAGGAGCCAAGTCCATTTAGTATTGGTACGTAGCCCAGAAGGGCCCTCATAGGGAATTGGCTTCCACAGAAGTGCATCTATGGAGGGAATGAAGAGGATTTGATACAATAAAATAGTTGGTTTGGTTATGAAACCGTGCTTTATACTGAAATATAATATAGCATGCGTGAGTTTCCTTCGGTACTCTGGTTTCCGATCAGAGTTCAAAGTCATGCACATTAACCTAATGAGGTGTTTCATATTGACCCCAAGGTGTGAGTGATAAAGGTGGTGTGTGTTATCCTGCAATGCACTGGTATGCAGTTCAAGGCACCATCACCACCTTTGTTCAGTGTAGGCTGAGATAGGCTCCAAGTCTGTGTGACCCAAGTAGTATTAGGTGACTTAGCAAATGGATGACTGACTAAATGAATGATTGTCTTGCAGATAATGCCATTCATGATATTTAGGAAATGTCCTTCAAACAACAAGGACAAAGGTGAAATTCTCTCGATAGTCATTAAATGGGCAGGTGCCAAGTTAAACTGAGCTGAACCTTCAGGTGATGCGAGTTAAAGGACGTCTAATTAAAGCAAAGCAATACTATTGATGTGGGGCTGGTGGCGTAGTGGTTAGGGTGCTGCACTGATGATCGGGAGGTTGTGTATTCAAATCCCCGTTAGATCCCCACTTTGCTAAGACCCCTGGGCAAGGTCTTAACCACAAGTGTGCCTCTGTTCACCCAGCAGTATAAATGGATACCAGTAAAATATACTGGGAGGTAAACCTGCAATGGACTAGCGTCCCATCCAGGGGGAGTTGAACTCTTAGTCACTTCTTCTTCTCTTCTTCTTCTTTTCCTTCGGCTTTTTTCCCTTTCTCGGGTGTCGCCACAGTGAATCATCCGATTCGCACATTTGATTTGGGATAGGTTTTTACGTCGGATGCCGTTCCTGACACATCCCTTTAGCGAGGGACAGAAACACGCGGACGACTTTGCAGCTCCTCTTTACGAAAGTCAGCAATGGTTCTTTTACATGAACCTCTCACCATAGACAGTGAGAGACATGGCCCGCCTTTGATAACCCAGTTAGCTGCACTGGGGGGGACAGTGACAACCCCGTGGGGACTCGAACCCCCAACCTTAGGATCAGCGATCCCGCGCCCTATCCCCTAGACCACCACTGCCCCGAACTACTAGTCGCTTCACGCTATGGAAATTTGGGATGAGCACTGGTCAGATGAGCCACTAGACTCTGGTGTAAAAAGCCCAACGGACTTTACCTTTACCTAATACTATTGATTGACAGATGCCAGAGCCACTCAGGGTTTTGTAATGAAACAATGAAGACAAAGATGTTTAATTATTTCAGCTACATCAACATGGACTGCAGCTCATCATTGCTGTTTCCTGTAACCTACGACTGCACACAAGGATTAAGCACACTCTTAATCTAATAGGATAATTATTAAAAGACTAATAGGATTGTGCGGTTGAGCAAATGAACACTAAAAGGTAGATTAAGCAGTAGAGTGATTGATTATGCTTGTGTCCACATATTTAAAATAGTTGCTATGTCCCATAAGCATGTACAGGGATCCCTCGCTACTTTGCGCTTCAATTCATGCTGCTTCAGTACATTGCAGTTTTTTGTTTGTTTTTTTAATAAATATTTATCAAATAAAAAAATAAGGAGATTAAGGAATAGTAGTGAGAAAAGTTAATAAAAATGCCACAAAAACAAGGCCAATTACGAAAAAAATAAATGAATAAATAAATAAAATAAAAAATCTAAAGCAACACAAAAAACAACAACTCTCCCATCAAACTACTTAGATTGTTGCGTTTGTGTGTGCATGTGCATCTGCACACGTGTGTGTGTGTGTGCGCGTATGTATGTGTGTCGTCTTCTTCCCATACAATACCATCTATATGTGTGTGCATTTATATTTTATTTAAATTGTATATATATTTTTTAATGTTTAATTGTTATTATAAACATTTATAGCATTGAATATGTACGTATACATCAGTTGGGATGGGGGGATGGGAGATGGGGGGGGTTGATCCTAGTTCAAGGATTTCGATGGTCGCGTGGGGATCTCCGTCCCAATTAACCACAGAAAGTGAGGGATCCCTGTATTTACATATGTATATTTAGAATTATATGCAAAATAAGATCATATGGGTTAGCTAACTAACCCAAGCACACGCTTTAGTAACATCCCTCCTACTGCTCCCTGTTTCACTGAAAACATCTCCAACTGGAGAAGATGCAAGAGGGTTACCTAGGCAAAGCTAGAGACACTTTCAGCGCCAAAGCGATTTGTGTCTTGTGAAGTGATTAACTTGTCATCTATCACTTCCTGTGTGCATCATCCCTTTAGATTTAAGATATATGGCTATCACAATGCAATACCTCTTGTGTATGTATTTTTGTGTGTGTGTGTGTGTGTGTGTGTGTGTGTGTGTGTGTGTGTGTGTGTGTGTGTGTGTGTGTGTGTTGCTGTCACAAGTTAATAAGTTAATATCTTAAATGTCTTGAATGAACTGGGGGAAATAAATGATGTACAGTACTGTGTTCTTCACAAATGGCAAGGGTATTCGTTTCTATCTCAGCCTGAAAAAAACCCCCGAGTTTTAGAGGGCATTGCAGAAGATCTGTCAGCAGAAGAGTGGAGGGAAAAGGTGTGAAGGAAGAAAAATCAAGAATAGAAGATACAGGAGATAAGAGCATTATGAGATGGAGACAGCATGTGATGATAAAGGGAGACAGAGGTCATACAGGCAGGGTTGAAGGGGTAAAGGCATTGAGTTGGATAGATGGGGAGACAAATGGACTAAGCTTTAAGGTGAAGTCTTGCCATGGGACAGATGTGTGTGGTGGTGGTGGGGAGGGATAATTACCATTGTTTGTGTGCTGTCTAAAGTGGGCCACAACCTCCTCACTGTCTCCTACCAACAGCACTTCTCAGCCAGAATCCCTCCTGACTGCAGCAGTGCTAAAAATAGCGAACTGAACATGGCTTAGCACTGGCCTGCTGTTGCCTGCAGATAGCTACCGGCATGAAAACCCTTTCTTTACCCTTGCATTGTTAACTCAGCACCCTGAAATATCTGAACAGCTCCCCCCCATAGTAACTACTGATTGATAATAAGGGTTGACACTAATGAAGGTGGTTTAGGGGAAGTAAACATACCATTTATCATGGACTTGTTGAGTAGCTGCTTCGTCATCTAGTCCTATCTGGAAAAGATGTATGTATCACAGCTAAAAAAAAAAAAAAAAAAAAAAAAAAAATGCAGTTTAGGAGTTTCAGTAGTCCCGACTTTCATCCTATTCTTTCGCATGTATTGATAAATGCCAATCACGCAAAGGTCAATAAAACAACCGCAATTCCATCAATGCACTCGGTCACTGCAGCATGTCTGCAGCAATAGACCAATATTAATGCCTCCTCTTTTTCTGTGGCAGCTTCTCTTTTGTCAAATTGAATTTGTGTTCGAAGTCCTCTTCATTTGTATCATGTTGGGTTGTCTTCTTTTAACTTAATCTAAACTGGACGGCACGGTGGCGTAGTGGTTAGCACGTCCGCCTCACAGCAAGAAGGCCCGGGTTCGATTCCCGGCCTGGGCGTTTCTGTGTGGAGTTTGCATGTTCTCCCCGTGCTTGTGTGGGTTTCCTCCGGGTGCTCCGGTTTCCTCCCACAATCCAAAGACATGCACTGTAGGTTAATTGGCCGTTCTAAATTAGGGACTACAGATGGAAACTAGCTATTAAGCTATAATCTGGTATAGTACATCTCTGTCTCTATGAGCTTAATGTTCCTGTACATTGTCCCTTAAATAAATAATAAATAAATAAAACAAATATATATATAATATTTAAATAATTCAATGCAACATAGCTGATTTCCCTAAGACTTATCCATGTATGAGGGGGTATGGGTGCATCGTAGTTAGTACATCCACCTCACAGGCTCAAGGGTTTCTGTGTAGAGTTTGCATATTTTCCTAATGTTTATATGGGTGTCCTCTGAGTATTCCAGTTTCTGTCCACAGTTCAAAGACAAAGACATGCACATAAGGTTAATTGGCTGTTCCAAAATTCCAATTGGTGCAAGTGTGTGAGAGAATGGTTGGCGTGTTGACCCTGCAATGGTGTGGTAAACTCTTCAAGGTGCACCTTGCCTTCACCATTGTTGGCTGAGATACACTTCAGCTTGGCCAGTCTTAACAGGATAAAGTGGTCTGACAAATGTTTTTACACCCACAATGACTGTTGAGGAGGAAGAGGAGGAGGAAGAGGAGGTGGAGGAGGAGGAGAAATTGACTTGGTGCGAGACATTCTTAAAAGTCATGAGAAGTCAAGGTAGTAAGGTCTACACGTGTCACATTTGACTGGGTGCCAGATTTACCGACAGCTTCTACCGGTGATCATTGGTGGAAGATATGTAATGCTCAGAGTTACTATCAGAGGTATAACTCTGTTGTATTCACGATGTATTCGGAAATAAAGGGTTAACTGGGTTTATCGCTTTATTAATAATGGTATTCATCCCCAAATCGCTACAGGCCTCCCTCTCTCTCTCTCTCTCTCTCTCTCTCTCTCTCTCTCTCTCACTCTCTCTCGCTCTCTCTCCGCAATGCCACACCTTGTTATATTGTGTTTATGTATATTATTGATGGTTTCTATAATTGTAAAGTGATAGCGGTGGTATTAAGAGATGGGTTCAATCTGTTAAGGCCCCACTGAAGGCTCAGATACCAAATGTGCAGCCTACCACATTTAAAAACACAAGTAAAAAATATTCAAAAATATGAAGGCCATATTATACAGCTTTCTTTGTATTTGTAATCAGTATTTTAAATTGTTTATTTTGAATTTAGAATCAGAAACATTTTAAAATACCGCCCCAAGAATAGAAAAAAAAAAGCTACATAATATGACCTTCGTGGTTTTGGAGATTTATATTATTATTATTATTATTATTATTATTATTAAATACAGAAAAGAATGAAGGACAGAGATTTCTCTGCACAGACTGAGCAAACAAAGTTCATAATAAGTTTATTATAGGGCATTTTAAAATGGTGGCCTTGTTGAATTCACTTCAGGCGCTGTTACCTGACGGTGTCATAACAAGGCATCGTTATCCATGCCTATGAGCGCTTGGGAATGTCACTAGGCCACTTTCAATTTGCAGACGAACTGCATTACCCAGAGTGAGCATTCTCAAGTGCAGAAAGTGGATTTAAGGTTTTTCCTTATTTCTGACATTTTGTCACGTTTGTCACTGTCATCCATTTCAGATCAAGCAAAGCTAAAAATTATACAAAGATAAAACACAAGTAAACACAAAATGCAGTTCGCAGTGACAATTGCATTTATTAATGGGGAGGGGGGCAAACAAACAAACATCTGATCCTACAAGGGCCCGTGTGAATACATAATTTCCCCTAAACCTAATAGCTGGTTGAACCACCTTTTGCAGCAATAACTACAGTCAAGCGTTTTCGATAAGAGGCGCTGAGTCTTTCATATCGCTGTGATGGGATTTTGACCCACTCTTCTCTGTAGAATTGTTTAAGATCAACCAGATTGGATGGTTTTCGGCATGAACAGTCTTTTTAAGGTCATGCCACAGCATCGCAATAGGGTTCAGGTCGGGACTTAGACTAGGCCACTCCAAAACCCTCATTTTGTTCTATTTTAGCCATTCAGAAGTGGACTTGCTGGTGTGCTTCGGATCATTCTCTTACTGCAGAACCCAGGTGCGCTTTAGCTTGAGGTCTCGAACTGATGAACGAACATTCTTCACCAGTATTTCTTGGTAGCGAGCAGAATTCATGGTTCCATCAATCATGACAAGTCATCCAGGTCCTGAAGCAGCAAAGCAGGTCCAGATCATCACACTTCCACCAGCATGTTTCACTGTTGGCACAATGTTCTTTTTTAAATAAATGCAGTGTTGCTTTTGTGCCAGATGTAACAGGATGAATTTCTCCCAAAAAGTTCAAATTTAGTTTCATCAGTCCATAGGAGATTTTCCCAAAAGCTTTGGGATGATCAAGACGATCGTTGGCAAAATAGAGTCATGTCTTGATATTCTTTTTTGTCAGCAGTTACAAAAAACTTGAAACTATTCCATGGATGCCATTTTTGCCTCGTGTCTTTCTGATGGTGGAATCATGAACATCGACATTAACTGAGGCAAGTGAAGCTTGTAGTTGTTTAGAAGTGGTTTTTGGATCCTTTGTGACTTCTCTGGTTAGTCTGCACCGTGCTCTTGGAGTAATTTTGGTAGGTCGGCCACTCCTGAGAAGGGTCACCACTGTGCCATGCCTTCTCCATTTATGGATAGTGGCTCTTACAGTGGTCTGCTGGAGTCCCAAAAATTTACCAATGATTTTGTATTCTTTCCCAGACTGAGACATCTCTATAATCTTCTTTCTTGTTTGCTCCTGAAGCTCACTGGATCGTGGCATAATGATGTGTGTTCAGTATGGCCTACCTCACCTTGTCAGACAGGTTTTATGTTAGGGATGTCCTGATTGGAAATGTCTGCCAGCAATCAGGCCTGGGTGTGGCCATGAAATTGAGCTCAGCTTTCCCCAATAATAGGTTTAATCATAATTACCTCACCTTTTAACAAGGGGAACAACTACTTTTTCACAGAGGTTCATGTAGCTTTGGATAGGATATTTCACTTAACAAATGAAATCACAACAGGAAAACTGCATGTTTTTGAATATTTGTGTTATCTTTGTGGAATGCTTAAATTTATTTGATGATCTGATATAGTTAAGTGTGACAAATGTGTAAAAAAGTAAAAAAATCAGTAAGGAGGCAAACATTTTGCACTGAGCTTTTTTCGTAACCTGCATTTTTCGTAAGTTGAACCGCATTTTACATGTAAAATGCGTGATTTGTTTCAAGGCTCCCAATACTACCCCCTAAACCCTTTAAAAATTATTAAAGCTTTCTTCTCCTCACTCGCTCCGGAAATCACGTGTGCGTGTGTGTGTGTGTGTGTGTGTGTGTGTGTGTGTGTGTGTGTGTGTGTGTGTGTGCGTGCCCATATTGACGATGTCTTCTTAGCAGAGTTATAATCTTACAAATGTTTATGAAGGGTTAAAAGCTTGAGTCAAGAAATAAATCATAAAACAACCGTAACTCTGTTCTGTACATGAAAAGCATCATGGCGGATTCAGCTCTATAATAGGCAATGGGAGGTAGATGTATCATTCCTCGTAGGCAATGATGTCCAAGATGGCATCCAAGATGGCGTCCCTGTCCAAGATGGCGTCAGGTTGACCTGTTCAAGATGGCGCATTAGTGAAGGCGACATGAACGACAGCTCAGTTGTTAGCCAATGGGAGGCCAGCGGGGCTGGATGTTTGTTCGTCATTGATGGAAGAGCAGCTTGAGCATTGTTTTAATATTTGAATGGCGCGCTTTAATTTGTAAGATGGCGCTTTTGTAACGTGAACTTATTTTGTATCCTGAGACAAATTTTTTGGGAAAATGCTTTTCGTAACCTGATTTTTTTGTTTGGTGAGACTTTTGTAAGGTGAGGTACCATTGTATATAGGAATCCCTTACTTTCCGAGGTTAATGGGAATCAAGACTCCCACAACTGTCGATTTTCGCGAAGTAGGATTTGACCCCCTGACTGATGTATACATACATGTATAGGTGTATATTATATCAATTCATACATATTCAATGCTATAAATGTTTATAATAACAATTAAACTTCAAAAATAATACATCAGATGTAAATAAAACATAAATACACACACAGAGATGCACACCTCACATAAAAATGTAAGTAGTTCTGTTCTGGGTTTTTTTTTTTTTTTTTTTTTTTTTTTTTTTTTTTTTTTTGTGGGTTTTTATATGTGTGTAATATTTTACAAGTAAATTTGGTGTAGCCTAGCCTAGAAGCAAGCTAATTCATTTTAAGTCATTTTTTGATTGAAGTTGTCTCTCCTGGAACCAATTACCGACATAAACTGAAGTATACCTGTATATTAAATCCGTTATCCTGAGATACCAAATCAATCAGATCATACCATTCCATGTGTAGTCTATATCAATAAAATTTCCATATACATACATTTATACAAACTCAGCGCTTGTAAAACATGATTTTACATTTCTTCCCCTTAAAGTAACTGGATTTTGATGAGCACTGCTTATATAGAGCAAATTCTCTGCTGAATGATTTCCAGTATGATAAATGAGGTCCAAGGTTTTTACCTATGCAGAATTTACCTCCCATATGCTGCTCATTCGAAGATCTGTTGAGTCATGCATACTTAGGAAATGCTACAGAAAGGTCTGGACAACTACAGCTATGAAACGCAATAGTTAACTGTTAGTGTAAAAATTGTATTATATTTTCTACATAGCAACAAAACATACATATACAGGTCCTTCTCAAAAAATTAGCATATTGTGATAAAGTTCATTATTTTCTGTAATGTACTGATAAACATTAGACTTTCATATATTTTAGATTCATTGCACACAACTGAAGTAGTTCAAGCCTTTTATTGTTTTAATATTGATCATTTTGGCAAAAAAGTAAATAAAAACCAAAAATTCCTATCTCAAAAAATTAGCATATTTCCAATTTCAGGTTGGCAGTCTTACCCATGATTGCGGTTTTGAGTAATGAACCAGGCTGGGAGTTTTTAAAAGCCTCAGGAATCTTTTGCAGGTGTTTAGAGTTAATTGGTTGATTCAGATGATTAGGTTAATAGCTCGTTTACACTACCTGAACATCATATGCTCATTTTTTGAGATAGGAATTTTGGGTTTTCATGAGCTGTATGCCAAAATCATCATCAGTATTAAAACAATAAAAGACCTGAAATATTTCAGTTGGTGTGCAATGAATCTAAAATATATGAAAGTTTAATTTTTATCAGTACATTACAGAAAATAATGAACTTTATCACAATATGCTAATTTTTTGAGAAGGACCTGTATTAGAAAGTGTATCCCTGGGCTGTGATGTAAAGAATGTCAATATATTTTTTTAAATGCTTAGTAATATATTTATTTATTTATTTATTTATTATTATTTTTAAGAACAACATGCACTATTCACATTTCAGAGTTAGCTTACCACAAACTGTGCAATGATTCATGTTGTTTTCAGGAGACAGCTGTCTCTAACACCTTTACTTCTTGTTTTCCTAGGCAAACTCAGTCTAGAGGGAAAATTAAATTGCCTGGGATTCGAGCCAGTACACTCCTGGGAGGAGAGGTGGGTGGAAGCCAGTAACGGTTTTGAGTCCCTTATGCAAGCTTCGAAACAAACAATGGATATTAATGAGTCTGTTTGGAGCATATGGGCAAAATGTTGTCCTATACAAAGGCCATCAGTCTTAGAGAAGATAATATCATAAACATGGCCATCAAGATCGGACCAGACCAGTGAACCCGTCACTAATGGAATCTGTCGCTACTGCTTTGCAAACCTATGGAAACTAAATGGACACCATGATTCATGTTATTCACTGACTGTAGGATGTTCAGACTGCAGAGAATGGGAAGTCAAAGGGATGTGCAGAAATATTTCCCATTTCTGAATAGGATGAGACATGTTCCAATTTAATGCATAACGCTCTATGGAAATCAAATATTCACATAGGTCACTGAACTACAGACGTTCTGATAGCAAGTATCCGATTTGGTGTTCTTTTGGGGCAATTTATGATATTCCCCTCTTCTATTCCCTCTCAATCACACTGACTTTTATCCCTGGTACAGAGAACTGGATACTGGACATTTATCCAACTCAATAATCAGGCATGGTTGTTGAGGTGCATCAGAGATTCTTAAAAAAGAAAGAAAAAATGAAAGAAAGGGGTCACCACTTTTCTTAGTCACCATGCACTGATGCATTCATATTTCACATACTGTATATCAAAAAAAATTTAAATTTAAAAAAAATCAGAACTCAGACATTGACCTTCATAGACATAAAAAGACCGCATCCAATACAAAACAGGCCTCTTTCAAATGTTGCCTGATGAAATAAATACTGTTTCCTTTAACCCCATCTAATTAACTGTCTATGTATTTGTATGTGAGGTAAACCTTCAGCCATGTCTGATTTGAATTATACTTAAAAATAATAAAGTCCTCGGATGGAATTTTATGCTTTCATAGATACTACATGTGAATTTATAAAGAAATAAAGTATTTTTCTTCTAAATGTGTCAATATTCTTTCCTCCCTTCTCCATCCCTCTCTCTTTGCGTGTCTTTACATATAAGTAAAGAGCGAGCAACAGAGAGGGAGAGAGCGAGAGAGAGGGAGAGAGCGAGAGAGAGAGAGAGAGAGAGAGAGACCTTCCCTGCTGGCCTTAAATACTATCAAAAGCACTGACCTACATTTACCACTTAAATTCTAATATTTGTTCTATAAAATTGTATTGATTTATTTCTATCTGTCTATTCTCTTCATTACGTAGAGTGTCTATTGGCTGCACTGCTTCCAATCCGTGTATGTGGCTGTTAGATTTTTTTGTTGTTCAATCGGATTTCAGCTTCCTTGTGCTGCCATATAAATCTAAACTACCAAGGACCTTAAGAATCAGCAATGCTGGCCGATGTTACTATAACTATATTAGCAATGGAGCTGTTTCTTTGACCAATCAGATTTCAGATTTGCCTCACAGGGCCAGCGAGTTGACCTACAATAATGTCAGCAATTTTTCGTCTTCTGATTGGTTGGTCAGAGCAAAGCTAGCTGACTGGTCTATAGCTATTTGCACACAATACATCTAGGTTACAATTTTTATACACCCAATGTCTGACAGAGGAGGAGAAATTGACTTGGTGTTAGACATTGTTAAAAAAAAAACTATTTTCAGGATGGACTTTTCAGAAAATCATAAGCATCATAGATCACAAGGAGAGGTTGAGGAGGTAAGGTTTAGAATTGTGAAAATTTTGCTAAGCACGAATTCACTGACAACTTCCACTGGTAAACGCCGGGGAAAGTTATGGAGTGCTCAGAGTTATGAGCAGAAATGTGCGAAATGCCTCTCTATCTGCATATATATATATATATATATATATATACACACACACACACACACACACACACACACACACACACACACACACACACACACAGTGGTGGTCTAGTGGTATAGGGCGCTGGATCGCTGATCCAAAGGTTGGGGGTTCGAGTCCCACTCTCCACAAGGTTGTCACTGTCCCCCCCAGTGCGGCTAACTGGGTTATCAAAGGCGGGCCATGTCTCTCACTGTCTATGGTGAGAGGCATGTAAAAGAACCATTGCTGACTTTCGGAAAGAGTAGGCTGCAAAGTCGTCAGCGTGTTTCTATCCCTTGCTAAAAAAAGGGTTGTGACAGGAAGGGCATCCGACGTAAAAATCTCTGCCAAATTAAAACGTGCGAATCAAAATGATTCGCTGTGGCGACTCCTGAGTAAAAGGGAAAAAGCCGAAAGGAAGACAGACACACACACACACAATATCTGATTCGCACATTTGATTTGGCAGAGGTTTTTACGTCGGATGCGCTTCCTGTCACAACCCTTTTTAGCAAGGGACAGAAACATGCTGACGACTTTGCAGCTCCTCTTTACGAAAGTCAGCAATGGTTCTTTTACATCAACCTCTCACCATAGACAGTGAGAGACATGGCCCACCTTTGATAACCCAGTTAGCTGCACTGGGGGACATATATATATATATATATATATATATATATATATATATATATATTAGACTTAATTGTGTATTGCTTCTGGTCATATTAGGCCTTGAATACTCTGTCTCAGACAACCAGATGCAAAAAAAAAAAAAAAATCCTCCCTCCTCATAATCCATTTAATCCATTAAAATGGCCTCGTCCCATTAGCAAGATTTTAACGGATGTTTTACTCTTTAGAGCACCCTGTGAATATTGTCTAAAGGCTTTTACAGGCCATAAATAATTTATGGCCGATGAGAGTGAAACGTTACGTGACTGGATTAAAGGGGCAATGAGGCAGTGATGGTTTTCACCACATGATGTCACTACTCACCCTGTCTGTGTCACTCTAATGCCTTGCTGTTTCCTCCTCAAAAACATTTCCCCCTTGCTTTCAGGACGTGGTTTTTCAAAAGAATTGTGATTGTAATGAATATGAACGTGCATGCTGGGATTTCCTGTCCAAATATGATATGTTTAAGGATATTTGAATTCCACATTGATCTCTGATTTCTCAGTAATCTTCTAGTACAGTAAACATACCGTGGTTTATATGACATACCAATAAGACATACAAGATAACATGACACAGTTGAATATGTACGGAATGAGACTTCAGTCTGAACAATACAAATCATATTATTGCATCATTAATCTTATATGATGTATTAATAATTAATAACCATCATAGACTTTGTGCATAATATATAAAATGGGAGGGTAGTGAAAAAAAAAAACCATAAAGATAAAGAGCTAAAGAAGGGGTGGCTCCATGGCATAGTGGTTAGCACATCCACTTCACAGCAGGAAGGTCCTGGCTTGACTACTGGGCGTGAAGAGGGCGTTACAATGTGGAGTATGTATTTTCTCGTTGCATTTGTATGGGCTTCCTCTGTGTACAATGGTTTCCATCCATCATCCGAAGACATATCCAATAGGCTAATTATCTGTACCAAATTGCCCCGAGGTTTGAGTGTGTGTGTATGAATGATTGTGCATGTTGCTTGCACTGGTTTGGCGAGCTGTTCAAGGGGTACCTTGCCTTCACCTAGTGTAGGTTGAGATGGGCTCCAGACTCCCTGTGACTCGAAAATTGGGATTAAGGAGTTTGGTGAATGGGATAAAGATAATGTTGTACATTGTACATGCACAGGATTACTGTATTGTGATTTCAGGTATCCATGAGCAGTTGCGGATTGGTATTGTCTGAGGTTAGGGTACTGTCCGTGACACAGGAAGTGTGAGGTGTTATTGACGATTCTGCTTAGACTGCTTTATTTAGCTCCGGGTTCTTTTGGGGATCACAGGAGCACTGGGCATGAGGTGAGATGATATTGTGAGTCCACCTTGAGAGAACCAAGAAAGTCCACACATTTAGAGTAAATGTAGAGTCCTGGGTGTATGGATTGAGATGGTTTGGACATGTACAGAGGAGGGATAGTGAGTATATTGGTAATAGGATGCTGAGGCTGGAACTACCAGGCAGAAGGCCTAGAGGAAGACCAAAGAGACGATTCATGGATGTGGTGAAGGAGGACATGAAGGTCGTTGGTGTAAGAGAAGAAGATGCAAAGGATAGGGTGAGATGGAGGCAGATGATTCGCTGTGGCGACCCCTGAAGGGAAAAGCCGAAAGGAAAAGAAGAAGAAGAAGAAGAAGAAGAAGAAGGGCTAAAACTACTGAGAATGCTGAGCCCAGGAGCAGCAGTAATGCCTAGTGTTCATTTTCTGTACCCGCTTCATCCTAATTTGGGTCGCGGGGAGGCTGGTGCCCATCCCAGCCAACTTCGGGCGAGGGCAAAGTACACCCTGAACAGCTCGCCAGGCCATTGCAGGGCGGAAACACGCTGACGGCTTTGCAGCCTACTCTTGTCGAAAGTCAGCAATGGTTCTTTTACATGAAGCTCTCACCATAGACAGTGAGAGACATGGCCGGCCTTTGATAACCCAGTTAGCTCCACTGGGGGGGACAGTGGCAACCTTGTGCAGAGTGGGACTCGAACCCCCAACCTTTGGATCAGCGATCCAGCGCCCTATACCACTAGACCACCACTGCCCCTTAATGCCTAGTGGTGGACTGCAAATAAGTACATTTACTCAGGTATGGGACTTGAGCAAACATTTACGGTACTTGTCTTTTCTCAGGGTCCCAGGTTCGAGTCCCAGGTTCAGGGTGTTTCTGTGTGGAGCTTGCATGTTCTCCCAATGCTTGTGTACTCTGAATTCCTCCCACAGTGAATGTCAGTGGTTGTGTGTGTGTTGGCCCTGCAATGGTCTGGCAAGCTATTTAGGGTGAACCTTGCCCTCTCCTAGAGTTGACTGAGATGGGCACCAACCTCCCCTGAGACCTTAATTTGGATTAAGTGGCTTATAAAATGAATGAATGCCACTTGAGTAGTTCCAGTCTATGTACCTTAACATTGCCATTTCACGACAGGAGCCGTGCGAACTCACTTTTTAAAGCTCTGGATCAGTTTTCCAAAGATAGAGGGTTCAATCCCCAGTACCGCAATTCTGCCACTGTTGGGCCCTTGAGTATGGCCCTTCACCATAAATTGCTCAGTTATATATAATAACTATTAGTTACTCTTGATAACTGGAGGAAACCCAGAAAAGCAGAGGAAAAAGTTCTATACAGAAACACCCTTGCTGAGCACAGGACTCAATCCGAAGACCATCTTGCTGTGAACTGAATGTGCTAACCACTACACCTGCATGTCAACCCAATACCTTGGTGGATTCATATAAATCAACCTCCAACTTCCTGAGCTGTTTTAGTTGTTGTATACACAATGTGTTTCCTGCATTATTAATCATTGTGTATTTGATGTGCTTAAAATCTGGAAAACAAGCTGTGCATTAAAAGCATCATGACATAAAGTATGCGAAGTCGATCCATCAATGAGCGATGGATGCATTTAGATTATTACATCCATCTACACTATGTCCCAGGCCTCATGCACTGGTTTGATTTAGCTCTGCCCAAATAAGTGCTTTTACATCAAAATGGGTTAAAATAGGGGCAGCATAGCGGTGGTTAACACGTCCGCCTCGTAGCAAGAAGGTCCTGGGTTCGATTGCTATTTTTGTTTCGAGTTTGCATGTTCTTCCCTTGCTTATGTGGGTTTGGTCCGGGTACTCCGGTTTCCTGGAAAAACGCTTGAACATGTTACGGAATTTACATACCTGGGCAGTACAGTATCTTCAGATGGGAGATGTGAAAAAAAGATCAAGCGACGGATTGGAATCGCAAAAATGTCTTTCAAGAACATAGAAAGAGTACTGACAACAAGGTCAATAAATCCCCACGAGATTAAGATTGCTGCGTTGCTATGTATGGTCCACACTTCTGAATGCTGGACATTGAACAAAACCATGCAACAGTGTTTGCAGATATGGTTTGTATGTAGGATGATGAGAATACCATGGACGGATCATGTGAGCAACAAAAGAAGTCCTTGACAGAGCCAAGTCATCCCGTACCTTACTCCGTAGTTTTGCAACTCGACAGATATGCTTCTTGGGTCACATACTTTGTAAGAAAGCTCTTGAGAAAGTTGCTCTTACTGGGACAGTGGAAGGACGGCGAGCACGTGGACGTCATCAATTGACTTACCTTTCCTAGCTCAGTGCTGCCGCTGGCACAAGGCCTCTTGACATCATACGCCTATGCCAATAAACGGGAGAAAAGATTTGATAGACAACGTCAGATTCTGACCAGCCACTCCAATGGATGAATGGACTCCGGTTTCCTCCCACAGTCAAAAGACATTTAGCTAATTGGATGATTCAAATTAACCCGAGGTACGGCTGCGAGTGTGATTATCTATCTGTGTGTTGCCCTGCGATAGTCTAGCAAGCTGTTCAGGGTGTACCGCACCTTTGCCCGATGTCAGCCGAGGTAGACACCAGACCCATTGTGACCCTGGATGAGTGTGCGTTAATGACACACATTTCTATCTGTGTATACATAACCTCAACATGTAGTGATGTAAACATTGCCTAAGGTACTTTCTACATATTGGTGCAATCCATCTGTCATCCTCATACTACTCCGAGTTCCCTGATTGAATATTAATCCTTGTTCTTTGTTTAGAAAGCATTTTAATAACAAGTCGTCTCTGACAGCTAAATCCGTCTCTAAAATTTGGAAGACTCCGTGTTTACTGTGACTGCCTCACAGATTGGCTGTCCTGAGCAATCTGAGAACCAAATAAGCAAGTTCACGATATCCTATCCAGCTCTAGTCCTCCACAGGCCTCTGTAGCGGAATACATTAACACCCTAATCTGATTCTGGTGTGTTATGCCACCGAATCACAGATGGTCAAACATTCAATTTGGCACAATGCAGATACAGATTTGTTGTGTCAGCTCAGCTGTGTGCTCACGTCAAACTTTTTTTTTTTCATTCTGCCCCCCTTTCCATAGATGTTATGCGCCAAGCTTGAGAAACGTGTGCCACTGAGAAGAACTGCATATTTTATGTTCTGAGTACTAATATGATGATGACCCTCTTCATCATTTTTGCATTCATTAATTCAGTTGCTCTACAAGAGTGGCAAAACGAGCTGTAATTGCCACAGCTGCTGTATTGTCCCTCATTAAGAGCCGATGGAACGAAGAGTGCTTTTTCCGGTATCGGCTGTGAACATTCCACGGGACTGAAATCAAATTCATCTCATCTACAATACCGACGCTGATAGGAATGTTTGAATTTTGGTATTGATTGGATTTCTTTCCTTCTGATTCGAACAATGTTTAATTTTACATTTTAATTAGAAAGCCTGAATGAAGATCACAGCACTTCTGATTAATTAATGCAATAACACACCACAAAAACACATAGCACCCCTGTACTCTCTCTCTCTCTCTTTCTCTCTCTCTCTGTGTGTGTGTGTGTGTGTGTGTGTGTGTGTGCATGATGGGAAGTGTGTGTTTTTGTGGTGATTTAGCATAGAGAGCAGCATTTCAGCATCCCAGATACCATTCACACAGGGGTTATGTAATATCTCTAGATGTGAGTGATGATAAATCACTTAGCACTCTCTCTCTCTCTCTCTCTCTCTCTCTCTCTCTCTCTCTCTCCCATATGGATCATCATGCTATCCTTTAATTTTACCAAAAACCTGCCTTATGGCTGGCTGAATATGCCCATGTGCATAAACAAGATAATATTATCAATAAAAATACATGAAATAATAATAATAATAATAATAATAATAATAATAATAATAATAATAATTGGCGGCACAGTACTGCAGTGGAAGTTCCCGGGTTTGAGTCCATGGCTCGGGTTATTGAGGTAAAAGTTTGCATGTTCTTACCGTGATTGTGTGGGTTTCATCCGGGTTCTCTGGTTTTCTCCCATCATCTAATTACGTGCCCATCAGATGAATCGGCTGCTCCAAATTGCCCCTAAGTTTGAGTGTGAGTGTGAATGACTGTGTTGATTTCCCTGCAATGGTTTGGCAAATTGGTTAGGTGTATTGTGTATTGCATGGGTTTCCTCCGAGTTGTCCGGTTTCTTCCCTGGAATGGCCTGGCGAGCTGTCCAGGGTGTACCCCGCCCTCACCCAGTCAGCTGAGATGTGCGCCGGCCTCCCCGTGACCCTAATTAGGATTAAGCGGGGTGAGCTGTTCAGGGTATATCACACCTTCGAGCAGTGTCGGGTGAAATAGGCTCCAACCTCCATGCGACCCTAGTAGGATTAAGCAGCTCAGAAAACGAGTGTGTGATGGAGGGAGATTAATGTGTAGTTCACTTGTGTTTGTGTCGCTTGAGCACCGGAGCTTCTCACAGTGCTAATGGTGTTGGCAGCAATACAGCAGAACTTCTTCAGCGAGGGAGCGTGTGTTCAGCCATCATCTCGATTGCCTTTGGCCTGCATAATCCTCACATTGTACAAACTCTCCTGATACTGTTTCTTTTGCAGGAGATGTCTTGTTTGGCTCCTTTCCTAAGATTCATGTTCGAGTTAAATGATTCATCTCATGACTTATTAGTTTTCACTGATTAATGCAAGCATTTTTATTCTTTGATAATACGCCTTCATCATTAACTGAACAGCCATTAAACGCTTCTCTCTCGCTTTGAATGTGGCTGTAGTGCGTCTCCTCCAATCAGTACATTTCCAGCATCAAGTATCCCTCATGCCTGACCCTACAGGGAGTTTTTCACATCAGAAATGTTTAGAGCCAATTTTGCCTTTAAACCCTGTGCCAGCTTTTAATTTTTTCTGTCAGTAATTGCATGGGTTCACAGAGCAGCTAAGTGGGTTATCAGAGGCCAACCATGTCTCTCACTGTCTCCGCTGAGAAGCTGTAAAAGAACCATTACTGACTTTTGTCAAGAGTAGGCTGCATAGCCATCAGCGTGTTTCTGCCCTGCGATGGACTGGTGAACTGTCCAGGGTGTACTCTGCCCTCGCCCACAGTCTTCATGATGCATGATGTAATATAATAAGCCATAGAGGCAATTGAGGTTACTTATTTAATCCCAGATCCATTATTTCTACTCGGATCGAAGGGGAGGCTAGAGCCTATCTCTGCCGTCTCTGCGTGTAGGCTGGATGAATTATGAACACCTCATGAAACCACCACAGTACATTTATAGACTACTTACTGATTCTTAATTTTCATACCACTGATCAGTTGCATGCTAAGAGTCTTGCTCAAGGGCCCAACAGGGACAGTTTGTTGGTAGTGGGCCTTGACCTCCTGAGCTTCGGATTTCTAATCCATAGCCACATTATCCATTAAGCACAGAGCCACCACTGCAGTACCAACACACACAGAAGCACTGTGTCACACTAATGCAGTGTTCATTTTTG
This sequence comes from Plotosus lineatus, assembly GCA_024760905.1. NCBI lineage: Eukaryota > Metazoa > Chordata > Actinopteri > Siluriformes > Plotosidae > Plotosus > Plotosus lineatus. Next base: position 125,999,811 of record CM045728.1, on the reverse strand, counting down.
CTCAAGAAAGTTATGAGTCCCAGGGACTCGCAGGTTGGGAAAGTATGAGTCCAAATGCAATAGTAATGAGTCCTGTCAAATAACGGAAAAGATTCGCCCGAAAATGTATAGAACTTCAAATAGATCATTGCCAACACAAAGTTCATTCAATCATTTTATGAAAAGTTTATTAGGTTCACAGATAAAAACAAAAATTAAAAACTTAGAAGTTATCACTGACTATGATATAAAAAAAACATTAAAACAAAATTTAAATACTTTGAAGTCATCACAGAAAAAATAATACTGTTTTAACTTTCACTCATTCATTAAAAATGCTAGAAAACTTTTAGTCGACTTTGAATACTTTTTTCGGAGGCATGTTGCACGTTAAACACTCGAGAACTAGCGGAAATGAATGAACACTGGCGAGCAGATGAAATCACGTGAGCAGACGAAATCTCGCGAGAGGATCCCGATTCGATATCTCGAAAGCGCAGAAGGCAAAACTCGCACTCGGAAAGGTAAACAAATATGGCGGTATTGTCAAAGCATCGACCGATTTCGCAAGATATTTTGGCAAATATTTCTGTTTTGGGACAATGTTACATAAATTGATGAAAAATATTAATGAGTCCGGCGGACGCACATTGGTTTGACACCATGCGTCCCTACGGATTTTCATGCGTCAGGGACGCAAGGACGCACGCAAACGTGAACACTGCTAATGCTTAGGGGCAATCTGGAACAGCTAATTAGCTTTATGAGTATGGATTTGGTGGGGCAGTGGTGACCAGGTGGTAAGGAGCTGGATTGCTGATCCTAAGGTTAGGGGTTCAATCCCCACTTACAATGGCTGCCAGATCCCCCCCCCCCCCCCCCCCAGGTGTAGTATATATAATATATATATATACAGGGATCCCTCACTTTCCGTGTTTAATTGAGACCGAGACCCCCCAACGGCGACTGCCGAATTCCAAAGTAGGTGCGACTTCCCCCCAACGGATGTATACGTACATGTACATATAATATCAATAAATACATAATCAACGCTATAAATGCTTATAATAATAATAATGAAACATTCAAAAATAATGCATAAGATGTAAATAAAATGTAAATATACACACACACACACACACACACACACACACACAGATGTGTGCCTCACATAAAAATATAAGTAGTTTTGATGGGGTGGGGTTGGGTTACTTGTTTGTTTGTTTCTTTGTGGGGCATTTGCATAATTGGCCTTGTTTTGTGGCATTTTCCTTAACTTTTCCTCTATTCTTCCATAATTTCCTTATTTTTAATTCATTCAATATTAAAAAAAAATTAAAATTAAAATGCGATGCACTGAAGCCACATGAATTGAAGCGTGAAGTAGCGAGGGCTCCCTGTATATATATATGTGTGTGTGTGTGTGTGTGTGTGTGTGTGTGTGTGTGTGTGTGTGTGTGTGTGTGTGTGTGTGTGTGTTCTCTCTTTGGGCTCTGCTCGCACAGTCTGGTAATAAGTTTCTATATCCTTTCGAGGGTCGCGGTGAGGATGAAGCTTGTTTCAGCTGACATTGGTCAAAGGTGAGGGTACAGCTTTGACAGCTTGCCAGTCCATCACAGGGCAACACACACAGCCATCCATGCTCACACGTGGTGGCAGTTGGTCTGTCAGAACTGTGAATGAATCTAATGTGCATGTCTTTGGAATGTGGAACAAAAGCGGAGTCCCTGGAGGAAACCCACGCAATCACGGGGAGAACATGCAAACTCCTCTCAGTAATGCCCTCATAATCCAGAACCTTCTCACATGTAATGACTATGCCACTGTCCTGCAACCTATAGACATTCTTCTTATTTTCTTTTAAGCTGTTCCCTGTTTTTTTTCAGGGGTCGCCACAGCGAATCATCGCATGTTTGATTTGGGTTTTACGTCGGATGCCCTTCCTGATACAACCCTTTAGCAAGAGACAGAAACACGCTGTCGGCTTTGCGGCTCGTCTTTACGAAAGTCAGCGATGGTTCTTTTACATCAACCTCTCACCATAGACAGTGAGAGACATGGCCGGCCTTTGATAACCCAGTTAGCTGCACTGGGGGGACAGTGACAACCTTGTGGAGAGTGGGACTCAAACCCTCAACTTTAGGATCAGCGATCCAGCGTCCTTTACCACCAGGCCACCACTGCCCCCTGTAACCTATAAACATTAATCCACAAATGAGTTATATGTGACCCTCCAGCACTAAACCAATCAGGAGTCAGAGGGCCGTATTTGTAGATATAGCACACGCTCACTCATTTTCTGAACCGCTTATTTCTGACAGGGTTGTGGGGAGACTGGAGCCTATCTCAGCTGACAAGGGTCAAAGGTGGCTTGCACCCTGAATAGCTCACCAGACCATCACAAGGTCAACACAGCTTCAACTATAAACTTCACTCTGACACCTAAGGGCAATTGAGAACAGCCAGTTAGCCTAATGTACATGTCTTTAGACTGTAAGAGGAAACTAGAGTCTTCTTCGTCTTCTTCTTTTCCTTTTGCCTTTTCCCTTCTTCTCTCAGGGGTCGCCACAGCGAATCAGTTTTTACGTCGGATGCTCTACCTGACATAACCCTTAACAAGGGGCAGGACGGCTAGGCAGCTACTCTTTACGAAAGTCAGCAATGGTTCTTTTACACGCGTCTCACCATAGACAGTGAGAGACATGGTCAGCCTTTGATAACCCAGTTAGCTGCACGGGGGGGGCAGTGACAACCTTGTGGAGAGTAGGACTCAAACCCCCAACCTTAGGATCAGCGATCCAGCGACCTTTTCCCACTAGGCCACCATTGCTCTCTAAATGACAACTAGAGTACCTGGACTAAACCCATGCAAGCACAAGAGGAACATACAAACTCCACCTAGAAACGCCCTCGCTGATCACGGGACACAAACTCATGACCTTCTTGTACAGTATACTAACCATCACATCCATGCATCCCTAATACAGCACAGAATAAATAAATATACAGATTATAATATATTAGCATAAAATTATACAAAAATACAAATTCCACAAAAATTCTCGTGGGTTTTTTCTTTCCTTATATTTTTAATGTATATAAATTGAAATGTGCCTTAGAAACATTCTGGAAACGACCAAAACTGATTCATCGATTCCGGTATTTCTCAGGGATTCCCGAGCCATGTTTGGTATAAATACTTAGTTTGGAATTCCCGCTCTCAAATAACTTGATGCAAAAGTACGTCAACCAATAATACGACCTTTTGCAAACCCCTACAGTGTAAACAAACTTTTTCTAATCCAGAGAAACCGTCACAAAAAACCTATAGGATGAGCTTCAGCAGACAAGTCCAGAAGGGAAAGGATTTTTGAACATAAACCTTGGATCAGTGGTCCGGCGTTTTATTCCTCCAAAGCCTTATCCTTAATAGAGTACAGAAGCCTTCTGCATGAATCTAGTCCAACGTTATGTGCTTTGAATATCTCAAAATTTTCTGTGCCTGGTTCATCCACAGGCTCATCTCATTATGCTTATGTTTCCCCCCCGTAGTGACACCTCTTCATGGATGACAGCTAATTTTCTTGCGATTTCAAGTGAAACTTTATTCTAATTTTTAAAAGGGATATCTTTTAAGTGATAGACATTGCTCTGCTTCCCAGAAACCTTTGAAGAAAAAGGACAGTTGGTGAATCCCATCCATTGGAAAGCAGAGGAGAAGTCTATACAGTATAAACACAGATCTGTTTTGTATTCTGAAGGTATTCATGGCAAGAGGAACGAGTGGCCTCTTTAAGTTCTATAGCATGAATAATCGAAGCTTGCACAGAATAATCTTCAAAGCAGACATATAAACCTATATCCTATGAATGAGAAATATTTTCATATGTTTAGTATTCAGGGGTTGCACAGTGGAAAGTGGTTAGCATGTCTGGTTCACAGGAAGAAGGCCTGGGCTTGATTCCTGGGCTTGGATGATTCTCTATGGAATTTGCATGGTTTCCTCTGGGTACTCCAGTTTCCTCCCACAGTCCAAAAACATGCATAGTAGGCTAATTACAAGTTCTAACTCACCCCTCGGTGTGAGTTTTGGTGTCAATGTTTGTGTGAATTTTAGCCCTGCAGTGGTCTTGAGAGCTGTCCCGAGGGTACCCTCCCCTCACCCAGAGATGGCTGAGCCAGCCTCCACTTGACCCTAATTAGGATTAAATAGCTTAGAAATGCATGAATTAATGATTGTTTATTGATTATATATCAGTATACTATCATGTGTATATGTATCAACCTGGATGGCATGGTAGTGTAGTGGTTAGCACCCCACACACACACACAGCAAGAAGGTCCTAAGTTCAAGTCCCAGGCTTTGTGAGGACGTTTCTGCATGAGGTTTGCAGGTTCTTCCTGTGTTTGTTCCTGGCCCTACAGATATTTATATTTAAATTAAATTTTAAAAGTGTAAACTGGAGAATGTATCCTGGTCTTTTCCATCTAGCAATAAGAACAGTTGTTTGGTTTTGTTGCCTCCATCAAAGAGATTACGCCTTACCCTGTGTTTGGGTGTTTGTTTGTTTGTTTGTTTGTTTGTTAACAGAAATTTCTATCAGGGCGGGACTTAAGAAAAAGAATGCTCATGGTGACATCGTGGTTTGCACATTCTCCTCATAGCGAGAAGGCCCTAGGTTTGAGTCCCAGGGTGGGGCGTTCCTGTGTGGTGTGTATGTCTTTCTCCTGTGCTTGTCTGGGTTTCCTCTGTGTACTTAAGGTATTGTGGTTTAGCAAATAAATGACTGAATGAGATTTGCATTAAAATTTTGGTTACATGGATCTTTTCAATTATTCTTTACCATTCTGCAATTTATTTATGTTTTGATTCACTTTGGAAATTGCACTTTTCAAGTACTTCCATTTAATTCAGGTTAAAGCTCCTTTTGGGAAGTTTAATTGTGTTAGGTTTCATTTCATAGATTTGAATTTTTTTTGGTCAGACTTCTCTTTTTTTTTTGTTTATTTTATTTATTTATTTATTTATTTTGGGGGGGGGGGGGTTGAGGGTTTTTTTTTTTTGGTATCATGTAGCCTCTTTTTTATACTTTCCTGTGCACTTCACAGAAACAGCATAAGTCTGTCTTCCTTTTGGCTTTTTCCCTTTTACTCGGGAGTCGCCACAGTGAATCATCTGATTCGCACGTTTGATTTGGCAGAGGTTTTTTACGTCGGATGCCCTTCCTGTCACAACCCTTTTAGCAAGGGACAGAAACACGCTGACGACTTCGCAGCTCCTCTTTACGAATGTCAGCAATTGTTCTTTTACATGCCTCTCACCATAGACAGTGGGAGACATGGCCCGCCTTTGATAACCCAGTTAGCTGCACTGGGGGAAGGGGGGGGGGGCAGTGACAACCTTGTGGAGAGGTGGAGAGTGGGACTCGAACCCCCAACCTTTGGATCAGCAATCCAGCGCCCTATACCACTAGACCACCACTGCCCCACAAACAGCTTAAGTAAAATGCGATATTGTCCTTCATTCCACCTGTTCTTTCCCAGGAGTCTGTAGGGTACTGTTACAAGGTGAACTGCTTAAATACTGCAGTGTAGGTTTGCAGTGGCTCATCAGTATAATCCTACAGGCTCACCCTGACAACAAGTCTGTGGCGACCAACTGTGTGCATGCAGGCTTCTACACTTGTGTGTGTGTGTGTGTGTGTGTGTGTGTGTGTGTGTGTGTGTGTGTGTCAGGCACTCCTGGCACACCAGGCACTCCTCAGGCTAATGACAGTTAATGAATTGAGCCCCTGAGGGGTTTTAATGAGGTAAAAAGGAATGTGAAACCCCTCTCTGGACTAACAAGACTAAACAAGCTAAAAGCTGTCTGTACATATCAAATAGACTTCTCCAAATCAAAGACAGTTTCTAAACGAGTAGGGTGGGGGCGGGGGAGATTTGTTTTGTGTCTGGTGTATGTAAAAGAAGCATTACCTAAATAACTACTAACAATGTTCCCCTGCCATTCACTGGGCTTAACAAGCGATTTGTTACTTCCATGTAGACACATCTGTGTATAAAACTTGCATTAAAAAATGCATCCATCCATTCACATATTCTCTATATCATTTTTTAAGTGGAATGAAAGGAAAAACTTGCAAACTCTGCTGTTACACTGAAAATGTGTATGTCTTCTGTAAGATGCATTGGCAGATGTTATAAATGTAAATTCATTCATCTTCATTCTTTTTCCGAACCAAATAATCCTAATTATGGTTGTGGGGAGGCTGGCGCCCATCTCAGTTGACTCTTGGCAAGGGCCACAGTATACCCTGGTCAGCTCGCCAGACCATTGCAGATAAATGTAAATGTAAACCTCTATTTACATTTTCAAAGTTGCAATCTACTAAAATGCCTTTGATAAATTGCATTACCCTATTTATAAAGGCCACCGTTTGAATTTGCGATAAAAAGACATGGACGCGTCAATTCATATAAGGTAAGATAATGGTAAAAATAACAGTGTACAGAAAGTAAATTTACTAATAAAATACACATCAGTACACTTAATAAAATAAAGCTGGACACTTTGTGGCATGCAGTGCATTTGGGACCTGGGCAGTCAGTAAGACTTAACAAACTTAATCCATCTCTTAACACCACAACTATAACATCATAATTATATAAACCATCAAAAATATACAAAACCACAACATAACAAAGCGTGGTGTTTCAGAGAGAGGGGGATTAAATACATTTCTGCTAGTAACTCTGAGCATTACATAACATTCTCCTCCATTTACTGGTGGAAGTTCCCAGGAAAATTGGCACTCAACCAAAAGTAAAAAAAAAGGTGAATCTTACCTACACTTCATCGACCTCACTTCATGATGATTACCTTTTCTGAATAAACATTGTAAATGAATTTCTCCTCTTCTATCAGTCATTGTGTGTGTAAATGATTCTAATTTAAATGTATATGCAGATCATACAGATCATTCAGCTTGTTTTGCTCTGATCAACCAATCAGAGCATGGAAAATGCTGACGTTAATGCAAGAATGTTAGCTTGCCCTATGAGGCGAATATGAAATCTGATGGGTTAGAAAACCGCCCCATTGCTAATATAGTTTAAATACCTCCGGCCAGCACCTTTGATTCTGAAGGCCCTGGGCAGATTAGATTAGCATGACAACACTGAGAAGCTGAAATCTGATTGGACATAAAACTCTAACATTCAAATATATGCACTGGAAGCAGTGCAGCCAAGAGACATGCAGCGAAATAAAGATAATAGACTGATAGGAATAAATTAATATTATTTCATGGAACAAATACAAGAATTTAGGTTATAAATGTAGGCCAGTGCTTCTGATAGTGTTTGGGCCAGCAGAGGAAGCATATGATACTACACTGCATTCTCATATATAAGTAAATGAATATCATATATTTATTTATGTGAGTCTGCTTGCATACATAAATGAATGAATAATATCTCAGTTTATTCTAATGCAAACACTTCCTTGTTTACTGTTTCTTCCACATGAACCACATCTAACTTTTCACAGTGCAATGGTGGCCCCATGTGTGAGGACTTATTACTAGCATTTAACATTCTCACAAATAAGTTTTATGATGTGTTTTTGCCTATGCCGACAGGGTGGCTTAGTGTTTATTGTGACCCCTTCGCAGTAAAATGGCCCTGGCTTTGACTCCTGGGCTCCCTGTGCCTGCATAGGTTTGCAGGCTCAAGTGTGTAGTTAGAGTCTCCCAGGGAACATTTGATGAAGTCGAGTGTCACAGGAGCCTTTAACTCCCACCTCCGGCAGAGCTACAACCACGTCCCGAAGGAGGCAGGTGAGATGGAATCTGAATGGGCTGTTTCGTGCCTTCATTGCTTAGGGGGCAGCCCATAGCTGTTGCCGGAAGGTCATCGGTGCCTGTCATGGTGGTAACCCCCAAACCTGGTGGTGGACATCTGCAGTGAAGGGGGCTGTCCAGCTGAAAAAAGGAGGCCTATCCGGTCTTATTGGCTCGTGGGACTCCCAAGACAGCAGACAGGCACCAGCAGGCCAAACGAGCTGCAGCCCGAGCTGTCAGCAATGCAAAATCTCGGTCATGGGAGGAGTTTGGTGAGGGCCTGGAGCGCAATTATCAGTTGACCTCAAAAAGGTTCTGGATCACCATCTGATGCCTCAGGAGGGGGGAAGCAGTTTGCCAAAAATACTGTTTACAATGGAAGTGGGGAGCTGTTCACCTTCACTGGGGATGTCATCAGGAGGTGGAAGGAATACTTCGAGGACCTTCTCAATTCTACCAACTCACCCTCTATGGAGGAGGAAGAGCCAGGGCGTTTGAATGGGGAGCCACACATTACTGGAGGAGAGGTCACTGAGGTGATCAAAAAGTTCCTTGGTGGTCAGGCTCCGAGCGTGGATGAGATCTGCCCTGAATATCTCAGGGCTCTGGATGTTGCAGGACTGTCTTGGTTGACATGCCTCTGCAACATTATGTGTTTATCCGGGGCCATACCTCTGGATTATCAAATCAGGGTAGTAGTCCTCCGTTATAAAAAAAGTGATCTGGGGGTGTCTTCCAATCATCGTGGAATCACACTCCTCAGTCTACGCAGGAAAGTCTATGCAGGACTACTGGAGAGGAGGATCCGACCGATAGTTGAACCTCGTATTCAGGAACAACAATGTGGTTTTCATCCTGGCCGTAGCACTGTCGACCAACTCTATACGCTCCTCAGGATCCTGAAGAAGGCATGGGAGTTTGCCCAATCTGTCCAAATGTGTTTTGTGGAGTTGGAGAAGGCTTTCAACCGTGTCCCTCGGGCTATCTTGTAGAGCATGCTCCGGGAGTATGGTGTTCCAGACCCGTTGGTTACGGGCCATTCTGTCACTGTATCACTGGAGCTAGAGCATGGCCTGTATTGGGAACAACAGGTCAAATACATTTCTGGTGAGGGTTGGAGTCCACCAAGGCTGTCCTTTTACATCAATTATATTCATAATTTTTATGAACAGAATTTCTAGGTATAGCCGAGGCGCTGAGTGGTTCTGGTTGGTGGCCATCAGCTCTCGTCCCTGCTTTTTGCGGATGACATTGTCCTTTTAGCTTCATGAATCTGGGACCTCCAGCTCTCATCGGAGAAATTTGCAGTCCAGGTTTGAAATGAGGCACTGCCCCAAGTGAAGGAGTTCAATTATCTTGAGGTCTTGTTCATGAGTGAGGGAAGGATGTAGCGGAGCCTGTACCAGTCCGTCGTCATGAAGCGGGAGCTGAGCTGCAATGTAAAGCTCTCAATTGAACAGTCGATCTACGTTCCAACCCTCACCTATGGTCACAGTTTTTGATAGTGACCAAGTGAACAAGATCGTGGATACAAGTGGCTGAAATGAGCTTCGTTTGCTGGGTGGTGGGGCTCTCACTTAAAAGATAGGGTGAGAGGCTTAGTCATTCGGAAAGAGTTCGGAGTAGAACTGCTGCTCCTTCATATCGAGAGGAGCCAGCTGAGGTGGCTCAGACATCTGGTTAGAATGCCTCCTGAACGCATCGCTGTTGTGGTGTTTTGGTCAAGTCCAAACTGGAAGAGGCCCTGGGATCGAACTAGAACACGCTGGAGAGATTATGTCTCTCGGCTGGTTTGGGAACACCTCGGCATCCCCCTGGAAGTGCTGGCAGAAGTAGCTGGGGAGAGGGACGTCTGGACCTTGTTGCTTAGGATGCTGCCAACATAACCCGGAATTGATTGAGCGGAAGAAGATGGTGATGATCATGATGATGATGAGCATACAGTCTAAAAGGCTGCAGATTAGCCTATCTGGCTACTCCAAAATGGCTTTAGATGTGAGTGTGAATGATTGGTTGTTTGTGTGTGTGTGTGTGTGTGTGTGTGTGTGTGTGTGTGTGTGTGTGTGTGTGTGTGAGTGTGTGTGTGTGTGTGTCTGTCTGTCCTACCACGGCCTGGTGAGTTGCTCAGGGCTCAGGTCTGCCTTCAGCAAATTGTCGTCCGAGATCTGCACCAGCCTCAATGCGACCCTTGTAGGATTATGCAGTTCGACAAATGAGAGGATGAGTGAACTTTGCTTAACGGTACTAATTGCACAAGACCGTATATCAGCATATGGACATATTTACTTGTTAAATCTAGATTACCGACCATTCATATCATTGTTTGAGAAGGAAAATTATCAACAAATCATTAAGCTGGTTATCAGGTTGCCAGCAAATGATGAACAGGAAGGTACTGGTAGGTTCTATTCCTTCGCTTTGTTCGAAAAGGTCCAAAATGTTGTAATTTATGGCGAATGTAGTTTCGTTACACCAATCAGGAAAAAGAAATATTACATGTGGAAGTGGAAATTTAACTTGTGAATAGCAATTGTTATTTATTATGATCCCTGTCGCACTTCAATGTGTGCCTAATGTGACTATGTGTATACTGGGAGATGAAAAGTAGTAATTATGGAAATGAGCCCTCAATTCAGGCTGTGAGAGACATGTGAAGCCCACTCCTCTCTCTGCTCATTCCCATAAGGAAAGAAGACTCGGGGTCGATTGGAGTTAAAAATGATCCATTGTGCTGAATTGGTATTGCATTGCTTAAACGAAAGCGGTAATAAAGGCCGTTGGTTTTGAAACAATGGAGGCTCTTTGTGCTTTTTCTAGCAGGTTTGGCTCTGCGAAAGAAAAGGCACATTGAGATTGCAGCCATTCACAGCGTGTCTCAAAATAGATTTCAATGAATTGTGTAACTAGTGCACAACATGTTGCCCTCCCTCCTCGCACCCCCTGCAAACTGCCTGCCATTCGTCTCTACTTTTGAATGAGGTGGCAAACGGTGCCAGGCCTGCCAACATGCCCACATAGTAGAAATGGGAGGCAGTGACAGGGAGGAAAAGCAGACATTTGGATGAGGTAAAGAGAGCAAAGCAAAAGAACTGAGTGTGACTGAAAAGTTGTTAAAGACACCAAAAAAAAGTGACACATTTATCAGTGTGCTCCCATCCCATACACCAAATCGAATGTATTTTCAGCATGTGTGACAGACTGTGTAAAGTGGAGCCTGGGAGGAGGAGCGCTGGTGCTCGCGAAAAGAAAGTGATGGGCTCACTTGCTATAAATGGCACTGTAATTTCAAATGAGGGTTCCAACTTACAGACACATATGTCTTACAGTGAGCCAGTAATTTCAATCTCATGCAGAGAGGGCAAAAGCAAATCTGTGTGTGTGTGTGTGTGTGTGTGTGTGTGTGGGTGTGTGTGTGTGTGTGTGTGTGTGTGTGTGTGTGTGTGTGGGTGGGTGGGTGGGTGTTTGGGCTAATAGGAGGCAGGCTTGTGGAACGGCGTGGGAATGCTCTGACCTTGTTTTTGTTGTGGAGATGAGGAGAGAGGAGGACAGAGCTTCTGTGCCTGTCCACAGTGCAAAACACCCTTGTCCTTTCCCCGGGGACAAAGGGGGGATGGACCTAATGGATGCATAAACACACTAAGAGACTGAGAGAGAGAGTGAGAGAGAGAGAGAGAGAGAGATGCTGGTGGAATGAAGAGACCCTAATGAAATGAAGTAGCGATGCTGATAAACACGAGTAAAATGCTAGTTATGGTGGTTATATGGAGATTGAGGATGGAAAGCAGCTTGGCGACACTTAGTAATAGCCGTATAATTGAGAGAACTGACAGGACTCAGTATCTGGCAGCAGATGGTCAGCATGACTTTATTGGTGATGGACGTTACATAACTCGCTATTTTTTAAGTATTTTTTTTTTTCCAATCTTTATTTTTTCACTGTTCTCTATTAATGAGAAGATGGCAACTTTTTTTTTTTTTAATTTCTCAGCAACCCATTAGCTATAGTACCAGTCAGAATTTTGGACATAACTACTTGCATTTATAAGTCTTTATTATTTTATAAGTACCGTATCTTCATTCATTCATTCATTCATTCATTATCTAAGCTTCTTTAATTATAATGGTCCCGAGAAGGCTCATGCTCATCTCAGCCAACTCTGGGTGAGGGTGGGGTACACCCTGGATGGCTCACCAGGCCATTGCAGAGCAAACATAGACATAACCACGCACACTTTGAGATTTGGAACAGCCAGTTAGCCTCATTTTTGGACTGTAGGAGGAAACTGGAGGAATCAGATGTAACCACTACCGAACATACAAACTACACACGGAAACACCTCAGCATGGTACTTGAACCCAGGACCTTCTTGCTGTGAGGCAAAAGTGCCAACCACTACAGCAATACATCACCCTTTATAAGTTTATGGGTCTGATCATGAAACTGGTACCGAAATGTGTGACATGACCTTTTACGTTTTCTGCCAATTTAGAAACAATACTTTTTCCCATTTTTTTTTTTTTTTTTTTTTTATTGTATTAGGCCAATATGTATTAAAACATGGCAGATAATATTCCTTGGAGAAACAGCATCATCAAATTATCTCAGAAAGTCAATTATAATCATGTAATTATTTACACTGTGCCAGTTGATAGTGCTTGACATGTTTAACTTTTCTTTATTATCTAACGTCAATAAATGCCAATCAAACACACAAAACTCTCTCACTCTCTCTTTCTCTCTCTCTCTCTGGTGTGTTTTGCCGAATGCGGACACCATCCACACGCAGCCCGCAGCCGACGGGGCAGTTGTATTTAAATGTTTAAATGGATGGGATGTTGTATTTAAATCAGAATTACAGTACCTGTTTGAAAGATCAGAGGTACTGATTCAATAGTAACTTGCTTCCTTGCAAGATCAGAGGTCTTGTCCCACAGAGCACTCTGCTTTCATCCCTCCTTCTGCTTCAATATCATTCCGAAATAATCGCCCCATCACTGTATTTCCACTTTTCTGTATTTTCAGGGTCCATGATGGATAACGAAATATAACACTGCAATGATCAATCTCAAAAAAATAACTCCAACATTCCTGTTCAAGTCTCCTCTCTCACGTGTGTGACACACAGGAAGTATGTGTGTGTGTGTGTGTGTGTGTGTGTGTGTGTGTGTGTGTGTGTGTGTGTGTGTGTGTGTGTGTGTGTGTTAATAAAAATTGTAATAAAAAATGTTTCATAGTGGTTTAATTAATAAATATGTTAATAAAATGGTTTTGGATCTGGAAAAAGCATATGACAGGGTGCCGAGAGAGGAACTGTGGTATTGCATGAGGAAGTCTGGAGTGGCAGAGAAGTACGTTAGAGTGGTGCAGGACATGTATAAGAGATGTAAGACAGTGGTGAGGTGTGCTGTCGGCGTGACCGACGAATTCAAGGTGGAGGTGGGACTGCATCAAGGGTCAGCTCTGAGCCCCTTCTTGTTTGCTATGGTGATGGACAGGCTGACAGACGAGGTTAGGCAAGAATCTCCATGGACTATGATGTTTGCAGATGACATTGTGATCTGTAGTGAGAGCAGAGAACAAGTGCAGGAAAATCTAGAGAGGTGGAGGAATGCCCTGGAAAGGAGAGGAATGAAGGTTAGCCTCAGAAAATCAGAATACATGTGGCTCTGGAATGGATTAATTTCGTAAGTTAGGGGCCGACTGCATTTAAATTAATTGAGCAATACCAGTTACCAGGGTAAATGAACATCGTGGGTGACAGGATAGTGTAGCAGTTAGCATGACTGGCTCACAGCAGGAATCCCTTGCCCAGCAAGAGCATTTCTGAGTGGTGCTGCTGACTAATTCTCCATCTGCTTGCATGGACTTTCCTCTGGGTACTCTGATTTCCTCCCAGCCCAAATTGGAATTCTTGGCGAACTGCTGTGGAATAAAATTAAAAGAAAATTACAATGTTATAAACTAAAACATCAGGGATGTTATTAGGATGCAATGTAATTTTTCAAGCAACAGTCTGTGTGTTCTCATTCATTTGCTAAACTGCCTAATCCAATTACAGTCACATGGAGACTGGAGGCTAACTCAGCCAACTCAGGGCAAAGGCAAGGTATACCGTGACGAGGCATCCAGATCATTTTAGGGAACAACACATCACCTCTAACATCCATTCATTTTGTGAAACTCTTAATCGTAAATGTGGTTGTGGCTGGCACCTATCTTAGCTAACTCTGGGCGAGGGTGGAGTACAACCTGGACAGCTCGCTAGGTCATTGTTTGATTAAAACACTCTGCAGCTATATAGTGTACTCATGATGAAAGACATCAATGGCTCTTTTACAGTCTCTCATGACAGACAGTGACAGATATGGCCGGCCTTTGATAACACAGTTAGCTGCACGCCGGGGGCAGCAGTGACAACCTGTTGTTAGTGGGGCTTGAATCCCTGACCTTGGTCTCAACCATCAGGCCACCACTGCCCCATAAAGAAAATTTAGAACAGCCAGTTCAGATAATGTGGATATCTTTGGACTGTGGGAGGAAACTGCAGTACTTGGAGGTTTTTCGTAAGTTGAACGTAAAACTTCCTGTTTACTTCCTGACTCTAGTATACTGCATGTGGAATTTGTATCCGAATGTAAATAATAACAGTAAGTAAGTTTATTTATAAGATTGTGAATACACATAATTTCTGGAAAAGGAGAGTGAAATTTCATTTGTGATGTCTAGCGGCATTAGTATAGATGTTAAATTCCATGCTGGAATTCGGCTTTTTATATATATATATATATATATATATATATATATATATATATATATATATATGTGTGTGTGTGTGTGTGTGTGTGTGTGTGTGTGTGTGCAGGGATCCCTCACATTCCATGCATAATGGGGACCGAGATCTCCCCGCAACCATCGAATTCCATGAATTCTCCAGCACTGTCTGTAATAGGTAATAGGACCTGAATTGCTGGCTGATCTGCTGGTGATGCATTATACCACCATGATGCCCATACTCTCTCTCTCTCTCTCTCTCTCTCTCTCTCTCTCTCTCTCTCTCACACACACTCTCTCTCTCTCTCTCTCTGACAGGTGCACAGCTCTGGCCCCAGTGTCAGAGATTAACCCAAAAGCAATCAGTTTTTTAATGTCCACCCTATTAGCTATGGGCTGTCATGTTGTGAAAGCAAGGGGTGTGAGGGGGACTGTGTGTGTGTGTGTGTGTGTGTGTGTGTGTGTGTGTGTGTGTGTGTGTGTGTGTGTGGATCCCAGGGTGCTGGTGTGAACGTAATTTCAGAGAAAGCGTGGGAAGATCTGTAGCAGGTGAAGTGAGCACCAGCACGAGGCAGAACAGGATCAATATTAATGACCAACTCCTTTCTCTCTCTAATTAGCCTCGAAGATGCATCACATTATCTGCTCAATCAGCCTGGGGAAAAGTCACATTCCAGTAAAGACAGCAGAATTTCATTACGAGCGAGTTGAGGAGTCATAAGGGGGTTATGTGAGCAGTGTGCTGCAGATTGCTAGGCATTACTCTCCGAATTGGATATGTCATGAACTTATTGGAGAACTTGTGTTTGGTGGTGGTGGTGGGGGGGGGGGTTAGGGGGGAAAGGGGGGTAGGGGGAAGGGGGGGTGAGCAAATATTACTGAGGAAGTCCAAAAGGCTAAGAGTTTCCAATCTCAGTACCATGGACAATGCAGTGCACAATTCTGAGTTTTCCCAGCTATTTATTTATTTATTTATTTATTTATTTATTGGTTTGGTGAGTTGTTAGTGGTGCACCTTGATGCCCCGATGGGTTCCAACCTCCATGTGATTCTAATAAAGGAAAAATCATAAAATGAAAAGCAAATAAATATGAAATAAACACTGGAGCAGTACTGTGGCGGACAGGTCAGCGTGCCTGGTGTCGGTTCTGTGTGGAATTTGAATGTTCTCCTCATAGTTGTATTATTTTTCTCTGGGTACTCCTGCTTCCTCCCACAGTCTATCAACATGCACCTACAGTCACCTGTCTGTTTGTAATCGCTTCTAGGTGTGAGTGTGATTGTGAATGGTGTGTGTGAGATGGTCTGCCGAGTTCCTCAGGATGTACCCTACCTTCTCCTGGAGTTGGCTGAGGTAGGTTTCTGCCTCCCTGCAACCCAAGTAGGATTAAGGGGGTCACCAAATGTATGGATGGGAGTAGACACACATTTTTTTGTCAATGCGAGCTTTAGCTACTGATCTGGTCTCAGCCTTTTTGGTTCTTAGTTATGAGCTGTAACAGATAACTCTCTCTCTCTCTCTCTCTCTCTCTCTCTCTCTCTCTCTCTCTCTCTCTCTCGCTCTCTCTATCTCTTTCATTCTTTTGCAGTTTCTAACTTAGACACACATGGATGTTGCAATCTGACTCATCTGTTATTTCAGGATAATCAGCAGTTATTTGCAGAAAGCAAGGTGGATGGAGATGGAGCAGCAGGGGGACAATTCAATTCAGTGATATCCACTGAATCTACCTGAAGCACAACACTGTTTTAGTATTTACCACAAAAAAAAAACACAAAAAAAAAAAAAAAAAAAAAAAAAAAAAAAACCATTCTCAGCATCAGCTTTTAAACTCATACTTGTGGTGCAGTAGACACTATTCATTCTTTCATTCGTTCATTTTTTGAACCGCTTAATCCTAATTAGGGTCACAGGGAGTCTGGTGCCATCTCAACTGAGTCTGGGCAAGGGTACACCCAGAGTACACCCCGGACAGCTCGACAGGCCATCGCAGGGCAGAAACACACTGACGGCTATGCAGTTACTCTTCAAGAAAGTCAGCAATGGTTCTTCTACATGAACCTCACACCAGAGGCAGTGAGAGACACGACCGGCCTTTGATAATCCAGTGAGCTGCACTGGGGGGACAGTGACAACCGTTGAGAGTGGGGCTTGAACCCCCAATCTTAGGATCGGTAATCCAACACTTTAACACTGGGCCCCCACTGCCCATGTAGAAGACACTATGAAAAGAACATTTTATACATTTTTATTTTGAGAGCGTGCCTGTGACACGCTATGAGTGTTCGTCATTTTGGCTCAGGCATTATCCAATGGAAATAATGTTTTTTTATCCCCTAGGTATCAAACTAATATGGTTACACCAATCTCATGTAGTATATATGAATCAATGATTATGCTTGGTTGTATTGACTATTCAAGTCCGTGACATCCACAAAGTCTGATATGAAAGAGAGTTTTAGTCTACAATATCCTACATACATACTGAAACTTTCTGCAAAAGCTTCTTTTGAGTGACTCAGAGCAATGTTTTCTTGTAAGTGTGTGTGTGTGTGTGTGTGTGAGAGAGAGAGAGAGAGCGAGAGAGAGAGAATGAGGAGAGAGAACAAAGTGTGCATTGCATGGTCCACTGTGATTGGACATGAGAGGCTGAATAAGTGTCCATTTTTGAGCATTTAGCTCTGAAAGTATAGAAATCCTGTTGTCTGTTGCATGACCAGGGAGAAGGAGGAGGCATGAGGGTGAGTGGCAAAGAAAGAGGCACTGGGGACCTTTTCAAAAAAAGCAGCTGTGAAAGGTGAAAGGTCAGAGGTGAAGCTTCTTACCCCTCCTTTGGGCTACTGGGTTGCCGTGACTCCAGGCTTTGTGCCGCCGACTCAGTGTTCTGCTTGAGCATAAAAGGCACACTAAAACATACACACACACACACACACACACACACACACACACACACACACACACACACATACACACGCGTGCTCGCACACCCACATGTGTGGAACATACCCTGCTCCCATCTTCAACACTCTTGCTGCTCTGGCCTGCAGATGTTTTGCTCTTCAGAGAAATGTTGAAGAATGTTAGATTTGATAGAAACTCACACAGATTCCTGAGATGCAAACACATGCAAGTAAGACTGTACGCATAAACATTCTCACCTTAAAGCAATGTCTTTAATCCAAATGCATAGACTTTTCAAAACGAAGAGCATTAGTTCTCAGGGATTTTCTTTTAAAAAATAAGATGAAAAACCAAAAAAATAAACAAATAAGATTTGGACATGCGTACAGTGCATTTCCATAAAATTGAAAGGACACCCTCTTTTAGTTTTAGACATCCATTCATTCTTTCATTCATTCATTTTCTGTAACCACTTAATCCTAATTAGGGTCGCGGGGAGGCTGGCGCCCATTCCAGCCGACTCCGGGTGAGGGAAGAGTACACCCTGGACAGCTCACCAGACCATTGCAACAGAACATACACCAACTATGAACTATTCACACCCACATCCACACCTAGGTGTAACTGGGACCAATCACTTAGTCTTAGTCCTTATACTGTTGGCGGCAACCAGAGGACCCAGAGGAACTCAGTACTAGTACAGAGAGAACATACCAGCTCCACACAGGAATGTCTGAGCACCCAGGACCACTTTTCTTTGCGGTAGACGTGCTAATCACTACACCACCGTACCACCCTGTGCAACCATCATAGTCAAATAGGCCACGTATTGGTCATGTGACTTATCTTTACATAATCTTAAAACCTGGAGAGAACAAAGTGATTTCATGTTATTAAATTTAGTTTGAAAATTATATCTCACTCACTCTTTTGCCGAAACACTTAATCCTCTGAGGATCACAGGGAGGCTGGAACCTATCTCAACCAACCCTAGGTGAAGAAGGGATGCACCATGAACAACTCATAAGACCATTGCAGGGTCAACACACACACACACACACACACACACTCATGGCTAGAGGCAATTTAGAACAGCCAGTTAGTCGAAAATGCATGCCTTTGGACCAGAGGAGGAAATGGGGTGCCCACAGGAAGGTAAGGAGTTTTTACACCCGAGCCTAGTGGCTCATCAGGCCGGTGCTTATCCCCGTAGCGTGAAGTGACCAGGAGTTCAACTCCTCCTGGATGGGACACTAGTCCGTTGCCGGTTACCTTCCCAGAAAATTTTCACTGGTATCCTTTTATACTGCTGGGTGAACAGAGGCACACTTGTGGTTGAGACCTTGCCCAGGGGTCTTAGCACAGTGAGGATCTCAGTGGGATTTGAACTCACAACCTCCTGATCATGAGTGACCTCCTGACCCAGTACTCTGACCACTACACCACCGGCCCCACACACCACTGACCCCACAAGGAAACCCATGCAAAAATGGAGAGAACATGCAAAGTACATGCTTGAGCCTGGGACTCGAACCCAGGACCTTCTTGCAGTCAGCCGGTCATGCTAACAACTACGCCACCATCCCACAAATGCTTCTTTTTTTTTTCTCTTCAACTGAATACAATACCAAGATGATATTTAATAATCAAACTGATTAACTTATTTTGTTTTCCCAAAGTATACACTGCTTCTGAATTTGATTGACGCAACACTTTTCAAAAATATGACAGGGGCATGTTTACCACTGCGTTGCATCATGTATTTTTTGTTTGTTTTGTTTGTTTGTTTTTTTAACACTGTTCAACTTCAACGTTCAAAGTGGTTGGTAACTTTTATCCCATTCTTGCTTGATGTATGAATAGTGTGGGATCTCCAGTGGTGTGTCATGTGGCCTACACATTTTCAGTAGGAGACAGGCCAGTCTCATAAAGAAAATCGTCTAATATGACTACATGTTGTCGACGCCCATGTATAATGTGGCTTGGGATCGCTGCAGTAAGCAGGGATATCCCTGAAAATGCAGTCATCTGGACTCAACATATGTTTCTGAAGAACTTGTATGCACCTTTGAGCATTAACGGTGACTTACAGATGTGCAAGTTCCCCATGCTGTGGGCATTGACACACCCCTGTACCATCACAGATGTTGGCTTTTGAACTCTGTGCTGGTAGCAGTCTGGATGGTCGATTTTTATCCTTATCCCTATGCAAATACCATTCATGAGTTCCAAAAATAAATGTGATCCATCATCACAAAATGAGCCTTAATGCACCTAACCAAAGATTTCTTGGAGTAAATTGAATTAGCTTGTGAGTAAGGACCGTCTTGCTCTAAGGCGGCATGCTAACCAGTACATCACCGTAATGGTCATAACACTCTGATGCAAAGCTCTACATTTAATGAATTTTAAGGCAGTGCAGTCTTTTTACTTTGAGAAAAAAGAGGAGGATCAAGAAACAAATAGCTATCTATCTATTTATTCTTATGCATACCTATGTCTGGCACGCTGTTATAGGAAAGTAATCCAACCACTGACATTTAAATGATAATATGAAGAAGTTGGAGTGGGTGTGTACTTTGTGTGTTTTTGAAATGAAACACAGTAGAAAATTTAAGCTATTAATCATTCTTTCAACTAAAAGGTTCTTTTTAGATTGTTCTGTATAATTGGTGGGATAAAGGGCAGTAATATTCCGATTGCAGTGGAAGAGTTATCATTCTACTGGAAACCTGACTGATAAATCCTGCACTTTCACCCATCAAAGCAGGCAGTTTACTACCCTGTACCCTTGTGTGACGGATTTCAAACGTTTTACTTTTCTGAAAGAGTGCATATGGGGTTTCCCAAAAATTATTAATTCTCTTTTCTTCTTGAACTCAGCAATGATGAAATCTCAAAGTGGACTTCAAAACTTAAGTTTGGACAGTAGAATTCAACAATATACAGCTCATGTGTGATTAGTCTATGTGATTAGACAAATTGTAGAGGATTCTCAGCCAGTTTATGACCAAGGCTCCATCACACTTCAGTTGGAATCCTGCTAATCTGTACCTAAGATCTACCGCTTTATTCATAAAGCCCGTCGTGTATTCATCAGCTTCAAGTCTGTGGCAAACACAAAATGAATGAAGCAGAATAAAGCCAAAATCTTCCTGCGATGGCCTGGCGAGCTGTTCAGGGAGTACACCGACCTTGCCCAGAGTCGACTGAGAAGGGCCTCCCCACAAATGTAGTCAGGATTCAGAAGTTCAGAAAAGGAAGTAAGTACAGTCTCAGTACAATTACTGAGACTGATGTAATTCAAGTATCAATGTGTCAAAGCACTACATTGCATTTTAAGGCAGCAATCAAACAATGTTTAATATTATAAAATGTCAACAAGTCAATTCTCACATAGCTAAAGTTGTGTATGATTTGTTTTAAGCAATGACATATTTCTTATGGCCAGATGGCACATATCTAAACATATACACGAATGCTTTATGTCATATACTGTTGCATGCATATGGTGTGAGCAAGCCTGATCTATAATTAATTGAATGTGAATGAAAGAGGGATATTAATTATCGTAAATACAAATACATATAAACTTATACCTTGGTTATGCTTTAATACTAAAATCCTTATGTCTTGAACTGCTTAATTATAATTAGGGTCACAGAAGGCTGGCACCCATCTCAGCTGACTCCAGGCGAGGTTGGAGTACACCCTGGACAGCTCGCCAGGCCATCACAAGGCCAACACTCACACTCATTGGTGAGTTGAAACAGCCATTTGACCTACTGTGCAAGTTTTTGAACTGTGGGAGGAATCCAGAGTACCTGGAAGAAACCCACAGAAGCACAGAGAGAACATACAGGCTCCACACAAAAATACCCAAGGTGGGAATCCAACCCTGTACCTTCTTGCTGTGAGGTGGACATACTAACCACCACCTCACTGCACCACCTAATACTAAAATGAAACTAAGAATACTTAATAAAACTAAAACTAAAATTCCTTTATTATGGTGAGACAAAATTTACCTTTGTAAATCCTTGGACAAAGCCACAGTAATAATGCACATTATTTACCTTTTTGTCATCATGCACTTTTATTAATGCATCTCCACATCTCGTCAACCGAGAATTAACAAGATCTATCATTTCAAATCAAACAGCAGTTAGACCTTGTTAATTATCGGTTGACGATCTCATACCTGTGTTTATACATAAGCAATTTTCATTGGCCATTTTGCTGTACAGTTACGAACCCATATCTATCAGGTCATATGAAATGCATGTGTAGTTGGATTTGGCTCTATTTTCTGAACAGGTTCAAATGAAGGGATCAAAGCATACTTTTTGAGACATCTTCTTCTTCTTCTTCTTCTTCTTTTCCTTTCGGCTGTTCCCTTCAGGGGTCGCCACAGCAAATCATCCGCCTTTTAGAGACATATGGAAATTACATTTTTTCATGCTATACATGCCATCATGTTCCAACGCCTTGAAGATTAGCTGTATAGTACATGTGAGCGCCTCCTTTTTCGAAAACTTTTTGCCACCTTTGGACACATTCCTCTCCAGTGTTTTACATATCACTTCTCCGACTGAGCCATGCGACGCTTTTGGCAAGCTCAAGATTTGTGTCAGTTTATCCAACTAGAGAGATGAAAGAGTTCCAGGGCAACCCTCTGGATTAACTTCCAGCTTTGCGCAAATACCTGCTCCAGGAGTTTGGTGAATTCATCAGTGGTTGTAATAGCAGCCCTTCCACTGCAAGGTTCGTGAAAACAGATCTCGTTTCAAGAAACTTGCTTTGGATAGCATAAATTGTGTTTCGTGTTGACGCAGTCTGAAGGCCATAAGGCTTCTAAAAGTTGCACTGAACTGCAGTAAAGGACCGAAAAACGTCTTGCCAAGCAGGATTTTTTTTATCGTTGTTCCAACCCCAATTGGCAAGCTGGGGGCTATGATGCACTTACAAAAACTGCAGTGCCTAAAATGTCCAATGCTGATGGTCACACGTCTCGCTGAGTGATACTTGAAACAAAATAGAAAAAGAAAGTGAATTACTTTTGGGACACCTTGCATAATGATGAAATTTACATGACATGATGCTCTTCCTTTTATGTTTTTCCAGTTCACCCCGTCTCCCGCCTACTTTGTCGAGGTACATGTTGTAGTGAGGCTGGTAGACAGGCTGAAATCTCAATGCAGGCATTTGATTACCACAAACACTAAGCTTCGGGGGCTGCGTTCCATCTCCGTGCAGTAAATGCATCTTTGTGTCCTGCTGTGGAGTATTCCTCTGGGACCTCTCTAAATGCCAGCTTTTCAGCATTTAGCTTTTCCCATGTAGGACAAGGCTTGTTTTTTTGTGTGTCTGGTTGTTTTTAGAGATTTATGTGCGGACATTTTTTTTTTTTTTCTTTCCCTAGGACACATGGTAATGTCCAAAGGCCCCAAAGGCAATTAGACAACAGATAATTAACTTCATTGAAATGCATGAGTGAATGGTGGCTTTCTTTCTACTGCCATTCTGTTCCTGCTCTCCTCTCGCTAATGACAGTCAGTCATTCATGAAGAAAACTGTTCTTTTCCATGTAGACATTTCATGATTAGCAAAAAAAAGTTGAACATTTTGCCTGGGAAAGACAGTAGCAACTTTACAATGCTCTGTTTTAGAGGCATTTCATGAGTGTGTTAGTGAGAAAGAGCTACTGCTTGCCATGAAGTGAGGATTGCATCACAAAGGACAATTTCATTCTTTAAAAGAAGATTAAAAATGTAAATTATATTGAAACAAGCTAGTTCGGTATTAAAAGAAATCTTTGCAGCACGGTGGCGCAGTGGTTAGCATAGCACGTCTACCTCACAGCAAGAAGGACAGGGTTGCCGGGCTCTGACTTTCTGTGTGGAGTTTGCATGTTCTCACCGTGTTTGTGTGGGTTTCCTCCAGGTACTCCAGTTTCCTTCCACAGCCCAAAAACATGCACTACATGTAGGCTAACTGGATGTTCCAGAATTGCCCCAAGGTGTGAGTGTGAACGATTGTATGAGTGTTAGCCCTACAATGGCCTGGTGAGATGTTCAGGGTGTACCCCACCGTCACCCAGTCATCTTAGATGGGTTCCCGATTTCCATCTACCCTAACTAGAGTTAATCGGCTGAATGAATGGTGAATGAGTGAATGCATTAATCCAGCATTCATGGGTTTACAAATATAACACAGTACTTCATGCTGCAATTAAAACCGATCGATCAACATACAAGGCGGCATGGTGGGGTAGTGGTTAGCAAATCCGCCTCACAGCAAGAAGGTCCTGGCTTCGATTCCCAGCACGGGCGTTTCTGTGTGGAGTTTGCATGTTCTCCACATGCTTGTGTGGGTTTCCTCTGGGTACTCTGGTTTCCTCCCACAGTCCAAAAACCTGCACAGGAGGTTAAATGGCTGTTGCAAATTTCTCCTAGGTGTGAATGTGAGTATGAATGTTTGTCTGAGATGGCCTTGTGAACTGTCCAGGGTGTGGCCTACCCTCGCCTGGAGTTGGCTGAGATGGGCGCCAGTCTCTCCACGACCCTAATTTGGATTGAGCGGTTCAGAAAATGAATGAATGAATCAACATCCAAAGATTGTTATACAGAATAAAACAAGCCAGTCTTTATCTCCTTTTTATTCTCCTTACAATACAGCAAATAAAAATATGTTTATCAATTAAACAATTTATGCGATAAGCACTAATATTATTACAGTACAAATATTTCCATACATTTATTTATGCTTATTTTCTTCTTGTTATTTGAGTGGCATGGTAGTGTCGTGATCGGCATGTCTACCTCACAGCAAGAAGTCTCTAGGATTGAGTTCCAAATCCAGGTGTTTCTGCGTGATGCTGCATGCTCTTCTGTGGGCGTGTGCGTATTTCCTCCAGGTACTCAAATGTTTACCTCCATTAGTCCAAAGACATGCACAAAAGGCTAATGACCGTTCCATATTGCCCCTAGGTGTAGATGCGAGTGTGAATGGTTGTGTGTATCTGTCTGTGTTGGCCCTGCTTTGGTCTGGCTAGCTGTTCAGGGCTTTGCTCAGAGTTGGCTGATAGGTTCTGGCCTCCCTGGGATCCTAGTAGAAGTTAGTTCTTCGGCAAATGGTTGAGTGATTGAGTGAACGTTTTTGTTTTTTTTTTTAATTATTATTTTATTTTGGGTAATTTTGTTTCCATTCACTGAGTTGTTCATGATCATTATGAGTGTCTGGTTTTTGTCTTCCTGTTTAATATCACGTTTGGTCACTTGATGGTAGGCTCCACCTATTATTTACTCATGTGTGGTACTGAGACCCTGCTTCATGTCCTGTTGTGCATCTGGTTGAATGATATAGGCTAACGTTCCCCCAGTGCAGCTAACTGGGTTAACAAAGGCTGGCCATTTCTCTGACTATCTATGGTGAAAGGCATGTAAAAGAACCATTGCAGACTTTCGAACAGAGTAGCTACATATCTATGTGGCGCATTTCAATCTAAAGACAGTGCTGTGTAGCTAGCAGCTTCCTTTGAGCCGACTAATTCAGAGATTTCGTATATACTACACGGAATTGTAAGTAATGCACACTTCATAATGGTGTTTTTGAACACTCAGTCATTTTAAGCATATAAGTATACGAAAACACAAGAAAAACAAATGAAAACCATTTGAATTCCATTTAAACCACCGCAGTGACGAAGCCGTCTGCTCGAGTGACTGGTTTATAACCATCTGTTATAATTCCATGTGTTCCAGTGCACAAACCTTATAAATAATAATTGCAAAAATCATTTTAGCATAGCTACATTAAGTATAATTATAATTATAATTATATTAAAAAACAAAAAAAACAAACAATAAAAAAATATATATATATTTACAAGCACAGGACACACACCAGGACATCCTCCATGAATAAGTAGTAGTATGGCATGGTTGTTTCAGACCTCCAAGTTTATGCTGTCACTCCAGCTCTGGTTAACAAACTAGGACAACAGGCCTACCCTCGGTCCCACACCTCAGAAGTATCATAGCTAAGTAATTATC
This sequence comes from Plotosus lineatus, assembly GCA_024760905.1. NCBI lineage: Eukaryota > Metazoa > Chordata > Actinopteri > Siluriformes > Plotosidae > Plotosus > Plotosus lineatus. Next base: position 125,974,263 of record CM045728.1, on the reverse strand, counting down.
ATTCATTCATTCACTTTCTAACTCACTTTGCCCTAATTAGAGTCAAAGGAAGGCTGATGCCCATCTCAGCTGACTCTGGCTGAGGGTAGAGTACACCCTGGACTTCTCTCCAGGGCATGGTGGGGCCAACACTCACACAACCATTCACACTCACACTTCCTTCTTATTCACACTCACAATTCTCAATTTGAGCCAGCCAGTTATCCTACTGTGCATGTTTTGAACTGTGGGAGAAACCAGAGTACCAGGAAGAAACCCACACAAGCATGGGGAGAACATGCAAACTCCACACAGAAATTTGTGTTTTCCCAATTTCCCAAAAAGTTGGGAATGGAATCCAGGTCTTCTTGCTGTGAGGAAAACATGCTAACCACTGTGCCACCATGCTGCCACCTTGGTAATTATTTCTTATTAAATATCTCCTCATTGTTTTTGCAATCTTTAAACTGACATGTGGTGTCCTGGGATGTCAGGTATCTGTATTTATCAGATTAGGTTCAATTTTAAGGTGTAATATGTAAAGCACTTTATACATTAAAAAAAAAAAAATCAGCCAGTCAGGTCAGGTTTTGTCCTGCTACTGGTAACATGTAAGCCAGTACAACCTGTTGCAGGGTCGAGTGGTCGGCGTCTAAACCGGCTCCCCCACCAGGTTCCAAATTTGGTGAGTAGGGTGGCTAGCAACCCAGTAGCCATAAAAACAAGACCCATCAAAGTGCGGATGAACTCTTTAGAGTCAACGGCCAGCTAGCTAGAGATGGTGTCTCGATAAAAACACCCTGCAGAAACAACTTTAGGCCTCTAATGCGGATTTTTTGCCCTTCGTATGTACAGCCATGACACGGCTGTTATGGCTGCCACCTATGCCAGAATTCTGGCACGGCACACAGATTGATTGACATATAATATATTGCTGTACCTCCAGTGCGACTAACTGGGTTATCAAAGGCCGGCCAATGTCTATGGTGAGAGGAATTTACCAGAACCATTGCTGCCTTTCGTCAAGAGTAGCTGCATAGCTGTCAGCATGCTTCTGCCCTGCGATGACCTGGCAAGCAGTCCAGGGTGTGCTCAGTCCTCGCTCAGGGTCGGCTGACATGGGTGCCAGTCTCTCCACTACCCTAATTATGATTAAGCTGTTCAGAAAATGAATGACTGGAATGTTCATGCATGATCCAATGTTTTTCAAGCATTTGTCATAGCATAAATAATGTGGCAGAAAGAAACAAGTTTCTAACTGCAGTAATCTCACCACAGTTGTAGGAAGCTGTAAATTGGAGTTTCAAATGAGGCAATGTTTGCATAACCTGCACTCACACCACTTTGAAGTGCTTTAAACTATCAAGCAACAGTTGTGAATTCTTTTTTTTTTTTTTTTGGTGGGGCAGACAGTGGCTCTCTTTTTCTCTCAAGGCGTTGCGGAGTTAACTGCCAGCGGTTTGGGTCGTTAGCTCCTCTAGTCGGCGTCCGTTATGACTGAGCAGGAGGCAACCGCAACATCTTGCACAGTGGTTGTGGATGTGCAGGGGTGGAAGTCGGCATGGGCAACAGAGGCAGTGTAGGTTTGGCTTATCACCAATTTTCTACCACCGCAGAGAGATATATCCCCCTTTCTGCACCTCCCTATACCAACCAGCTGTCAGCAGTAGTTTTTATCTGTGTTACTGGAAATCAGGTTCATAAATATCATTTTAGGAGCCAGCATGTGAATATTATCTTTACAAGTGTACCCAATATCTTTGTTTGTATATGAAAAAAAGAAGAAGAAAAAAATGAATGAATTTTCAGATAACCTTTTCATCTGAAGACCCCAAAAACCTCATTTGAACAGCAAGAATAGTTTTCTTATATTGAAAAATAAGTTTTGTATGTCACTTAAAAATAGAAAAGAAATAAATACTATAATAAACACATTAACACATTATCTCCCAGCATTTTCAAATCTATTCTTCCAATAGGCAAATTAGTGAAATATATACAATAATAGTCTCCCTGTTCGTGTTTTTCTCACTCATTTTCATGAGCCTATCTTAGCCGACTGGATGAGGACGGGGTACACCCTTAAACAGCTTTCCAGACCATCGCAGAGATAGTACACATAGATCCATTCACACTCATAGCATTATTTTCTTCTCAAAATGGATTCTCAAAATATTAGAATCCATAGTACAGCAGGTGGCGGAATGTGCTGAAGAAACAGCTGAAGATGTGAGAGAAGATTCAGAACCTTGCAAGAGAGTCAGATGGAAAGCGCACATGCCTGGAGACAACTCAGCAACCACTCATACCTGCCCCCACTGTGGCAGAGTCTGTCGCTATTGGATTAGTCTTACCATTCACAGCCGAAGCTGTTCCAGCCACGAGTCCACTGCGATATCCAAATAGGGCACATCATCAAGTGTGTTGACAACGACTGATGAAGGCCTACTACTACTACTACTACTATTACTACTGAATATTTACATATAATTTGAATATACAGTAATCGCATAAGTCAAAGTCACATAACTTGGATAATCGCATAACTTCCGATTCTTTTGAACTACAATTCCATTGAAAATGTGATCATATAACTCGGATTATGTAAAGCAGATTTTAGAAGTTGGATGACAATTTGAGTACTTGTTTAATAGATTCCCATTAAAATCTTGACACATAACTTGAATTGTCATCGGCTACGCTCACGCATTCACACACTTGCACAACATTTCTATAAATGCACTTACTGAGCAACAGCTGCATTGAAGATACATTGCTGCATTGATTTTTTTTGTAAGTTGAGCCGCATTTTACATGTAAAAGGCCTGGTTTGTTCCAAGGCCCCCAATACTACTCCCTAAACCCTTTAAAAATAATAAAAGTATACCTTTTAAAGCCTCCTTCTGCTTCAATATCGTACCGCTAGTAGACAGGTTTCGGTCATATTCCTTTGCAATATCACTCAACCATATGTCATGAGCCCACTTCTTATTTTCACTCGCATCAGGAATCACGTGTGTGTGTGTGTGTGTGTGTGTGTGTGTGTGTGTGTGTGTGTGTGTGTGTGTGTGTGTGTGTGTGTGTGTTGACCATGTCTTCTTAGCAGAGTTATAATCTTACAAATGTTTATGCAAGGTTAAAAGCCTGAGCCAAAAAATAGATTTGCAATGAACACACTTGAAAAACTAACGAAACAACAGTAACTCTGTCCTTTATACGAAAAGCATCATGGGTATTATGGAGATGCAGCAACCAACGGGAGGCCAGCAGGGCGGGATGTTGGAAGATAGCCAATGGGAGAGCAACTCGTGCATTGTTTGAATTTTTGAGATGGTGCGTTTCGTAACGTAAATTTATTTCATATCCAGAGACGGAAATTTTAGGTAAATGCGTTTCGTAACCTGGATTTTTCGTTTGTTGGGTCTTTCGTAAGGTGAGGTACCACTGTATACTGAGCTATGGCTGCATTGAAGATAGCTCTGTATTATAATAAACAGCATTGTTTTTGTGTCAGTTAATTAACCTTCTGATCACTAAACATGGAAAGCGTGTCCAATCTCGGGCCCAAATGACTACACAGTGAGAACTGCACAATTCTTTGAGTTATGGGAGCAGTACCTGGGCACAAGGGTGCTTGACCTTAGCTTTCGGCAGTTTTGAATTCTTAACCAAGGTCACACAACTGTTTTTTTTTTTTTTTTTTCTTTTTACATTCGAATTACATTTAGTCAGGAAAAAATCTAACATATGCATAAGACGGGTTTTCTATAAGTCAGAGCAAATTTGCAGGTCCACTTGAATTTGACTTATTCATTGTTTTCTGTATTTAGAGGCAGTGGTGGTCTAGTGGTATAGGGCGCTGGATCGCTGATCCAAAGGTTGGGGGTTCGAGTCCCACTCTCCACAAGGTTGTCACCGTCCCCCACCTCAGTGCGGCTAACTGGATTATCAAAGGCGGGCCATGTCTGTCACTGTCTATGGTGAGAGGTTCATGTAAAAGAACCATTGCTGACTTTCATAAAGAGGCGATGCAAAGTCGTCAATGTCTTTCTGTCCCTTGCTAAAAAAGGGTTGTGACAGGAAGGGCATCTGATGTAAAAACCTCTGCCAAATCAGATGATTTGCTGTGGCGACTCCCGAGTAAAAGGGAAAAAGCTGAAAGGAAGACAGACATTGTTTTCTGTATTTACATATTTCCATACAAGTATAATCCGCTACTAGGTATCACAACACTGTAATTAGTAGGTATGTCACTGGAGAAGAAAAACAACAACAACAACACAAGCAGTTGCAACTCTATGCTAACTTAATTGCTATACCTAGCTTTTCTATTCATTCAAGAATTTTCTCCACCAGAAGAAAACTTTAGAATGAAAGTGTCCAACAAATGCAACAGGCCTCCAGCCTGATCCTGGTGGCTGGGAAAGAGGGCATCATTACTGGACAGCAACAAAAAGAATTGTGTGGAGACTTTGTGCTAGCTCCAAGCTAACTGGGCCTTTCAATAACAATTGGATGAGTGGCGTGTGCATGCACGCGCGCGCACACACACACACACACACACACACACACACACACACACAATGCTCACTGATCTCCATAATTATTGTTATCCCTGGTTAAAATGTGATAAAAGCCTTAAAATAAATTACATTTTTATCCTCACACTGAAAATTGTAAAAAAAAAAAAAAAGTAACCTTCATCTCAATTGAACCCATAACAATTAATAGGAAATAAATGTAATTGAAATATTTCTGTCATTTCTACAGTAGATTACAAAGTTGATCAGAGTATCTTGGAACTTTTAATTAGTAATTTATCACTTCCTGTTTCTCTGGGGTAAATATGATGTGACACTGAGCCCTTTTCTCTTATCCACTCTTCAGCATGGGAAAGACAAAGGAACACACCATTCAAGTAAAGCAGATGTGTGTTGACCTTCCCAAGTCAGGAAGTGACTACAAGAAAATCGCCCCTCGCCTGCGCCTGCCAATATCTACTGTCAGAGGAATCGTTAAGAAGTTTAAAATAACCCGAACAGTGGTAAACAAGCCTGGATGAGGACACAAGGTGATTTTATCACCACACACACAGTGAGGAGGATAGTAAGACATAAAAAGTTCCCCAAATCTCACTGTTAAAGAATTGCGACAAATGGCAGCATCATGGGGTCACAAAGTGTCCAAAACAACCATGAGGCAATAATTCCATGCCAACAAGCAGTTTATGTGGCATGCACAGAAAAATCCTTTTCTCACCCAAACATACTCGTCAATGCAAACATCTGGAGTTCACTAAGCATTGTTGGGACTTCAGCTGGGACTGAGTGCTTTGGTCAGACCTGACCAAGATAGAGCCTTTTGGCAACAAACACTCAACGTGGGTCTGGTGGAACACAACAGATGAATACGAAGCAAAGCACCTTATGCCCATTGTGAAGTATGGGGGAGGATCAGTGATGCTGAGGGCCATTTTCTCTTCCAGAGGCCCTAGGAACCTTGTTAGAGTGCATGGCACCATGAAAACTCTGAAATACTAGTAACTAGTACATTTTAAATAAAAATCCGGTGGTCTCTGCCTGAAAGCTGACGATGGGTCTTCACTGGGTCTTTTGGAAAGATAATGACCCTAAACATGTGGCTAAATCTATACAGAAATGGCTCACCAGACACAGAGTTAAGCTCCTCTCATGGCCATCTCATTCCCTAGACCTCAATTCTATTGCTATCATGTGGAGTGAGCTGAAGAGGAGAGTACAGAGGAGAGGACCAAGTCGCTGGATGATTTAAAGAGATTGTGCAGAGAGGAATGGTCCAAGATCTTTCTTTCTGTATTCTCCCATCTTGTAAAACATTATAGGAGAAGTCTAGGTGCTGTTTTGTTGGCAAAAGAGGTTTTACAAAGTATTAACATCAGAGGTGCTAATAATTGTGGCACACATTATTCAGTGTAAAATAAATATTTCTTAATGTGGGATTTTTACACACGCACTGTCTACACTAAATTAAAGGTTGGGTTTTCCTCTTTTTTCCATTGTTGTCTGATATTATTTAGAAAAAACAACTGAATTTATTAGAACCTAAACAACACATCTTAACCAGGTGCCATTAATTATGGGGCTGTATATGTTGTTGCATGTTCTCCATTTGAGAGCCATCTCCCTACTAATCTAGCAATACCTGACCAGCACTGAATAAAATATACTTAACTACTGCAGTGTATTATGCAATCATACTTATCTGATTCCCCTCCACCACCCCACCACCCATTTCCTGGGCTCTGTACTGTATATGCCGAATTAGCAAATCATTGAATATGATTTGTAAAAAGAAAAAAAAAAAAAAAAAAAAAAAAACCACAAGGGTAATTTTGTCTATTCAGCTGAGGCTCAGCTCAGCAATGCATACCATAATCACCCCATATGCAGCCCAAGTGTGTTTGTTTGTTCTTGATTTTCTCCTGTGCAGTTTTATCACCTGCCATTGCTGGATCACCCTAAAGATCTGCTGACTGAAACAACACATGGCAACACAAAGTTGAAAACTAGCAGATCTACCCCTGAGTCATGAGACCTGACCTGGGGGCTCAGCCATAATAAGCATACCTGAAAGTCAAATTTAAGAATCTAGTTTTGTTTAAAGTTCTCCAGTCCAAAGGCATTAATCATGTTGGTCTGTATGTTCAAATGACTCATTCTAAGGTTTTGCCTTGGGGAAAATAAATAAATAAATAAATAAAGATTTTTTTAAATATTTCTGATCAGAATAAAGCTTCTTCAGTAGGCAGCATTTTGATGGCATTTTTCATTATAATTAGATGGCAGTTGCCCACTGAGCAGACACAGTTGGTGGTAATCTTAAATGGGATGGCGAAAATTGAATATTTATCAGCATCTCAACAACAAATGTAATTAATAATATAATAAGCATGATGCAGCGCAAATTATTATACATATAGCTGCAAATAGGCAGCTGCATCCTGAGTGCTAAGTATTGTGAAATGCTTCATGTGTCTAATACCCTACTGGGTTTGTCTAACAGACTCCATCCATCCATCCATCCACCTATCCATCCATCCATTATTTACACTGTTTAACTGTCAGTCACTGGTCAAGCTGGAGCCTTCCAGCAGACTTCCGGTCAGACACAGGATGTACTCTGGATAGGTTGCCATTCCATTGCATTTTTAGACCATTTTATTTTGAAGCCAGTTGTCCACCAAGCAGAGACAGCTGGTGCTGATATTACGTGGGGTGACGAAAAGCTAATATTTATTACTATCTCAACATGAACATTGTTGGGGTTGAGCAATACATTGCCATCGCAGAGTGTCATAAAGCAAACAGACAGCTGCATTAATGGGTTAAATGCTTCAAGTGCATAATACTCTTTGGCACATACCCTACGCTGTATGTTTTTGAAACATCATCAGAGCATGAGTTCATCAGTCCATCCATCTATTTATTATCTGCATTGTTTGTCTGCCCGAGCAACTGGGGAAGCTGGAGTCAATTCCCGCTCGCTTCTAATGAGTGAGATTGAGATTTTCTTTCTTTTTTTCCCCCTAACACAATATAATTTGAACACGTTAACAAGTCTTTTGCATAGTAAACAAACACTGCTCTAAAAATACATAGAAAGACATCCATTTACACCTTTGGGTAAATAAAGCAGCCATTTAACCTGATCAGTATGTTTGGCGTTTTTTTTTTCCCCAGTGCAGTGAACTGGGTTATCAAAGGCGGGCCATGTCTGTCACTTTCATGTAAAAGAACCATTGCTGACATTCGTAAAGAGTAGGCTGCAAAGTCGTCAGCGTGATTCTGTCCCTTGCTAAAAAGGGTTGTGACAGGAAGGGCATCCGACGTAAAAACCTCTGCCAAATCAAACGTGCGAATCAGATGAGTCGCTGTGGCGACTCCCGACTAACAAAGGGAAAAAGCCGAAAGGAAGACAGACAGTATGTTTGTTTTTTTCTTTCTTTCTCCCCCCCCCCTCCTGATGTTGTCTTCCTGTAAGATGAGACTAGAGCACCGAGAGGAAATCTGCAAAAGCAGGGTGAGAACATGAGGTGAAACTCAATAGTGGAGTCTAAAGTTTGAAGCCAGAACCTTCATGCTACGAGAAGGTGGTGCTAACTATGTGCCACCCTCTTCATACCTATTGTCCTCAGGCATGTTCTCAAAGCCTACTAATGAAATTGTAGAGATTTGTCAGTGAGCCGGACTGTCTAATAACAGTCCAATGTTAATTAAATCTTGAGAGTCTTTCACTTTTTGTAATTACTGTACTTGATATGGCTGATGGGCTGCATGGATTTACTTAGTCTAGGCTAGAAGGAAATCAGTCAAATTTAAATTCTCCCATAGTATTTATTTTTCTTATAACCAATGGTATTGTTGTTGTGCTCAGTATTAAGTAGATATCCAAAAGTAAATCAGGTTGTCAGGTCAAGTGTCATGCTCTAATGTGTAGGCAGTCATGGCCCTCCATCACTCACGATCTCTTGTACAATGGATAGTTTCTGTGGTGTGATCTTTGTTCAGCCATATACAAATGTCATCTACATGTTTCTCTTATTCTGCTTAACTTTCCTTCTAAATTTCCACTAAAAGGAGGCTGGACGAAATCTAAAAGATTATCGGGACTATCACCCACAATCATGAAGACTCCACAATGAGCTGTTGCCTAAAAACCTAAGACCAATCAGCAGATCTGATTACTAGCCATGCATTCATTCACTGATTCATTTTCTAAGCCACTTAGCCCTAATTAGAGTTGCAGGAAGGCTACTGCCTGACTCTCTGTGAGGGCGGGGTACACCATGGACAGCTCAGCAGGTCATCGTAGGGACAACACATACAGCTGTTTAGTTCGGGACGATTTTGCTTTGAGGTGGATGTGCTAACCACTACACGCCATGCCACTGCTTCTTCACCATATAGATGTAAATAGTGTCTGTAACAACATATTTGTCAATACTGTGTCTTAGTGGAAGTATGGTGGCATAGTGGTTAGCACTCACAGAAAGATGATGTTTATTTCGAGCGCCATGGTTGGCAAGGACATGTCTATGTGGAGTTTGCATATTCTTTACGTGTTTGCTTATATTGCTATTGTAGATTGCCCCTAGATGTGAATGTGAGGGTGAATGGATGTTGGTGTCTTTGGTGGCCCTGGAATGAACTAACAGTCTGATCACGGTGTACTTAGTACCTTAGGTGACAAGTTAACTGGGATTGGTTCCAGCTTCCCTAAACCAATAATCATGATAAGTGGTCCAAATTAGGCCAAAGGTCATAAATGTACGCATCAAAATGAATTTTATTTATTTTTCTTCACATCCTTTAACCTAAAAGCACATGCATCAAGGATGTCCAATCTAATCACTGTCCACTTGTATCAGTCACTGATTGGGGAAAAAAAAAAAAAAAAAAGGACTGGCTTGCACATTAGTGTTTTGGTTTTGAAACTGTGTGGCAGCCATCTTGGTGAGACCACTTTATTGTTGAAATTCATACTCAAATTGCATGAAAATTTTTATAAAATGGAAATAATTACACTCAAGATGTACATGTCATTTAAAACCTTTTTTGTAGGGTATTCTGGCCATCAGCAGTTTTTTTTTTTTTTTTTTTTTTTTGAGATCAGTTATGAAACAGGTGGAAGGTGTGACCACCTTGTGGTTGAAATGAGAACCTTGCACCCACCCCTTTGCAGGCGAGATGTAAGTGATCCATAACATATAAATCTTAATTTCCTACTCTCTATCTCTACAGCAAATTCATTCACTCATTTTCTGCACAGCTTTCGGGGCGAGGGCAGAGTACACCCCAGCCAGGTCATCACAAGGCAGATCCACCCTGATGACTATGCTTCTCACCATAGCCGTTTTTTATGGCTTTTGATAACCCAGTTAGTTGCACTGGGAAGGACAACAGTGCGAACCATTAACAGTGGGGTCTGATGACCCATAGGATCGGTAACCCAACACCTTACCACCAGACCACCACTGCCCTCTACAGCAAGCATTCAAAAAGATTCTAAAATACAAGCTCATCTGCACTATCATCCAAACCATTGATGGAAGAGATATCAAAATTTAAAGTTAACTTCTCATTCAACATCTTTAATAGTTGTGGAACTAAAGCTGCAAAATAACTGAAACTTCCAAGAAGAATCATCTATCATGTTGATGTGAAGCTGCCAAATACAAGTAGCTGGTTTTGCCATGGAACATTACTTGGCATTGTTATTTTCCTGTGTTTTTTGAGAGTTGAAGCTACACAAATGACTCCAAACCACATTTGTCATCGATGAAAAAAAGTCATTTGTGTCCTATTACTTGACTTTAAAGATCTTCTTCAATATAACATTTGAATAAACGATGATGTTGTCAGAAATTGTCCTGGAAACTGCACTACACTCATGTACCTCAGCCACTTGGGTATGTTCTCCGTGTCACCAAACACGGAGAACTGAAGAAGGACTGCAGTGTTTAGTGCACCATTTGTGACAGGAACTGTGAGGACATTTGTTGATCTTTGCCAAGCAAGAAAGAGAAAGCTTCAAACACGTCATTCAGGGGGAGCTTTTTTAGTACTCCTTTAGTTCAATTTATGACCTTTTGTGCTTTTCATTTTCCTTCCCTGCACATCCTGTGCTTCTTTCTAGTCAGGGCTAGTGGTTGTATTCACTACAACCCTCACTTCTCTTACTGTTTTCTCTTGCTGAACATGCATGTTGACTTAGCAGCCTCAAAGAAGTTTTGTGCCAAGCTCAAGGCTCAGCAGCAGGGACTCAAAGAGAAAATACAAATCAGAGGTGATATTTGAAGACAAACATGAGGTCACCTCCACAGAGGCTGGCCAAAACCCCAAAGTTGCCAATATTTGTTTTTCCAATGCATGCTCAGCAGTGAACCCAGGTGTTCATACACTAGAACACTTACATCCAGCAGACTTCAAGCATAAAGCAGACTCAGCACAGTCATTTTAAAAACAAAGTCCAATGTATGCAGCAGAGCTCATGAATATTTTGATTGGGGCAGAAATTTTCATAGTGAGTGTATCTTTATATTTAGCGGTTTTATAGGTAAAACTAATATTTATGCCCCCGAGAAAACAAAATGGTTAGCATGCCTACCTCACAGAAAGAAGGTTCTCGGTTTGTGTCCCGGGTTCATACATTTCTCTTTGGAGTTTTCATGCTCCTTCGGTGCTCACATGGATTTCCTCTGGGTACTTCGATTTCCTCCCACAGATCAAAGACATGCTAATGTGCTGATAGATTGTGCACATGCCATGTGCCATATGTTAAAATATAGGGATCCCTCGCTACTCCATGCTTCAATTCATGTGGCTTCGCGGTTTAAAATAAATAAATAAATAAATAAATAAATATTCATTGAATTAAAAAAAAAGGAAATTAATGAAGAATAGGGGGAAAAGTTAAGGAAAATGCCACAAAAACAAGGCCAATCACCCCCCCTCCCACCACCACCACCACCTCCAGCACCCCCCAGTGCAGCTAACTGGGTTATCAAAGGCCGGCCATGTCACTCACTGTCTATGGTGTGAGGTTCATGTGAAAAAAAAAACATTGCTGACTTTCAACAAGAATAGCTGCAAAGCTGTCGGCGTGTTTCCACGCTGCGATAGAATGGCGAGCTGTCCAGGGTGTACTCGCCTGGAGTTGGCTGGGATGGGTGCCAGCCTCACCGTGACCCTAATTAGGATAAAGTGGTTACAGAAAATGACATGAAATTATATTATATGCCAAATCAATTGTGTGAATCAGATGATTCGCTGTGGCAACCCCCTGAAAAAGGGAAAAGTCGAAAGGAAAAGAAGAAGCTATACACATGTACATGTACGCATACGTCAGTATGTATGTGTGTGTGTGTGTGTGTGTGGGGGGGGGTGATCCTACTTCACGGATTTTGATGATTGCATGGTGATCTCAGTCCCAATTAACCGCGGAAAGTGAGGGATCCCTGTATATCATACCTGAAAACAAATAAAAAATAAAAAATGAACTAAAATCTTGATTTTTTTTTTTAATTGTTTTGTTTCTCTATAGCATATACAGTATTTATTTATTCATCACAAAAATGCTAATTTTTCACATTCTTGTAAAAGAAATCCTTTGACATCCTAGACTTCTTGTGTTCATATAAATAACAGAAGGTGCTTGTGTCAGCTTCATGATAATGAATTGGCCCTGCAGTTTGAGTTTGAGTGCTTTTGTCCAGGTCAGCTCTATTAGTCATCCTTTTCTGAAGAAAATGATTTCGTATAAGGATTTCCATATAAAGAGACTATGAGGCTGAATATCTGTCAGGCCACAGACAAGTGCAAAGAAAACAGCAGCGGTCCATGACATGAGAAAGAATGAGAAGTTTGCAGGAGGACCCAGTGAAAATATGAGTGTGGTGAGGACGGATCGTTTATCAGCCTGAGACAGTCATCATTGCACACAGTGTTCAAACCCGATATGCTTCATAAACTATGTTTTGAACACATGACAACTCTGCAAAATATTAAAAGGGATTCATTGTCGAGGACCGAGTAGAGTCTTCTACAATCTTCTACATTTCCTATTAATACCAATAAATACATTTTATTACTGACGTCATGGCATGGGTTAGTTAGTTAGTCTACGGTCTATTGGATGTTACTTAAATGTGTACCAAAATTATCCCCAGTGATTTTCCATACATCTGGTTTACCTTTTGTTTCCTTTCCAAATAAAGTTTTACAGCTTAAAAACATCAGCCCAGTTCAACATAAGCTTTTCTTAGGAAACAGGATGTGACCATTTGACCATCCCGCTCACCCTGTTCTGTCTAGACCTCAACAGGAAGTAGATGTGCCAAAACAGATGACTGCTGTGAGTAAAAAAAAAAAAAAAAAAAAAAAAAAAAGTAGCACACAGTCGTAATAACACAATAGTAATGTTTCTGATTAAAATACCTCAGTAACATAAAGAATATGGTGCAGACGTTGAACAATAACTTCTGTTGTGGGAAAATTTAAGTGTTAAGTGTTGTATGGAGTAGTGTGTTTGAATAAAAAATAAAAATAAAATGAAAAAAAAAATCTGAAAAATATGCTTTTAAAGGGATATGGATATTTATTCATAATAACACACACACACACACACACACACACACACACACACACACACACACACACACACACAGTACATGACTTGTACAGCATTTGGTTAAAGCCATAAACTCACATTAAAGTAATTTAAGTTTGTTAGACCTTTAAACAGCGTTATTATCTCTGCCACGGGTAAAGGTTATATTTTTTGTCAGCATTTGTTTGCCTACTTTGTTTGTTACTCATTTTTCGATCCACTTAATCCTAATTAGGGTAGCGGGGAGGCCGGCGCCCATCTCAGTTGACTCTGATCAGCTGACAGCTCACCAGGGCATTATTTACTTTCATTGTTCATGAATTCCTTCTTCAAAATATATATTTTATAGCCTTTTTGTTTCGGCCAAACTGTTGCACTACTGTTGTTTCCAATGGTTACCTCGTCTCGATTCCAACATATTTAAACTGTTTTAATTATCATGATTTTTTTAATTTGTATTGTCTATTTATGATGTCATATTTATGCGTATGTTTGAACGTGTTGACTGTACAGATGTTTTTAATTTTGATATACTGTATTAATCCCATAAGAGAAATGATTTCCGCTGCATTTAACCCATCCGAAGTGAGCACACACATGTACACAGTGAGCATGCACACACACTCGGGGCACCCCAAGAACAATTGGGAATTAGGTTCCTTGCTCCAAGGGGACTTCAGCCATTTATATGGAGGAAGGAAGGGTGCAGCTCGTTCACCCACGGCCACCATTTTCCTGTTAGTTTGGAAATCAAACCAGCAACCTTTCGGTCCCAAAGCTGCTTCTCTAACCATTAGGCTACAGCTGCCCCTAAATTTGCAATATATGATGATTGTCAAAGCTTAATATAAATAAATTATTTAGAGAACAAAAAATAAATGGATTCATAAATACAGTATATAAACATTATATATAAAGGTGCTGGATCACTGATTCTAAGATTGGGGGTTCAAGCCTCACTCACCACAGGCTGTCATTGAACAGCGCCCGCCAGTGCAGATGACTGGGTTATCAAACACCGGCCATGTCTCTCACTGTCCATGGTGTGAGGCTATAAAAGAACCATTGCTGACTTTTGACAAGAGTAGCTGCATAGCCATCAGCATGTTTTCGCCCTGTGATGGCCAGGCAAGCTGTCCATGGTGTACTCAGCCCTCGCCCAGAGTCGGCTGGGATGGGTGCCAGCCTCCCCGCGACCCCATTTAGGATTAAGCGGTTACAGAAAATGAACTGATGAAACATTATGTACATTTTAAAAATATAAATTGTTAAGCGACCGGCATGGTGGCATAGTCGTTATGAGGTCTGCCTCACAGCAAGATGGTCCTGAGCACGGGCATTTCTGTATGAAGTTTGCATGTTCTCCCAATGTTTGTATTGGTTTTCTCCAGTTTCTTCTCACAGTCCAAAGACAAACACATGACAACAATTGGCTGGTGTAAGTTTTCAGTAGGTGTGAAAGTGAGTGTAGATGGTTGTGTGTGTTGGGCTTGCGATGGTCAGGTGAGCTGTGGAAGGTTATAACTGGCCTTCACCCACTGTCAGTTGGGGTAACTTTGTCACAACCATAGTAGATTTAAACTGTTCGACAAATGATAGTTAGTTATAGAGTGTGTGAGTGAGTGAATTAGAAAAAATCACACACGCGTAATTCTTGGCTGATCTTCCACATACATGGCAACGACAAACAATTCTGTCCATGCTAAGGAGCAGCTTTTTAATTTGTGTCATCAGGAGGCTGCAGCTCATCGATCTCCCACGGAATTCCTTCACAGATTGTGTATGTATGAGATAAAGCGGTGGATGGGGGTTCCGGGAGTCCTGCCCCCACTCTTTCTCCCCGGAGTCCATTTCAGGATTTTGTGGATCAGTGAGCTAAGGCCTGGAGAGGAGTGAAAAGAAAAAGAAAGGACAATGTGCTGAGAGAAGGGCACGGGGAGGAGGGGTGTCATTGTGTGGAACCTGCACAGCTTACAAAGTCCACGTCTCAGTGGTCAATGTGTTTGCCCTCCACTTCTGTGCCACAGCAACACATGTTACCATATTCAACATTCCTCTACAGAAATCATAGTAGCCCACCACCTGTTCCTCTGTGACACAACTTTACTCTGGGAAACAATCCAGTCTTACTTTGTGCAGATTTCGATATGTATGCCTGTCATAAATAACAAATATATAGATATATATATTTATATATATATATATATATATATATATATATATATATATATATATATATTTTTTTTTTTTTTTTTTTTGAAATTGTACGCACATTAAAAAATAACCAGTAACAGATATCCATCTAGAAGACTTGTGTAGTTTTATTTATCTGTAGCATATTGCAGTTGTGCATAAATAATTATTTATTATAAATTTTATAGAATGTTTTGCAATGTGTTTTTCCTGTCATGTTGAAATATGTATTCAATTTTACTGCTGTCTCATATCCCCTGTGTCATGTTTTTTTTTACACTGTTCTGGGACCTGCGATCAAGAATTTCTCTAAAGTAGGATACACTGTGTTTCTGCAAGTCTCTTTTCATGGAATGAATGAATGAATGAATGAATGAATGAATATAGGGTAGCATGGTGTTGTTGTGGCTAGCACGTCTGCCTCAGAGAAAGAAGGTCCCGGTTCCATTTCCTTGGCTCAGGCATTTCTGTGTGGAGTCTACATGTTCTTCCTCTGCTTGCATGGGTTTCATCCGTGTACTCCGGTTACTTCCCATTGTCCAGTGACATGCACATTAGGCCAACTGGCTGAACCAAGTTGGCCCTAAATGTCAGTGTGAGTGTGAATAGTTGTGTGTGTTGGTATTGTTATGGTCTGGTCAGTTGTTCTGGATGTACCCTGCCTTCGTCCAGTGTTGGCTGAGATATGCACCAGTCTCCCCATGACTCTAATCAGATTAAGTGGCTTGGCCAATGAGTGAGAGTGAATGAATACCTAATAAAGAAATAAAATTGGAAATGTGAGGTTCAGGAAATCAACAGTATCACCATCTTTATGGTAGAAATCACAGGCCCTATTGCAATTTGAAGTTTTAAGAAGGCAGGGGCTAAAGTCACAAGATGATGAACACAATGTCATTATCTATTGGTTATATCTATTTTTGCAGCATTTTGCAGATGCTCATATCCTCAATGACTTGCAGTTATCATTTTTATACAACTGGGCAATGGAGGGTTAAGGACCATGTCAAAAGAGTTTGTCCATGCCTCTGAGAAATAAACACTGAAGGCTGACACTCGAAGCCACGCTGATCGCACCAGTCTCAGGAGTCTGATCTGGTTGCACTGTATAGCTGGATATGGAGTTCTAATCCATCATCTAACCCTCACTGTAATCCTAACCTTAATACATTAGTGCACTATAGAAAAGTGTTTCATCAAGTCAATAGCTGGGTTCCGCCGTAGTCGAACAAACCCAGGTAAGTACTGCATTTTATCAGTCAGTGAAAAAAAAAGGTTTTCAGTAAAGATTTAACCTTTATATTTGAAGCAATAATGATTTCCCACCTTAATCAGTGCACAGAAATTTTCATACTCTGTCTCCAGACAAAAAACATGACTGGTGGAGCGAAAAACAGGCATTTACTGAAATTTCATTTTCCAGAAAATGGTATTTATAATGTCACATGAGACTCTCAAATTTTAGTTTTGGTTGGAAAACTATGTAGCATTAGCAGTTTAATTAAAGTAACAAATCATTGTGGTATAATAGGGCCGAACTTTAGGTTGCATTACATTACAGGAATGGCTAATACTACTGATAACATTACTGGTCTGGTCCCTTCCAAGTCGTAGGAGAACGCCTTGATTATCATCTTCATGGAGGTTTTCCTGGCAAGAATAGTGCAGTGGTTTGCCATTGCCTTCTGCACGATGTGAACCTACGGGCAATTTGGAACAGCCAATTAGCCTACTGTGCATGTGTTTGGACCGTGGGAGGGAACTGGAGTACCCAGAGGAAACCCACACAAGCACAGGGAGAACATGCAAACTCCACACAGAAACCCCCAGGCCGGGAATCGAACCCAGGCCTTCTTGCTGTGAGACAGACGTGCCAACCACTACGCCACCGTGCCGCCCCGATAACAGGACTACTGTTATGAAATTCATCATTATTGGAGAAATACAAATTTAAAAATGTACTTCTGGGTTTTTGGACATACACATGCACTGCCTAACTTAGCGATGAAGTTTAAGTTCAAATTATCTAATTAAATCCTGACTTCAGATCTACTGAAAAGTATATATATATATTACTGTCATGTACAGTACTATCATCTGCATTGCACTGTTGTCTTGAAGGCATGCAATTTCCCATGTGCTGTATAATCCAGTTGAATAAAATAAACACATATGAGACTAAAATGGATGAAACAGGTTCCATCTTTCACAAATGTGACCCTTCTTGCAGCCTCGTAAAAGAATCCACCCATGACTCATCACTCCCCACTCCATTTACAATCCGCCACTGTTATGACAACATTAGTCCAATGACTGCAATAACACACACTTTAGAAGAGTTCTGAAGGATGTCAGGCCTCCCAGCAACAATACCCATGCAGCATCACAACAAGCAAGCGTTATCTATGTAAACACTTCAACAATCAGAGCCATTGGTGTGACTTTACACATGGAAATGTGCTAATTGTATCTGAGTGTGTGTGTGTGTGTGTGTGTGTGTGTGTGTGAATGGCCAGTTACTATGAGAACCCAGGAAATGTTTGTGACACAGAGCCATCAGGGCTAGCAAGGACCGCAGACAATAACATGCATGACTGTGCATTACATATGTGCATTGCATTACAAGAAAGGGCAGTAGGCAGGTCTTTTGGACCTGTGATGAGGTTAGGCATCCCATCCACTGTGAGTCTTCACTGTCATGTGTGTATCCCACAAGACAGTTGGTAAGAGTCGGACCTGTCTACCTACACATGCGAAGACTGGGTCCAGCTGATTGTGTGGAAAAAAAAACTAATTAAGTTCAGCGGACAAGAAGGTGGACCCAGCAAAGCGTTGTGGCACCCAACTAGGGCACAGTGAGACACACGGGACACTGCTGGCCACTCACTGCATCCTAACTGATCTCCAGCCATCTTGGCTATGTTGTGCCACTGGACTCAACTCTCCCTCACTTAACTCCAAGTCAAGAGCAAGTCATGACTTCATCCATACCATAGATCATCGGTGTGATATTAAGCCCTGGTCATCTTCAACCTCGAAGGATGAAAAACAACAACAACAACCACAACAACAGATGGATGACTGAGGGGTAATTGTTAAATTGAGATCAATTTAAATGCAGTGATCGTTTCCACTACAACTGATATGGAGAGCAGTTTTATTTTCAACATTGGGGAAAAATTGCATGTAACATATGGCCAGCTAATGCAATTTGTTCCTTTTGATGCAAGGAAATAAATAACATTTAATCTCATCAGTGTCCGGTGTGATGTGCGATAGGAGAGTGTCAGCAAGAATGAAGGGAAAAGTGTACAAGATGGTGGTGAGGCCAGCGATGTTGTATGGCTTAGAAACAGTGGCGCTGAGGAAAAGGCAGGAGGCAGAGCTGGAGGTAGCGGAGATGAAAACGTTGAGGTTCCCTCTTGGAGTAACGAGGATGGATAGGATCAGAAATGAGTATATCAGAGGGACAGCCCATGTAAGATGTTTTGGAGACAAAGTCAGAGAGGCTAGATTGAGATGGTTTGGACATGTACAGAGGAGGGATAGTGAGTATATTGGTAGTAGGATGCTGAGGTTGGAACTACCAGGCTGAAGGCCTCGAGGAAGACCAAAGAAGAGATTTATGGATGTGGTGAAGGAAGACATGAAAGTCGTTGGAGTCAGAAAAGAAGATGCAGAGGACAGGGTGAGATGGAGGCGGATGATTTGCTGTGGCGACCCCTGAAGGGAGCAGCCGAAAGTAAAAGAAGATCATCAACATCATTGTCCGCTTAATCCAGGGTTGAGTCACGGGGACAGCAGCCATAAGCAATGAAGTACAGATGTCCCTTTCCCCAGCCACCTCCTCCAGCTCTTCTGGGGAGACACCAAGGCATTCCCAGACCAGCTGAGAAATATAGTCCCTCCAGCATGTTCTGGGTCAACCCCGGGGTCTCTTTCTGGTTGGACATGCCCGAAAGACCACACCCTCACCGAATTCCTTCCACACCAAACTCCTTCCACACCTGAAATCTTCTACCAAACTCCTTCCGCACCTGAGATTTTGCATCAGTGACAGCTCGGGCTGCAGCACCTTTTCGCCTGCAGGTACCTGTTTGCTACCTCAGGAGTCCCACATTAGAATAAGAGAATCTTTTTTTTTTTTTTTTTTCAACTGGACGCCCCCCTCACCACAGGTGTCCACCACCGGCAGATACCGATGATCTTCCTGGTCACAGCTATGGGCACCTCTTCAATAATGCATGCAAAAAACACATGGTCCATTCAGATTCCACGTCCTCCCGCCTCCTTTGGAATGTGGTTGTAGCTCTGCTGGAGGTGGGAGTTAAAGGCTTCTCTGATAGGAGACTCTGCCAAATGTTCCCAGGAGACCCTAACTACACACTTGGGCCTGTCAGGTCTGGAGGGGGAAACCGGGTTACCCGGAGGAAACCCACACAATCACGGAGAGAATACACAAATGCGACCTAAGGTGGATGAGGTGGACTTCCTAAACACTACACCGCTGTTGGTACTTTATGCACTGTTTACTGTAAGCACAAATTTGGGAGAAGACATTGTACAATTTGGCTTTTTGTTGTTGTTGTTTCTTTATGAATATGTAAAATGTGGTAAATTTATATGAAAATGGCTTAAAAAGAGTGTGCAATTTTACTGTAAGTGCATAAGATAAGATAAGATAAGATCCAGCTTTATTAATCTCACAATGGAGAAATTCACTGTTACAGGCTCTTGAGGTACCATCAGTAGTGGGTGCAAAAATAGATACAAGTACAAACATACACACATACATATATATTATATAACTAAATAAATAAATAGATACATAAATAGTATAAATTAATAAACAATAAAAGAAAAGAAGGGAACAACTTTATAGACTGGCCTATATTAAAGTGTAATGTATCTGAGGGCGGAGTAGATGGGTTGATATGGTTCACAGTCAGTGGGGTAGATGTGGTTGATTAAAGTGCACGGGGGTTTGTATTGCACATAACCGGTATTTTCACAGACAGTTACAAAGTGGCGTTGTACAGTCTGACAGCGGTGGGAATGAACGACCTGCGGTAGCGCTCCTTCCTGCACTGAGGATGTCTCAGTCGTCCACTGAAGGAGCTACTCAGCTTCTCTACAGTCTGGTGCAGTGGGTGAGAGCTGTTGACCAGGATGGATGTGAGCTTTGCTACCATCCTCCTCTCACTCACCTCCTCCACAGAGTCCAGTGTGCAGCCGAGGACAGAGCTGGCCCTCCTGACCAGCTTGTTCAGTCTCTTTCTGTCCCGCTCTGTGCCGCCCGGGGCCCAGCAGATGGCAGCGTAGAGGATTGCAGAGGCTACCACAGAGTCATAAAAAGTCCTGAGCAGAGGTCTGCATACTCCGAAGGACCTGAGTCTCCTCAGAAGGTGGAGGCGACTCTGGCCCCTCTTGTACAGGGCGTTGGTGTTGTGGGACCAGTCCAGTTTATTGTTAAGGTGAACACCCAGGTATTTGAAACTGTTCACTATCTCAATGTTCTGTCCCTGGACGTTCACTAGTGAGTGTGTGTGTGGGTGTGTGTGTGTGTGTGTGTGTGTGTGTGTGTGTGTGTGTGTGTGTGTGTGTGTGTGTGTGTGTTAGAGTGCTGTATAAAGTATACATGAAAGTAAAACATGCAAATCGGTATTAAAATGAAAGTCAAATGAAAAGTAAGAGAGGTTGCGGTTAAGGGTGGGGTTCACATTTGCGTCTTCAATTATGACTCAATTCTGAGACATGAAATGAGACTTCAGATAACCAGTTCATCACCCTTTTCATTTGGACCCATAAAATCTTTTTAAAGAATCTATTTTAAAGTAATCATTGTTTTATTGTAGATCTAAAAAGGATGAGCATGTTTGACTACTACAGATTTTACATCTGTCGGATAATGTCTTTATTTTAATGCTTATATTTTTATTCAATTTAATTTTTGTCTTTCCAGTTATATTCCCACACATCACAGATTTAGACATTCATTGCCGAATCACTTAATACTAGGGAGGCTGAAGTCTATCTCAGATAACTCTGGGCAAAGGTAGGGTGCACCTTGAACATCTCACCAGACCACTGCAGAACCAACTTGGGGTTGTCCATCAGATCCAATGATGACATTTGCATTTTGCGGCTCATCGATGAATGCAAAGGTGACTCTGCAGTCCTAGCCTGGAGGCGCACAGTCTTGAACAGTGGGGGCATCGGAAGGCCATTCTAGTGATTACTGCTGATGCAGTTCTGTGCCACTTGTCTCTGGCAGCAGTGAGCTTCTGGCACCGCACTTTTTCAAAGTTGGCAGCTGCTTTGTGGATTGAAGCCACCCATTTTGGTCTATCCATAGCATGCTGCTCAAGTTCTTTCAGCTTGATGTGACACCACTGGATGTTTGCTTTCACGGTGTATTTGTATCGTAGCTTTGGACAGCCTTAGTTTCTTTTGCCGAGCTGGAGTTCACCATACATCAGGCGTCTTGGCATCCTGAACTCCTCCATTCGAATTACATGCCCCACACATGGAAGTTGAGCTTTGATGATCATAGACTCAATGCTGGTGGAGTTGGCACGCTCTAGGATCTCCAAGTTGGTAATATGGTCCTGCCAGCTGATTCTGAGGATGGAGCGAAGAGCTTGCATGTGGAAGTGCTCCAACTTTTTGACATGACTGTGATACAGTGTCCATGTTCCACAACTGTAGAGAAGGGACGGGAGTACCACAGCATTGTAGACCTTCAGTTTTGTTGATAGCTGTATATGGTGTTGATTGAGCATTCGGGTGCAGAGTCTGCCCAGCGCCTGGCTAGCCTTGCCGATCCTATAAGTGATTTCTTTGTCCAGGGAGCCATCGCAGGAAATGGTGCTTCCCAGGTACTTAAAATGTTTAACATTGGCGAGTGGTGTGTCGTCGATGACAATGCTGGGTGCGGGAGGGTGGGTGTTTGGTGCAGGTTGGTGAAGCACCTCCGTCTTGCTGAGACTGACAGTCAGGGCGAAGAGTTTGGAGGCCTCAGAGAAGCGGTCCAGCATCATCTGCAGGTCAAATTCTGTGTGGGCCACAAGGGCGCAGTCATCAGCAAAGAGGACCTCTTGAAGGAGAGTTTGCAGGCTCTTTGTCTTAGCGGTGAGACGACGCAGGTCGAATAGGGAGTCATCCAAACTGTAGCGAATATAGACCCCTTTCTCCAGGTCTCGCACGGCATGAGACAACATGCAGGTGAAGAACACGTTAAACAGGCCTGGAGCTAGGACACAGCCCTGCTTCACACCATTGCTGGTTGTGAAGGCTTCCGACACATTCCCGCTGGAGAGAACCTGGCCAGTCATGCCATCGTGGAAAAGCCTGATCACTGATACAAACTTTGGCGGACATCTGATATGTTCTAGGACTGTCCAGAGGGCCTCTCTATTGACTGTATCAAATGCCTTGGTCAGATCTATGAAGACAGAGAATTGGGGAATGTTTTGTTCAATGCACTTTTCCTGGAGCTGTCTCATGGCAAAGATCATATCAGCAGTACTTTTGCCAGGCCTGAAGCCGCACTGTGCTTCTGGCAGGTTTTGCTCTGATACTGTGATAAGTCTGTTGGGGCAGTGGTGGAATAGTGGTATAGGGCGCTGGATCGCTGATCTAAAGGTTGGGGGTTCGAGTCCCACTCTCCACAAGGTTGTCACTGCCCCCCCTCCCCCCAGTGCAGCTAACTGGGTTGTCAAAGGCGGGCCATGTCTCTCACTGTCTATGGTGAGAGGTTCATGTAAAAGAACCATTGCTGAGTTTTGTAAAGAGTAGCTGCAAAGCCGTCAGCGTGTTTCTGTCCTTTGCTGAAGAGTTGTGACAGGAAGGGCATCCGATGTAAAAACCTCTGCCAAATCAAATGTGCGAATCAGATGATTCGCTGTGGCGACTCTCGCGAATGGGAAAAAGCCGAAAAGAAAAGAAGAAACATTAGTATTATTAATATTTGGCAAAGGGGTGCACGGTGGCACAGTGGTAAGCATATCTACCCCACAGCAAGTAGGCCTGAGTTTGATACCCAGGCTTAGGCATTCCTGTGTGAACTTTCCAAGTTCTCCCTGTTTTTTCCTCCCACTGTCGAAGAACATAAAATAGCTGTTCCAGATTACCCCTGGGTGTGAGGGTGAGTATAAATGGCTGCATGTGTATTGCTCCTGAGATCACCTGGTGAGCTGTCTAAGGTCTACCCCACCCTCGTCCCTGGGGGTGGCTGAGACAAGCGCCAGCCTCCCAATTCCCTAAACAGTATTATGCAACTTAGAAAATGAATAAATGAATGAAAATATTGGGAAAGATACTTATCCAACATAGGGTGGCCTGGTAGTAGGGTGCTGGCTTACTGATCCGAAGAGAAGAGGTCCAACCCTCACTATCCCTGAATTTTTTCGACAGGCCCCCAGTGCAGCTGAGTTAGCAAAAGCCTGGCATGTCTCTCACGGTCTCTGCTGAGAGGCATGTAAAAGAACCATTGCTGACTTTCATAAATAGTAGGCCATTGAGTTACCATCACATTTCTGCCCTGCCATGGCCTGTGGAGCTGTCCAATGTGTGCAACGGCTGAGATGGGCGTCACCCTCCCCGCAACCCTAATTAGGATTAAGCAATTCAGAATATGATGAACAATGAACTTATGTAACATCTTAAAATCCTATTAAAATTGAAGTATTCTTTAGTTTATTGAGTAGTAATTGAAAATCATCAAGAAATTGTCTATAGGTGTACAGGGATCTCTCACGTTCCACAGTTAATTGGGACCAACATCCCCCCACGACCACCGATTTCCGCGAAGTAGGATCGACCTCCCCTGACTGACAACATGTACACATATAGGTACATGTATATGTGTATATAATATCAATTAATACATATTCAACGCTATAAATGCTTATAATAACAATTAAACACTCAAAAATAATGCACAAGATGTAAATTAAATATAAACACACACACACACACACACACACACACACACACACACACACACACACACACACACACACACACACACAGATGCGCGCGCATTCATACAGACGCACCTCACATAAAAATGTAAGTAGTTTTGTTGGGGGGTTTGGGATGATTTTTTTTTTTTTTTTGCATAATTGGCCTTGTTTTGTGGCATTTCCTTTACCTTTTCCCTATTTTTCCTTAATTTCCTTATTTTTTAATTTTTCGATGAATATTTTTGAAAAACCCAGGATGCACTGAAGCCGCAGAAAGTGAAGCACGAAGTAATGAGGGATCACTGAAAATAAGAACATTTTGAAATAAAATTGATAGTCAATGTGTATATTTCTGCAAATTTCTCTTTGGGAATAATGTATCCGTCTGTCTGTCTGTCTGTTTGTCTCTCTGTCTGTCTGTCTGTATAAAGAAATCAGGAATCCCCCCGTTTACCTTGTTGTGTTGAGAGCAGTTGTTTTCACTCGGACATGTTTTATAGATGTGTGTTGTTCAGTGTGCATTCATCCCAGGGCCTTGCGTTCGTGTTAAATGAGAGACTGCTGGTTAGTTTTCAAATGAGTGTGGGAACTGTTTTGTAACTTATCCCCAGAACAGAGGGGGTGCACACATACACAAGCACACCCACACACAGGCCATGTCTCTGCAGGCCTTCTGCTCTTCATATTGATTGAGCCATGGGGTGGAGTTTACACTGACCCTAAACCCATTCATGCTACTGAAACCTTGTCCTGTGTGTCCATGAGGAAATATACCCCCCACCCTTTTGCTCTGGCCTTCTCATCCCCCTCCCTTCATTCCATCCAGACTTGTTTATGGCTTGAGCCAGCAGCGTAGGGCTTCTTTGACTCTTCAGCCTGGCATATGGAGACCCATAACAAAAGGACTCTTGTGAAGGGAGACACAAAGAAGAGTGATCCATTTCTCACAAGGGGAGGAGCCACAATAGCAATAAAGCACAACTGACATGTTGGGTGGGAGGTGTTACAGGAGGGGTCTTGAAGAAAGGGGTGTTACTTATGCTGCTGGGATTTAGATACTTTGTTTATGTTGATTTGAATCAGTTAATAAGCTTTATACACTCCTGAAATGTAATTAATGCTTTTATTTTTGATTTAAATAATGTCATACTAGCTTTCCATTGTCAAAATAAAATTATATATACTAGTCCTTCTCAAAAAATTAGCATATTGTGATAAAGTTCATTATTTTCTGTAATGTACTGATAAACATTAGACTTTCATCATTACACACAACTGAATCAAGCCTTTTATTGTTTTAATATTGATAATTTTGGCAAAAAAGTAAAGAAAAACCAAAAATCCCTATCTCAAAAAATTAGCATATTTCATCCGACCAATAAAAAAAAGTGCTTTTAATACAAAAAAGTCAACCTTCAAATAATTATGTTCAGTTCTGCACTCAATACTTGGTCGGGAATCCTTTTGCAGAAATGTCTGCTTCAATGCGGCGTGGCATGGAGGCAATCAGCCTGTTGCACTGCTGAGGTGTTACGGAGGCCCAGGATGCTTCGATAGCGGCCTTAAGCTCATCCACAGTGTTACATATACAGAGATCTCTCACTTTCCGTTGTTAATTGGGACCGAGATCCCCACCCGACCAACCGAAATCTGCGAATCCTAATTAGGGTCACGGGGAGGCCATTCCAGCTGACTCCAGGTGAGGGCAGAGTACACCCTGGACAGCTCGCCAGGCCATTGCAGGACAGAAACACCCTGATGGCTATGCAGCTATTTGTCGAAAGTCAGCAATGGTTCTTTTACAGCCTCACACCATAGAGTCTATGGCATAGACAGTGAGAGACATGACCAGCCTTTAATAACCCAGTTAATTGTGGGGGGGGACAGTGATTAACCCACTGAGAGTGGGGCACGAACCCCCAACCTCAGAATCAGTGATCCAGCACCTTTATCACCAGGGAACCACTTCCATCCAACCTCATATTGTATACAACCTAATTTGTAATCACAGCTAATACTGAATTAGTTTCATTTATTGCTGTTTACCGTGTATGATAGAATTTTTACATCAAGGGCTTTAAATGTGAGGCATCTTTGTTCTACACCATTCCTTTGCATGCGCCTAAAACATTTGCACTGTACTTTAGTACACATACATACTGTATACCTGTAAATATCTTCTTCATTCCCTTTCGGCTGTTCCCTTCAGGGGTCGCCACATCAAATCATCCGCCTCCATCTCACCCTGTCCTCTGCATCTTCTTCTCTTACTCCAACTACCTTCATGTCCTCCTTCACCACATCCATGAATCATCTCTTTGGTCTTCCTCTGGGCCTTCTGCCTGGTAGTTCCAACCTCAGCATCCTACTGCCAATATATTCACTATCCCTCCTCTGTACATGTCCAAACCATCACAATCTAGCCTCTCTGACTTTGTCTCCAAAACAGCTTACATGTGCTGTCCCTCTGATGTGCTCATTCCTGATCTTATCCATCCTCGTTACTCCCAAAGAGAACCTCAACATTTTCATCTCCGCTACCTCCAGCTCTGCCTCCTGTCTTTTCCTCAGTGCCACTGTTTCTAAACCATACAACATCGCTGGCCTCACCACCGTCTTGTACACTTTTAATTAATGAAACATCCGAATGATTAATATACCTGTATATATATATATATATATATATATATATATATATATATATATATATATATATATATATATATATATTTCTCTACTTTGAAATGTACATAAACATGTTCGAATTGGTAGCTTTGAAAAATAATGGTAAATTATTTCAATCAATATTGTTTTGATTTGTGAAAGTGAAAATATGAATCAGTATAAAAGATTAACTGTTGAAAAGTTAATTGTTAGAAAAACAACCCAAATTAAAATATTTGAAGTTGTCTTTTTGAACTAAAGATTAATTGTATTCTGTAATAAATGAAGCATAAACAAGAAACCTTATTTGGTTCAAATGAACCATAAATCAAACCAGACAGTTTAAAATTTCAAACATTACCCTCTTTTTTCTTAAAGCTTTATTATTAAATTTAACTCATTAGTTAGCCTCTTCATTTATACATTAAATTAAACTTCGAAAGCATATGCTAAGTGGGCTATTATCTAATACCATTTAAGAACCATTAAGGCATTGAACTTGTACAAAGAAACATTCAGAATTCATGACGATGTGAAGGCGAGAAAAATTATCTACCAGACGTAGACGTGGTCCAAGCCTCATATTTACAGTTAAAGCCTTCAAACGGCCGCAGTGTGTGCACTGATAACCAGACTGTTTTGTTTTTTTTTTTGTTGTTTTTTTTTTTTTTTGGGGGGGGGGTGTTTCCCCCTCCTGGGTTATGTAAAAGAAACATAAGCAACAGGGTAACAGTTACACTCCATCCTGTCTAATGAAAAAAAAAAAAAAAAAAAAAAAAAAAAACTGTCACCAAACATTAGCGGGCAACTCAAGCTGAGTTTCGGCTTCCGTCTT
The DNA here is from genome assembly GCA_024760905.1 of Plotosus lineatus. Taxonomy (NCBI): domain Eukaryota; kingdom Metazoa; phylum Chordata; class Actinopteri; order Siluriformes; family Plotosidae; genus Plotosus; species Plotosus lineatus. The sequence continues at coordinate 125,946,480 of CM045728.1, read as the reverse complement.
CATTAACCACAGTACCACTTGTTCCTTTTTTTATTTAAGCTGCTCACACTTAATATTCTTTCGTTTATTTTCTGAACAGCGTAATCCTAATCAGGGTTGCACAGAGGCTGGCACCCATCTCAGCTGACCCTGGGTGAGGGCGGAGTATACCCTGGACTTCTCGCCAGGCCATCGCAGGGCAGCAACATGCTGATGGCAATGCAGCTACTTTTGATGAAACTCAGCAGTGGTTCCTTTACATGCCTCTCACCAGAGACATGGCTGGACTTAGTCAGTAGCACTGGGGGACATCAGTAACAATCCACTGACAGTGAGATTGAACTCACGATCTTGGGATCAGTAATCTTCCTTACCACCAGGCCACCACTGCTTGAGGATTAATATTAGAGTAGGCCCCTGTTTTTCACGTTCGGTTCCGTCCCTTCCCGCGAATCAAGAAAATACGCAAGTTATTGATGCGGTTTTAAAATCCTACGTATGATATTACATATGCTAAAATATGCTTCTTGAACACATTCTATAGACAGTTTTACTCATTAATAAAGTAACAATCCAGTAACACGTAGTAATGATTAAGAATAAACTTTTTAATTTTGCACTGTGATAATATTTATTAATGAATAAAGCACTTATGCTCCTGACCAGAAGCAAGAGAAGATGCAGGGTGTTTGAGTGTCATCATAGGACTTAAATAATCATTAAAAACACACTAAAATATTTTACTTCACAATTCAAGCAATCACATTGATAACTTGTTTGCAAAGAAGATAAAGGAGGTGTACACATCATCTGCAACCAATCAGCAGGAAGAGAAACAAAAGCTCTCAGCCATTGGCTAAATTTGAATCATGTGCCAGTTACTTCCGGGTTTGTCGTCAATCCGCAAGCATGCGGAGGCACGAGCGCTGAACCGTGAATGGCCAAGGGCCGACAATATATACATTTTTATATACATGTGATGGGAAATCAAACCCATCATTCTATATGTATATAGTGTTTCACTATTATAAATAGTCCCATATTGTACTCATTCTTTTAATACAAACCTCAATGACTCAAAAAAAAAAAAAAAAAAGTTACAATCGGCCCCCAACTTACGAAATTAATGCGTTCCAGAGCCCTTTCATAACGCGGGGATTTCGTAAGTAGGGGTCGCACCTTACATGTTAAACGCCTGATTCGTTCCAAGGCTCCAGTCCAAAGACTGGATAAACCCCATAAATCCTTTAAAAATGATAAAAGTACAACAATTTTGTATGAAATATGTGTTAAAACTAAAAGAAAATTATTTATTAAACCATTTAAACATTTTATTAACATATTAAACCATTTTATTAACATCTTTATTAATTAAACCATTATTAAACATTTTTATTAACACACACACACACACACACACACACACACACACACACACCTCTCTCTCTCGCTCTCTTTCTCTCTCTCTCTCTCTCTCTCTCTCTCTCTCTCTCTCTCTCTCTCTCTCTCTCGCGTGCGCTTCAGGGCCATGCCCACAAGACGTGAATTTAAAGTGCATTCCCTGCTTGACTGTTTACTGAATTAAAACAACTTAGAAAACTGAACTAAAAACTAAAACGTTATTCCTTCTCTCTCTCTCTCTCTCTCTCTCTCTCTCTCTCTCTCTCTCTCTCTGCACGTTCACGTCCGTCTTGTCGCCACGCCCACAAGACGTGGAATTCCAAGCGCATTCCCTGCTTGACAAACTCAACTTTAATTTGATTCCTTGAGGGATCGGAATTCCAGATGAGCTCAAAATGCACCCACATTTATTAAACATTTACTGAATTAAAACAACTTAAAATCTAAAACCTAAAGAGTGGGGCTTCCTTCTGTCTCTCTCTGGGAAGCCAGCGGGGCGGGATGTTGAGAGACAGCCAATGAGAGAGCAACTCGAGCGTCTTGTGAAATTTTTATTGGCACGTTTGAATTTTGAATTTTTTTTCGTAAGAGGGGTTTGTTTCGTATCTCGGAAACGGAAACTCAGGAAAATGGTTTTCGTAACCCTGGGATTTCGTACACAGGGGTCTTCGTAAGTCGGGGGCCGACTGTATTATATGAAAACTTATATATTTGCTGAACTGTTCATCATTTAATTTTCTGTAACCGCTTAATCCTAACTAGGGTAAACGGGAGGCTGGCGCGATCCCAGCCGACTCCGGGTGAGGGCAGAGTACACCCTGGACAGTTCGCCAGGCCATCGCAGGGCAGAACCATGCTCATGGCTTTGCAGCTACTCTTGTCGAAAGTCAGCAATGGTTCTTTTACATGAACCTCACACCATAGACAGTAGAGACGTGGCCAGCCTTTGATAACCCAGTGAGCTGCACTGGGGGGACAGTGACAACCTTGTGGAGAGTGGGATTCGAATCCCCAACCTTTGGATCAGCGATCCAGCACCTATACCACTAGGCCACCACTGCCTTTTGCCAAGTCTTTTGGAGACTATCTCAGCCAACACTGGGGGATGGCAGGATAAACCCTGAACAGCTCAACAGAAAATCACAAGGCCAACACATACACAACCATTCACACTCACACCAAAGCGCAATTTGGAACAGCAAGGCGCATGTTTTTGGGCTGTGAGAGAAAACCGGACTACCCAGAGGAAAGCTGTGGAGAAGACAAGTAATGTCAAGTTAGTGTCCGTCAATACTTCATAAGATTTGCCAGTGAGAAATTTAGGAAATAGGAAAGTCTATAGCAACAATAAATTGGCGGATTATATGTCTTAAAATTGTACATAAAATAAATTATTAATGAATAGGCCAAATTTATTTTTGGTGAAAGGTGTTGAAAAGAAGTTTAAGAGTCGCTGAAGGAAGAACCTGTGCAATGATCATCCTGTGATTTTGGGAGAAGACAGAAATGACTCAGTGAAGTGAAGATCTGCTGAAATTACAGAAACGTAGACAGAAAGCGAACTTTTATGAAGCTTCTCTCACTTTTATTAGCCCAGCGTGTTTCCTCTACTCAGGCTAATCATTAACAATCCGACTCTGCTTCATTAAAGATGCAGGGCCTGGACCCTGTGACTCAGACGCTCCAGTGTGTCTCACACTTGGGAAGCCGTGCCGTGGCTGGAGAGCCAAACAGCATCCGCATAAAGCTATTGTTTAGCAGGCGAACACCACGGCTCTCTTCAAGCCACTACAGCCAGAGCAAACCTCCAGGAGGCCTTTTGTGCCCTATAATTCTTTCTTTGGGAGCCAGGACATCCCAGTGTCTCGCTCTCTTTATTTCTCTCTCAAGAAAATGTTTGCAATCTCCTCCATTTTCTTCTTTCTTTTCATGCTTTTTAACAATGTGTTTCAATAGTTTTTCGGCATGCAGCAACATGTGCAAGAAAAAATTCCATCAAAAAGCTTAGAGGTAATAAAAAAATAAATAAAAATTAAAAATAAATAAATAAATGAGGAACTTGTAAAGAAGCAGTTATTAAAAGTCAGCAGTGCTTTAAACAGTCATCAACCTCCTATCGCTCGGTGACAAAGACAATGGCAGTTTCTTTCTTTCTTTCTTTCTTTTGCTGTTTGTTTGTTGCACAGCGTTTAAATGGATTTTAATTTCCTGACGAGACACTGTAACGGTTCCAGGACATTCGTTGACAAGACAAATACTCACAGCCTCAATGAAAAAAAAACAGACATTTGCTCACAACATAAAAACATGTTCAATTTTAACCCTAAACCCTAACCATGAAGCCTAAACCCTAACCCTAACCCTAATTCTAAACCTTAAATTATAACCCTAACCCTAAACCCCAACCATAACCCTAAACCCTAACCCTAAACTCTACCATAACCAGAATCCCTAACTCTAAAGCCTAAACCCTAACCCTAACCCTAAACCCTAACCTTAACCCTAAGCCCTAACCCAACACCCTAACCCTAACCTTAAACCATAAACCCTAACCGTAAACCCTAAACCCGAAGCCTAACCCTAAAAGTCTAACCCTAACCCTAAACCCTAACCCTAACCCTAATTCAAAACCTTAAATTCTAACCCTAACCCTAAACCCCAACCCCAACCCTAAAGCCTAACCCTAACCCTAAACCCTAACTCTAAACTCTAACCCTAACCATAAACCCTAACTCTAAACCCTAAACCCTAACACTAAACCCTAACTTTAACCCTAAACCCTAACCCAAAACCCTAAACCTAACCTTAAACCCTAAGCCCTAACCCTAACCCTAAACCCTAACCCTAACCCTAATTCAAAACCTTAAATTCTAACCCTAACCCTAACCCTAAACTCTAAACCCTAACCCTAAACCATAACCCTAACCCTACACCCAAACCCTAAACCCTAACATCTCACCCTAAACCCTAACCCTAATGTATAATGAGTTAATTTAGCATTATGTATTTATAAGAATAAAGATTTTTTATAACACGTTGTGCTCTTTTTGTATTATGCATTTATTAGAACAAAGAAGAAACATGTTGTGAGCAAATGGCTGTTTTTTTAATAAGGTTGTGAGAATTTGTCCTGTGAGTAAATGTCCACGCACCGCTGTACCACAAAAACATTCAATCCACAGTCAACTTCATGTCTCTCAGGCCAAATTACACATCCCTGTTCTCTGTTCTTCATCTACCAGAAGTCAACAAGTCAACCCTTGAATAGTAGACGATTGGCACTTCCTGACGCCTCCAATAACTCAACTGGAAGAGGTGTTGAAACTGCTCTTTAAGATAATTCCTCTTTGTTTTGAAGGGAAGTGCTGCTTGTTATGCTCAAATATACAGTGTATTTTTTCCCCCTGGGACAGTGCTGAGAGGGCTTGCATCTGTTGAAAAACACTGGAAGAGAAAACACACTGATCCGCCAAAAGAAAAAAAAAAAAAAAAAAGGTCACCCAATATTTTCATGGAGTACATTTTGCCTTATTTATAGCATGTAATCACCATGCCATTGTTTCAACATATAAGCAACATAACGTTTATTTCCATCCACCGCTGGGATTATCTCATTATACTCCACAAAGTCTTCTTCAGAACAGCCCAAAACTTTCAATAGGGTTCAGGTCAGGACTCTGCCAATACACATGTGAAAATGCTCGCTGAACCACTCTTTCATTATATGAGTCCCTATTTTAGGGAAGAAAAAGTCCACGCATGTGTGATCTGTTGGTTCTGTATATTCAGGTCATCAGCAGACTTCATTTTATTGCCACATTCATGTTGCTGAGCCTTGACCCAAACAGTTCGAGCAGCAATGCCTTGAATATGACATGCTGTTAGCAATGCTAATTGTTCTCCATTAAAATAATGCAGTGTTTAACTTTTATTTTTTTGTCCTGGGCAGTATAATACCAAGCATGATGACAAAGTTTGTAATTGTTACCATAAGCTAATATTCATTCATTTTCGAAGCTGCTTAGTTATAATTAGGGTCGTGGGGTGGGTGATACACACAACCATTCACACTCACACCTGGGGCAATTTGGAACAGCCTGACTGTGCATGATTTTTGACTGTGGGAGATAAAAATAAATAAATGAACAGAGTATCTGGAGGAAACCTTCACAAGCACAAGGTGACCGTGCAAACTACACACAGAAACACGTAAAGTCGGGAATTGAACCAAGAACCTTCTTGCTCTGAGGTGAACACCATGCTTCCCCATTAGATAATCTTCTTCTTCTTCTTCTTCTTCTTCTTCTTCTTCTTGGTTGCTCCCGTCAGGGGTCGCCACAGCGAATTATCTGTCTCCATTTCACCCTATCCTGTGCATCTTCTTCTCTTACACCTCCCGCCTCTCCTTCTTCAACCAACAGTAGCCCAGTTTCCACCAGCACCCTGTTGGTTAACAGCACTGATGGCGGTTGTTGTTGTTAACTCGGGCCTTGACTGATCCGGTATGGAATTCTTATTTGTGACTCACATAAACAAATTTGGCATTGGTTTTACGTTGGATGCCCTTCCTGATTCAACCCTCTTCGCTTGTCCGGGCATGGGACCGGCGTGAGGAAGAACACTGGTTTGTGCCCCCCCTCACGACTGCGTTTCCCATTAGATAATAATAATAATAATAATAATAATAATACATTTCTGAGCTGTTTACAATCCTGTTACTTAGCAATTAATGATCAAATTTGGTGGACTGGCCTGTGTTCATGCCAACTGTAATATGCAACACAAAACACACAAGACTTACGCTGTACAGCTCAAGCAGGGTTGTGACACTGGGGATGTGTTTGGCTGTGCCGTTATGAAATATGTTACAGTTTACCTTATCAAGGCTGAGCCATGGGGCTTATGGATGCTCGTTTCTGAGATGACTAGACGATATGACTGAGATTACACACCAAAACTCCCTATTGAGAACTAAAAAGAAAAACAGCAGTGAAAAGATAATAGAAAAAGAAGATACATATGTTGAGAAATAAACATAACAGACTTGTTTAGATAAAATTGCCTTTAATATAGATAACCTAAAAAAGTGTTGCATCTAATTTAGATTTGATTATATATTATTATATTAGATTCAATAAAGATCACCCTCACATCCCACCCCCGACTGATGTATACACACATATATATGTGTATATAATATCAATAAATACATATTCAATGCTTTAAATGCTTATAACAGTTAAACATTCAAAAATAATGCATAAGATGTAAATAAAATATAAACACACACAAACATACAGATG